>VXBZ01001051.1:59926-149551 GCA_013399135.1 Heliornis fulica | reverse complement strand
CAGCCTGTCTAAATCCTGTTGAATGGCAGCACAACCTTCTGATGTGTCAGCCACCCCTCCCATCTTTGTGTCATCAGCAAACTTGCTGCCTGTGCACTCTATTCCCTCATCCAGGTCATCAGTGGATATATTAAACAGTACTCGTCCCAGTACAGACCCCTGAAGGATTCCACTATTTACCTGCCTCCAGCCAGACTCTGTCCCACTGATCCCAACTCTCTGGCTTCTTCCCTTCAACCAGCTCTCAATCCACCTCATTACCCTCCAGGCCACACTTTTTCAGTTTGTCCACCAGTTTGCTGTGGGAGACAGTGTCATCAGTGTCATACGCCTTACTGAGGTCAAGGTAAACCACATCTACGGTATATCTTTCAGACATGATAATTGAAAATATTTGTGATCATATTAACTTACTAAAGGCTTCAATTTTTAGGTAGTCACTTTTCCATTAGCTGCCTTTAGCCATATTAGTCTTTCTTGCAAAATGTGACATTGCTGTTCTGTTTATTGTCCCTGGAAAATACGATGATATCCAGCTGTCCAGAAGTAGGTTGAACAGATCTGAATGTTCAGTTTTCTGTTTTTCTCGGTGATGTCCTGGCATTTAGTTGTCAGATACTCAAGCTAATGTGGAAATCTGTAATCGTAAAGAGGCAGGTGCCTCTAAGATGCAGCTTATCCTAGTTCCCACAAACATGTGTGTCACAATTCTGAGATGTTCCTCATTGGACTTGATGGTGTTTTCCAACTTACGTGTTTCTATGATTCTGTTGTTCTGTGATTTTGCATGTATAGGAAGTCCCAGGTGGGAAGTCAGGAACGCAGAAGACAATATTGGGTGATAATGAAATGCTAGATGAAATTTTGTTAATAAGATTGTGAGTCAGAACAGAAAATACAACAGAAAAAAATATTTCTAAAGCTTCTGCTTTTTGCAACTTCCTATCTGGTGTAGAGCAGCATAAATATGATATGAATGTTTGCTTACTTCTCGTTAGGCTACTTTTTGAGATGGTAATATTAAGGATTGTTCATTCCTTACCTCATCAGGAATTCTAATGGTTTTACCAAGGAGAAAATTCAATGAGAAGAATAGCCTTTTAACCTCTTTAAGTTAGCCTTTTCGATAATTTCTTTTTTTAAGACCCTTTTTTGTTCTTACTAGTGTCAGTGTTCATCTTATGTTTAATCTATAGGCATCGTTATATATAGGTTTTTAGGGGCCTAAGAAGACTTTGGGTATAAAAGGACTAAAGGGCTTTCAGTGTGTAAATTCAATAGTGAGTTAAGATATGCATTCCTTGTGAAATTTTGTACATAAATCAGAAGTGAATATGCCCTTATGCCTGAAGGTTTTAAAACAAAGTAATTTATTATTTATTAATACTTATAAATACTTATCATTATTTTCATTTCACCTCTCAGATAGTGATGCCTGACCCTAAAAATGCCACTATCTGCTTATCAGTCACCAGAATATATTTACCTCAACAGCAGAAAGCATCAGAAATGACATACTGAAATATTAATTACTCAAGAGACAGAAAACCTATTGGATCTTCTTTTCAAGCCATTGTGCACAATTTTTTGGCACACACATACTGGCATATTTTCCAGATTATCACTTCATGAATACTTTTATCTTGTCCCAGTTGATCTGTTCTTACATTTTTCCAAAACTCCAGGAGGTTTATTAAATGGAGTTGAAATATGGTTTTACAGAAGCTAAACTTCTGAGGATTTAGGTTCTTCTGTGCTCCATGCCTGAGGATTACAGTACAGGCACGTGTAAGGATTTAAAAGTCCAGTACTAACATAGGGATGCTCTCATTTACTGTATTAGTTGTTTCCAGAAGGGCATATAGTCATTTATATCATACAAACAAGGTAGAAAATAATAAGACTAATTTTTAAACAGTTAAATTGAATTCAGTTAAATTGAATTAATGATGAAGGTCATTGTAAATGGCTGAGTAAATGAGCATTCCAATTCAGAATGCAAAGTCAACATGAGAAGAAACTTAATCAATGGAAGATTTAATATCTCTTCTTCGTCTGTTCTCTCTTGGAATCGGGCAGTGGAAGCTTCTTAGCCAGTATCAGATACCTACTGATACAATGAAGATAATGTCAGGTTTGATGCCTATAGTGTCTTTTTCTTTAATTATTATTCTTGTTCTCTCTGCCTCTCAGGACAACAGCATAGAATGAGAAGTTAAAAAAAAAATTAAGCTGACGGTGTTGCTAGTCATACCTGGAGCTTCATTCATCATTCTTTACCTGAACCACAGTCTAATCTGACCCATGGGCAACCTGGAGAAATCCGAGTCAGGCAGAACATGGAGCTGCTTTGCATTCACAGGTGCTTTAAACCCTCTGATTCGAAAGGGAACTTTTGCTGAGATGAGCTCCTGTGTCTCACGTCTTTCTGAGTTAGCTGCCTGTTTCAAAAAGGGATGGTTGTGATTCATGGAAATGCTAGTGCCATCCCCCACGTACTCTACAAGTCCATTGGATTAGGGTACGATGGGAGATAAAAAGGACAATGGTGGCTGAATCATTCTTGGCCATGTATGTCAGACTTAGAGTCCTGAGGATGAAGTTCTTTGTTGTGGGGTGTTGAGGTGCAGCAAAACTGCTGCCTCCCTTGTTGTGTGCCTGAATAGTCCCATTATGAATTTTCTTTGGTTAGGGCAGTTCCCATCCTCATGAATGTTCCTCCCTTGGTGGCTTAGCTGGCTTTGCATTGCTGTTCATGGTTTGTATAGGCTCATGGATGCATAGAAATCTATAGGACTTCTGAGAAATAATACTGATTTAAGTTTCTGTTTTCTGTTGCTATTCTATTAATAGTTTATTCTAGTTTATTAATTTATTTAAGAAAAGTATGTCGTCTTTGTTAAGTATCTTAACTATATCTAGCCTTTTCTTTTAAGGGCCTGGATTCTCACAAGGGAACCATTCAGTGTTGTGATTGGATTAATACAGATTGGATGGGAAAATTGGGCTGGGATAGGAACAATTGAATTTGGAAAGTTTATGAGAGCTACTAGTTCGTGGTGAATTAAAAAATAAAGACAGTAGTTTTGCAATTTTGAAAAGCTCTGTGCTATGTAATGGATTATAATTTAATTCAGAGAGACTATTTTATTAGATTTTTTTTTTCTCAAGTAAAATCACAATTCCTATTGTTCCTTATCACATGTCTCATTACTGCTGCAAGTATTATCCTCTTTATATGATTATAGTGATTCATGCTTCGCTTTCTTGGTTGTTTTGTACACAGTTGCAAGTAAATAATAATGGCAGCAATTTGATGCTTCTGAATGGAAGACCAATAGGTTCTTTGTTGTTTTGGGGTGGTTTTTTGTTTTGTGTTTCGTTTTTTTTTTCTTTCTAAGCAGGAATGTATATTTTGGCAAATGAGTGATGATAAGCCTTACATTCAGATCAGTCAACAGATGCATAACTGACAAAAATGTAAAATCTCAGCACTGGTCAGTGTAATAAAGCTGATGAAATGCTTGTGCCAAACAGTGATTTGTAGTTCTAAAATAAATTTGTATGAAGTTCATCTTCATTTGCACTCCTTTATAGATATTTTTGGAAGAAGTGTGCATATAACTATTCTAAGAATATACCTAACAAACAAAATAAACCCTTTGTGATAGGAAGCTGGATCTGTAAGAGAGGGATTGCTTTTTGTACTATGCTGAATACTTCCAAATCAAAGTCAAAGCCAACGACAGTTCAAGGAGTGAGGTTTTTGTTCATCCAGTTGTTGAATTGAAAGGACTTCACAGCTGAGCCGAAAAAAGCAAACAGTTCTAGTTCTTGAGGATTTAAAGTTTAAGAAATCTAAAACCAGGGGAGTAATGGCAGGACCTGTGGATTCATTGAGAGAGAAGCCCGCTCTGGAGAGGTTTGTTGGCAGGGCTTGTGACCCCATGGGGGACTGTGCTGGAGCAGTCCTCTGGTCCTGAGGGACTGTTTCCAATGGGAGATACTTATGCTGGGGCACTCCATGTAGAACTGGAGCCCATGAGATAGACTCCATGCTGGAGCAGGGGAAAAGTGTTCCTGCTGAGCAGGAAGGAGGTAATGTGATGAGCTGACCACAACCTCCATTCCCCATCCCCCTGTGCTGTTCAGGGGGAGGACGTAGGAAAATCATGAGAGAAGTTAAGTCTGGGAAGAAGGGAGGCATAGGGGGGAGGGTTTTTTTTTTAAGATTTTGGTTTACTTTCCATTACTCTGGTTTTCTTGGTAGTAATTGTATAATTTTTTTTAATGTTGAGTCTATTTTACTAATGAAGCAAATTGCTGAATTATCTCTCCCTATCCATATCTCAACCCATGAGTCTTTCATTGTATCTTCTTTCCCCTGTCCAGCTGAGGAGCGGGAGTGATAGAGCAGCTTTGGTGGCCATGTGGTCTCCAGTCGGGGTCAACACACCACAGTTCTACTCAAAAAACTATACTTAAAATTTCTCAAAATAGATACTTGGGTATTACTTTTTCTTTTTGGCCCCGTGATATCCCCAGAAATTTGGTTTAGCTATTGCATACGCATATAAATTAATGTATTACATGGTAGTACAAGAAAATTTTAATTTATTAGCTTTTATACGTTTTGTTTCCTCAATTGTAAACTGCTTATTTAAACTCTTAAAAAGAGCTGCTGACTCATATTTTTATATTCTTCTGGTTTTCCCCTCCTGCCCTACCCTTTCTGGACTTGGATATTAATTAACATAGTAGAAGTCATTCAAATTAAATGCAGAGGAACATAATTTGTATTTATTGCGCTGGGGAAAATTAATGGCTCAGTTGTAAACAGTATTATTACAATATTGAGAAATTATTGAGAAATTAAGTTATAAAAGACAAATACCTATTTTTTTTTTGTGAAAATACTGATTTTTGAATTCTGAGGTATGCTTGTCTTTGGTGATCTTTCTGTTTATCTCCTAAGATGAAAAGTAAGACTTCAAAGTCAGTAGAACTGAAACACCATTGGAACAGTGATGTTCGTATATATGTATACCAGTGTTGGGTCCAAATTACATAGAAAAAATTACTAAGGGAAGATTTCAACCTTTCAAACAATGCTGTACAAAATGGACAGAAGTCTTAAGGAAGTGTGTGCACTATACAGTTATCAAGTACTTTCAGGTTATTGATTGGGTTAAATATCTCCAGAAACCAAGTGTTAAATTTGATCTGTAGAGATCATTGTCACCTCCTCGTTTATCATGAAACAGTCCAAATGACTTAATCCAGTGGGCGGTTCATTTCACTAGATCCAGAAATAAACAATAAATAAATAGTATCAGTAATTTGTGGTAGCACAGAGCTCTGTTAATGAACTGCTCTTTCTTCATCTTTGATTGCTAATTTTTCTTTTACTGACATTAGAAATGTAATCAGCCAGCAGTATGTACAAATACACATGCATATATACATGACATACTTGTTCTGAAAAAACTTTGTGGCTATTTCTGTATTAAAAGTCTGAACTACTTTTCAAGGCAAGGATGTAGCAAGGTATTTAACTATTTTCTGTTCTATTTTTTTGGAGCATAAGAGAAAGACACTGTTGTTCTTTGTATCTGCAGACACAGTGAAAGGTTTACCCTTGAAATTCAAAATACTGCCTATGATGATATTTACGAAGTGGAAATAAAAGAGACAATTGCAAAGGGAAGATGATCATTACAGTGAAAGAAACAAGAGCTTAAGTGTCAAAATATGTAGGTTCAAGTCACTCTTCCTTGGGTTGGAAATAATAATTGCATTAAAAATTACATGAATCTGGTGAAATTAATTTTAAAATCATGCATTGCTGAGGATGGGGAAGCATTCCTCCAAGTGGCAGTAATCTTTAAAAACTTGTCCATAAATGTTTGCAGATATTTTAAAGTATTTCATTATTTTAGCAGGTGTATTCACATTTCTGTTACTTTAAATTAGCATTTCCACCTCCTATCTGGTGCTTTTATTCAGAAAGAAGATGTGATAGTTCCATGTCTGTGTTTATGGTACTGCACCATGTTGCTATGGAAATTATAAGAAAGTCATAAATGCAAGACCTACTTCTGACTGAGGTTTTGGTCTCTTTACTTCTCCTTATTTATACATTTATCTAACTATACCGATATGACAATTCTTCAGGATTATTCAGGATTCTTCAGGATTTCATTATAAACTGCAAGTAACCTTCTTTAGATGTTTTAACAAGGTACTGGAAAGATCAAGAGGAATCTGCTACCTCTTTTCTACATGAATCCTGATGTTAGAAACAGCTGTTAGAATATATTCAGCCCAAATGTCTTTTGATTTGTAGCTGTAATATTACTTTATCTTGTAATTGCTTTCATCTGACTATTTCTAAGCTTTCTTTCCCCAAAACATTAATTAAGTTAATGTTCTGATGTGCAGTAGGTTAATACAATTTTCGTTTTACAGGTGAAGAAACTGTATCTAAAAAGGTCACATCTTGTGTCAGTGACAGATGGAAGTACACAGTACTGTTCTGCTGTAGCCACTGGGAAAAAAGAAATCTTTATTCAATCTGTACATTTGCAGCTGTTACCACAACCAGACATAAATGCCCAGAAGTTAAGCTTTTCATTACAAGAACATATATTTCCATCAGATGAAGGAGGGGAATAGGGAAAGGAAACTAGCAGGTAGTCTAAGCAGAGAAGTTACATAATTCAAGTGGACCAGCACTAAACATTGAATAAAAATGTCTACATATAGTATGTATATACATACACATGCGTGTATGTATGAATATACTCAACATTTTTTAAACTGTAACTTTTAAAGATCTGTGGAGGTCTGGAATCGTGATCTTAGGGATATATCAGAAGGGATAGTATCTTCTATAAACGGAGTTATTTCCCCATATTTGGAATGGGAAAATTTTGTCCAGTAGTCTGAACCAAAAACTAACAGGGAAACAGCAGCTCACATATTCTGTGGGATATAAAAGAAAAAATGTTATTAAAAAAAAATAAAATTCAACCTTTTAACTAGGCGTTTGAGACCCTTCCTTTTCCTCCCATAAGCTTGTAAGCACACTTAAATCCCAGCTTCTAGAAGTTGTGTGTACAAAGCAACTTGGACAGATTGTAGACTTGGCATCTAGGTGTCACAGGATTTCTAAGTTGCTCTTGAGTAGGTTTTGCGATTTTTGGAAAGAACTGCTCACTTGGTTGAATTTGAAAACTGTGGGGTCTGTATCTCCTCATCAGCCTAGTTCTGGACTGAAAAGTCTGGAAGAGCTGGCAGCTTTGGCTTCAGTGCAGTTTGACTTGCGCAATGGCTGTTTCTGTGTAACTGGGAGCAGTCTTCTGAAAGAAAATTTCATAATTTTAGCAAAAATTAATTTTCCCTTGATAGTAATAACATTTGTAGAATACATGTTTTCTATAAAAATATTTGATGAAAGAGGGGGTATCAGACCAGAACTATCATTCAGTTTGCAATAGGATGATTAATGGTTACTGAAGACGCCAGATATGTAAGCAAAGACGACTAACTTCTGTTATTAAATATAGAAGGGTATTTTTCATATAGGGATGAGTTTGATTACATAGACATGCAATTAGGTGCTTATTTATCCAGATTTAATTTTTAACAAGACACTGAGGCAACTGTCACTGTTAGGAATTTTTCTTTCTAGCCCAAGTGAATAGTAGTACAGTATAACATCTGAATAACGTCACCATCATGTGTAATTCAAACATCATTTTGGGTTGAACTTAACATTTCCTTCTTATTTTTCTGCTTAGGTGATCGTCTGTCTCAGTCTTGTTTTTGTCTATCTTGTTAATAGGTCTCTCTTGTACTTGGTCTTAGACACACACACACACACACACACACACACACATCTGAGAGTGCACCCACACAGAAGAAAGACTTCACTAAGGATATAGGTTGGGCCACAGTGCTGTCAGAGCTTAGCAAAGCAAGCATACTGACCAACAAACTGTTTACCGCAACCAGCCTCCTTTGTTTCCTGTTCTCTCTGTTT
The DNA here is from genome assembly GCA_013399135.1 of Heliornis fulica. Classification (NCBI taxonomy): domain Eukaryota; kingdom Metazoa; phylum Chordata; class Aves; order Gruiformes; family Heliornithidae; genus Heliornis; species Heliornis fulica. The sequence goes on along the minus strand of VXBZ01001051.1, from coordinate 141,507 downwards.
TCCTGTGTTTATTCCTCACAGGTCCATCTCGACATCTCCTTTTCCATGTCTTTCCTTTCCCTGAACTTTTCATCATGAGTTTTACACAATACCAATATTCTCTACTTGTTCCCTAATTCTCTTCCCCCACAATATGTCCCATATCCCAATCACCCTCTTTAATATTCATGGCTTCCCAGGGAGGGAATTGTTTACCCACCTCCGTGGGTGTCCTCACCAGGGGACAGCCATCTCATCTTTTTCCTTTGATGGCCTTTGGAGCAGCCAGCTCCATGTGCTCCATTTTAATTTCTTCAGTTACTGGCATTCATTCCTGCAGCTATCTCTACTCCTCTGTGTTATAGTCGTCAGCCATTAGTCAGAAAACCTAGCATTTATTATCAGAGAAGATTGCTGTTAATTAGGCTAATCTGAAGGCCCCATAAAAAATTACCTCAGTTATCCAAACCAGAGTTTGTGTAGGACTTAGGTTTCTCATCCAAAACTGTGATTCTTTCTATTCTTTCACAGCTACTACCTGTGAGGATTTTCTTGCACTCTGCTGCACAGCAGGATTTTAGTTCTGAGGTTTCACAAATTAAAATCACTTCTGTTTTTATCCTTGGAAAAGCTTGATTTATGAGACCAGGCCACTTTTATTAGATTGAAGCTGCAGTTGCCCATTTCTTCTTGTAACATAGCCAGTACGCACACACACTGTCCCACCCCATAGCAGTACTTCAGGAAATTAATTAGTACAGCTTAGGTCTAAGTACAAATCGACCTCCCTGAAAGCGAGTGTATTTAAAGAAAAAAATGTCAGCTTTTTCTCTGTGTCTTTTGTATGTAATTATAAGCAGGTAGCTTCTCGTATAGTAAGTTGGTTTAGGTTATGCCCATACGGAATACATGTTTATGCAGATCAAAACCTTCCCTGTAATTTTGAAGAGAAATAAGTAATTTATTTAGGACTGTAATTTTGTTGTGTGATCAGATGTCTAAAAATGGATAATGAAACTGATAGTCAAAGCACTTAAGGAGTTGAAATCATTTTTTTATAGAAATAAGGGTAAAAAGATACTGTTACAGCTTTAAATAAACTTAATGAGTGACAATTATTACTGTCGTCTGGTAAAGAATATGGATAGTGACAGAGAAACTGATTTTTTCATTAACTGCAGTTTTAAAGGCATTCACCCCATGTGGATATTTATAGTCTACACGATTAAACCATTGTGTATCCTTTTCAAAGATTCACAGAATGTTAGGAGTTGGAAGGGACCTCACAAGATCACCTAGTCCAACCCCGCTGTAGAGTTTCATTTGAAGCAGGGTGGACTCCTGGAACAGTTGCTTTTCATCAAAACTCATTTTTATCATCAAAGAAATTGTGTAATTTGGCAGATCTGCTTGGTGAAACTGTCACAGAGTAAAAACAGTTGTCTATATTACTCTGTTGGTGAAGGCTGAACTAAATTTCAAGACAAGTAGTACAAGTTTGGTTTTTGTTTTTTTTTTGTTTTGTTTTAAACTGAATTCTAATCTACAGTGTCCTCTTTGCCCCACCCCCCCTTCAATGTCACCTCTATCTTTGCTTTTTCATTTTTTTTCTTTAAAGGTATATGAAAATAAATGTAGAGATTCTAACTGATAGTTCTCCAGCAGTTATTAACCTGTGGATATAAGGAGACATATGCCTTAATCATGTGTCAGCAATCAAGAGCTTTATCTTAAACATTTATATTTACTGTTTTTCTAGAGTCAAAATGATGTCTTTCATGACTATTATAACTTTTTCCCCTTGGAAGTAAGCAATTTTTCATATTAAATTTTGGGGTTTCCTTAGCCCATTTCTATTGCTCTTCTTAATAATATGGAGAGTTGTTTTTTTTAATTCTAAACCCAAATCTAAAACACAAGTATGAAGAAAATTGCCTTCATCTGAGCCAGATGAGGTATGCCTTGTTAGCATGATTAATATATGGAATATTATGCACCAATTTTAAAAGCATATCTGACAAAGAGGAATTATATGAGTAGATAGTGAATTATGTCTAAGGCATGGACAGAGACACACATTGGATAGAAGAAGTGGTGGTTAGAGGTATGTGAGAAAATTGCAACACTGTTACGTTTCTAAAGGTATCTCTGCTCCTTCTGCACTGTTTTCCATTATTTCCATTTGATGTATTTGCTATCGCTTGTTCACGGCAGCTTACAATGAATGGCTTCATTTGTTTCCCAGTGCAGCCAAACATTAGATCTTGCTGACCTTCAGCAATGCAATATATTAGTCAGCAGAGACTTGCTTAAAGTCTGCATTGAGTAAGGCTGGACGTAACTGGCTTTATATGTTCTTTTTTCAAGTTCTTGCTTAATCTCTTTGAAAATGCTCCAATTTTCATTGTACTAGAGCTGCTCGTCCTTTAGCTTACAAAGACAGATAAAATATAAAGGAAAAAAGAAAGAACACAGCAAATATGAGATAATTGTGCTGTGCTACAAAGGGGGAAGAAATTCATTTTATTGTAAAGATTTGAGCTCTGTGTTTTGTTTGATTCCAATGTGCATTGTCCTAATAATTTTGCTTCTTGCCCTACACACTGCTGGAACAGTAGTTAATCCATAATAATGTAGTACATAAGCATAATTTAGCTTTGAAAAAGCTAAATTCTTGATAGAGATTTTTGCAAGACTTTGCAAGTTGATTTTCTTTTTTATAAATCATCTCCCAGAAAGTTTAAAAATACAAAAAAAACCCACAAAACCAACACACAAAACCAAAACGACAAAAATACTTAGAAACTAAATTAAAAAATTACTAATAATAGAGAACTGCCAATAAATATTAATGTCTGGGATCATTAAATAACTGAGGACATAGGTTGTACGTATGACTAGAAAACAGGTGGGTAGTAAGGTAAACTAAATCCTGAGGAATTGGCAAGACACACTTCAGATTTATGTGGATGTTCCAGCATGTTTGCAAAGATGGGCTTCACTGAAGATTTTTCTTGGTGGTCTACAGTATCTACAGTTATTGACACTTGGTTAACGCTTAAAAAGGTGACCTGAAAAATTCTAGTGGTTTTTTTTTTTTTTAACATTCCTATTGGAGGTCTTCTTTAAATGTAACCTTTTCTTCTATCTAAAATTTTATATAAATGCTTTTTTTAAAGAAGATATTCAAATATCCATCTGTTCTCTAAAACTAATTCTATAAAAAGCTAACAGTAGACATGTTTCTAAACAATTTCAGATTCAAATCAGTATTTGTTTAAAACCGATTTAATGGGAAAGTTAGAAAAGTTGAGACCTTCATAACGTTATCTGTGCTGTTATGTAAAAAGATATTTGTTCAAATTATATTCTACATTTATCTGTGTATTAATAAGAGAAACTTATTATTTCCTAATGCATTTCTCCTCTAGATAAGATGTAGCTCAGCAAAAACTTACTTTATTTGTATCAGTGGTTTCACCAGTGGACAAGACAGGGGACTTATGAAATTATGAGTAAAAATGTTGACTTTGTGAGATTCGAACATCTAGTTGACTTAAACTTGACTGCTAAGTTCTCTATGTAATTAATATGTGTAACAACATACTCATATAGTTTCTGAATCAGAACCTAAAGTCTAAAATCACAATGAAATTTAGCTTTATTTCAGTAATTCATTAAATTTTGCCCAATTCCCTATGCATGTGTATCAAATTACACTGTTGCTGTATTAGAAATGTACACTGTGTTGCACTTTATGTATTTTTATCATGTAATAATACATGATACAAAGCTCACTACTACAAAACTAAAAAAAAAAACAATAATGGAATACCAAGGAAAACGTAGTTTTGTAAGAAATTTTGTTGAAAACTATCTCTTCTTGAAAATATCTTGAACATATGGTCTGAAGAGTTCATAGCAATGAAAGTATATTTGTGTATGAGTGTGTAGGAGTTTAAGAGAAGGAAGGAGTAGTAGGTGTTAAACATGACAGTAGGTGGGAAAAAGTGACAATGGGAGAATGAGAATCTAATGTGGAAATCTTCTGGAGCTAATCCTTGGAGCTTATGTAACTGGGTATAGCTCTATCTACAGACTCTCTGAATCAATACCTGTAGGTTCTTACCTTGCTGTGTGAGGCAGATTTTTCCTATTTATTTTAAGGCTATTATTTGCATAATCATATTCCTTCAAAGATTAAATTATCTTGAGCACTGCATGACATGTTAACTCAAGGATGCTGGTAGCCATTAGAATAGATTGTTTTTCATACAAGACAGCAAGTGAGACTCTTCATTTATGGGTTGGAATCTATAACTTTGGTGTTTGTAATGAAGATTTCATGTTATAAATTGTTATAAAGTTTATTTGAGAGAATTCATAGACACTGACAAGGTGACATATTTTCTGTCCCTTAAGGAAAAGGGATACTTCATCCCTTCATGTTATATTCCAGTTCAGTGTTCACACAGTAATAGAAATGTATAACATCAATACATTTAAAGTAATCAAAATATATTTATAATGTATATAAAATGTGGAAGATAAGAAAGAAATGAGGTACTAAGGTTTAGGGAAAAATTTTCTAACCTTTTAGCAGCTGATTAATTTAGTTACTGGTTGATTAAAAGAGCAGAGGATTGTATTCAGAAGATAACAACTCTCATTAATGACCTGTTCCCCCTTGGCAAATCTCAGACTATTACCTCTTGTGATAATTAAATGAAAAACTAACCTGTGTAAGCATCAGGAAAACAAAGCAAAAAATATGGTCTATTATGTTTGTGCCATGTTGATTTTTGTTGCATATTTTATGGTTTTGTTCTCCTTGTGATTGAGCACAACAGGTTTTCTCCATTATGAGTGTGTTACAGCATGTTATTTGGGTTCACGTGTGGAAGAACAAAAGATGGCCTGAGGTGTGCAGTTTGGTGAGCGATCGTATCATGTATAATCATCTTTATATATTTCATTATAAAGTCCTATCATCATTAGCTGTCTTCTGTCCCAGTAAACTATCCTGATCCCAACCTGTGAGGTTTGTCTTTTTTTGTTGGTTTTATTTCTATCCTTTCACCTCCAGCATTTTAGAGAGTGGCTGTGTGGTGTTCATCTCTCAGGGCAAAACCTGAAACTTACAAACCTGCCCTTATAAACCAGAAAGAGGAGCACCTTTCACCATGAATGTGCTTCCTTTTAATTAATTAAAAGATCGGGCAACTACCCAAGAAAATGGGTGATCTTTCGAGGTCTCTTCCTGCTCATAATATTCTGTAACATAAATTAATATTTTTCTGTGATTTTTAGATTCCAGTAAAAGCAGAAGTGAAAAAAATCCAGACAGTGTTTGGAATAGATCTTGGTGCTAAGTCCATTCTTTCTAGTATCCCAGAGTTAATTCCAGTCTTGTGTTAGACTTGTTCTGATTAATGTCTCCTTTAAGCATTTTATATACGTATATAAAGTATCCATTCTATCTGAGAAGTGGAAATTCTGACCTTGGTCCTTTGTTTCACTTCTTTATATAGTCCCTTGGTGCCCTAGACCTAAGCATTTGTGATCCTGCAGAAGAGAATAAAGACTCTGTTCTGTAAGCAGTTGGTTTAGAGATCTGGTATATCTTCAATTTCTTTTATTTCTGAGTATGCTCCTTGATGGCTTGTGTAAGTGGTGTATGTTCCTGAATGTTGGTTGCTTCATGCCCAGGTGTGTTGCATTGCTGAAGCTAGGAGGCAGGAAAGCATATAATACATGTGGTCAGTCTGTAACCCACTAGGATGAAATGCACTGTCTAAGCCAGCAAAGATAGTAGGACACACTCCTTATATAAAATATAAACTATCATTGTTCATCATTATAAAATATGAGCAATTTTACATTCTAATCTGCGTCATCCAGTTTATATACACAAATTTTAAAACAAAGGAGATAATGATACAGATAAAACTCGGCATATTTTCCTTTGCCAAATTCAAGCATATGAACATTATCACAAGTTGGTATTGGCCAAGTATTACTCATCCAGCCTAATTTTTTAATGATAGTAGAGGTTTTTATGGGTCCATTTACTTGGGCTACTTTAGCAAGCTGCAAAGAAATTCTGCCAACAGAATACACATAACTTGAAAGTATAAAACAATAAGTTTCTTGCTTGATATATAACAGGACCTTATGAGCTCTTAGGCTAAGTGTTAACATCCTCACCACTCTTCCTTTTTTTTTTTTTTTTTTATTTTGGGTTTTATGCCTTTTTATGTTGGTGTTTACTTTCTTGCATCCTTGAGCTCCTAATGATAAATTATCCTATTTCTGTCAGTTTTCCTACTTCTGTCTGTAACTAGATGTTAGGCAGCTGCATCATATCACAGCTGGGCCTTGAGTCCTTGCTACACAGCACAAGGGGTGTGGGGTGAAGCAGCTGGCTAGGCCAGGGGAGGACCCTAGCTGTGGTTGGACAGAGAAAGCGAGACAAGTTATGGATTGGAATTAGTTGTACTCTATTTTGGTATGGACACATGATGTAGATGTGATTTTCTAGGTGTTACATCTCGCTTCACAACTACATTTGAATGGGAATAGAATGGGAGTTTGAATAGTTGTTACAGGACTCTGAAGATGAAGATTTTAGCCTAGATGATGATTCTCAGCAGCACATTTTTAGCTTTAGTTCAGCAAACTTTCAGATACATTCAGTTAATTGTTCTGCAGTCACCAGTGGAGCATGAGTGTCAAAGAGCAATATAGGGCAATTAAATTTAAAGGATTCCCACCCACCAGTGAGAGCCAGAGGATCACGAAAAGTCATCCACTTCAGTAGAAGTGCCCCGTTTAAGTTCATTGGCTTTTGTAAACATACCTGAAATTGGCTTTAGCTAGGTTTTGAAACTTATCCAAAAAAAGGAAAGGTCAGTTGTTAACTGAGGTGGCTTGTCCAGAATGCATGATTTTTCTTCCCGTTTCTTCTGGATGTTTTGAAAACCTTAAGGAAAGATAATTAAGATAATTGCTGTTACAAGCATATTAAAATAAGTCTGTATCTACTATTCATCTTTCCAGCTTCAATAGAAAGGTAAAACTATCATGTTTGCCCAATTCTAGGGCCTTGTAATAGCTTTAAATTTTAATTTTTCTGTGATTTAAATTTTCTACTTTATTAGATATACAGAAAATCAACTTCCAGCAACAGCCTGGTCTTTTTCTACTTTCAAAGTAATAATATTGTAGCACCAATTAATTCACGTAAAGCACAGTAATGAAGTAGCGTTGGAGCAAGCTACGCTAGATTTCAATTAGAAAGATGTTGTTTTAGCTACGTCAGTATCCCAAAATGAAGTAAAAAGGTAAAATTACTCTTGGGGGAGTGACAGGATATTTTGCTATCCAGAAGACACATATCTGCTAACTAAGAACCACATAAGTAATCTCCAAGAAATGTATTAGAAGAATGTTTTACCATAGATGTTTTACAAGCAGTGTGTGTTTTTTGACTATAGTTTAAAACAGATACCTGCTTTACCCTAAAAGGAAAATATAATATGCATGGAATCCCTACAGTTTATGCACTTTGGAAGGTCAAATCTAAACATTCAAAAAGTAAGTCTCAAAGAGAGTGCCTAAGACATTGAAAAGAGCTTCTGCTTTTGCATGGTTATGTTTATGCAGTAAGATTTTTTACTTCAAAAGAATCAGTTCCTTTCAAACCTGACTTTTTCTTCTTTTTTTGCTTCCTTTTTGTTACAATTTCAGTACCTATAAATAGAAGCTCTTGACATTTTGCATCATTCTCTACCCTTGCTCTTTAAATAGAACTCTCATTGATTTCAATTGTGTATATTGAATTAGACTAGGATAGATGGCTTTTCATTTATAAAAAGGTGGTGACAATATTAACCTCTGTGCTGATATTACAGCTATTAAATCTTCTTTCATTATAAAATGTTTTAAATAGCATCTCAGGATGAAATTTTATGATTTCTAGGCCATCACAAATTGAGATGCTATGAAGGCAAGTAGAATGAGTTATGAACATCTTTTCAAAATAGTCACTGTTCCAAAAGTTGCACAAAATACAGATTATTTCTGCAGTGAATCTTTTGAAACATGGTGGCATCCAGTGTCCAACTCAGAGTATTTTAAACTACAAAAAAACCCATTATAATCACCTTCTATAGATTCAACAAGAAGCTATTTGCACTGATTTCCTGGTGAAGTTTTCTCATATTGCTACATCAGAGACAAGAAACTTCTTCATGCAGTTTTGTCTGTCACAAAAAGAGTCAGTGAATCTGAGTCCTGCCACTGTTTTCTGGTGTAGACTGATTTTTAAGAGAAGTTGAATTTCAGACTTTCTGGAAAATGATGTTCCCTGAAATTTATCTTAAGATGAACATGACCATGAAGGAAAAAAAGGCATGAAAATACTTAATTTTGTAATGTGTAACATGGGATTTATTTATTTATGTCCCTTTAATCAGCTTTTTTCACCCTCTTTGTAAAACCATCTATGATAGTCCCGGTTTGTTACGAAGCATGATCCGTGAACATTTGAAAGTTCCAGAGGATGAAAACGTTTACTTTGGAAATGAAAGATAAGAACATTGGGAAAAATACATGAAATGCCATTGACAGCAGTTAATTGTGGAGAAATAAGAGATTAATTTCTGTATCACGCATACTTCTGCATATGCTAAATATCAGAAGGTATTAAGGCAATATATATTATGCCCAAGCAACTTGATATATCAAAGTTGAAAATAAAACCATTAGATTCCCATTCTATGACTAAGCTAAGTCCTTATGATGCCTTATTGGACAAATACCATATTTATACATATACGGGATAGTTCTTACTATGTGCAGATTTTCTGGTAACAAAGGTGCTGAATTGCTCTTCTGTTGATTTAATGGATGTTGGATATGACAGACACTACAAGCAGTAAAGAGAACATGGAGACTGAAACATAAATCTGCACATAACTTGACTTACAAGTTGTGCAAAAGGCAATAATACTTGAATGTAACCCTTCTCAACTAAGGAAAATATTACCCAGATTTAAAACAAGAAAATACACATTTTACTCCTGTGCCGTTATTCCTCCTTTGCATTTTGCAGGTGGCAAGATATAGCTAACATTTCCAAAAGCATTGTCTTGAAAGGATCTAAATGTTGTTCTAAATGAAACATTTCTCTCCAGTAAAGATGGAGCTGTTGTGAATATGTCTGCATGATAATGCTCACTATTCCTTCTGAATAGGGATTTAATATCCCAAGCCTTGTTTTTTAAGCTTTGAGTAGTTCCAAAATACTGAAGACCTCCTTCTGTCTTAAAAACCTAGTTCTTGAGGAACTGCTTGGTTTTTAGAAAAACTGAATTGTGTTTTGAGAAGACTAATCCAGGAATTTAAAAGGAGTGAATTTATAATATTGTAAACAATAGCTAGAAAACGAGGGCACTTATATGTATGTATGTATGTGATGTCTTTATATTTACTTCTGAAAGTTGGTTATTTTGGGGTTTTTAATTTAGAAAACTTTTTAAAGCTCTGTTGTTTGAATAGTATTTGTTTTAAAATTAATTATTGCCTTGAGTTCCTAGCATTCCTATTCCTAGCTCCTATTCCTTTCTGTGAATACATCTTTAAAGCAAACAGATTCTTTCATTGTCACAAGAAAACCAAAGTAATGGAATTTTGGATATAAACCAAATGTTAATTGGCATTAATACTGTAAAGGATCAAATCATGTCTTTGATTTGCACATGGCAGTTGTTGTTTCTTTGTTAGATATATTATTGAAAAGGAGTTAGGCAATTTACAAGTGTGGTGGTAAAAGGTTTCTTTTAAAAGGAAAGCCTTGTGTAGGTGAGTTTTTCCTGTTAATGCCTGTGAAAGTAAATTATGAAAAAAAACCCCAAAACCCAAGGAAATTAACTCCACTGTAGAAGAATAAAACTTGTTAAAATAATTTAACTTTACTCAAATGATCTAAAAATTCACAGCATATAATTAGTCTCCGATTCCTTGTGTTTAGAGTTAAGAGATCAGGAGCTTCGATTACTCTAGTATTTCGTAAGCATTATGATTAAACTGATACAGATTCAGAACAATATTTGTGTTTTGTGTTGATGGAAAAGGAAGAATGTGTTATATGTGTTCCACGCAGAGAGGCAGGATGTCAAGGTGTCATTTCATTTAGAAAAGTAATACTGCTGAACTAACTGTAATAAATAATATTTGAATTCCTCAATTTTAATGCTTAATTGTTTTTTCTAAGTTTTGTTCCAGGTGTAAACTGGATTTGCTACATTTTGTCAGGAAAGCATAGACAGACACCTGACCAGCTACCATTTGCTGCACTGTGTATGTTTCCAACAAACAGTTGAGCCTGTCTTGAGCACAGGGCCATTAAGAAACATTGGCTGAACAGAGAAAAACAATCCAGCATTTTAGGGTTCATCTCTTAAAAACATATCACAAAGCTGTTTTCTCCACTTCTGAAGGACAGTAATTTAGCCCAATATATAGTTTATATGTTTATATTTATTTCAGTTTATTATAATTTCTTGGATGATTGCTTTTGCCTTGGGTTATAAACATAAATTGTTTAGTTTAAGCAAAGACTGATCAAGAAATTCAGAAGAGGTTGTATGTGATCAGATATAAATCTGTGTTGTTAAAGGGCAACTACAAATATTCTATTTTATTTTTAAGCAAGCTGGACCTGCAGTAAGAATTTTCTTTAAAGAGACATAACTTTTTAAAACCCTACAGATGCAATGTGCAAACAAGCAGTGCTTATGGAATTATGAACTGGTAAGTTGCTGTTATGATGGCTTTGATTGAAGCAATGTCATGCACTCAGTTTCTTTAGCAAAAGAAAAAAAACTGGGGCAATCCTGAAGTGGTTGCTCAAGTTTGTTTTTTTTCCTTTTCAAACAAAGCTTTTCACTCAGTGATGGGTATACTTTGAGAAGAAAATATATGCTGCTTCAGTTAGGTCCAATTAGCTAGAAAGAGGACACTGGAAAGTAAATACATGAAAATGTGTGAATCAATAAATTAGGGCAATTAGCACCTGTAAAGAAATAACATTGCACTGTCTTACGTAGACACACTTCAGTGTGAATTTTAGCCTAACTTATTAGCTAGGCTTGTAGTAGATTTCCTGACATTTCTCATAATAATGGATTTAAAATATTTACAACTTACATTTTTTATGTTTCTGCTAAGTTTTTGAATCTACTTTAGCTCTTATATTGAACTATTTCTTCAGTTTCAGTTCAGCCATATGAAAAAACAGTGTTCAAGAAAAAGCTTGTTTAGCTACTTTAGAACAAAGGAATTAGCATAGATGGAGTTAAGACATGTGTCTGAGGAATAGTCTCTTGATAACCTCTTTCAGCTTCATATTTTAATTACTTCTAATAGCAGTGCAGGGAGGTCATAGCTGGGCACCCTGAGATTTGAGAATAAGGAATAAGGAACCAGACTCAGATGGAACAGAAGGAGTTTGGAACAGGAGGATGAAGGTGAATGTGAGCAGAAGGGTCCTGGGAAAGAGAAGGGTGAAAAACAGAAAGAAATTACAGGGAAGAAGGAAGAGATTGGGATGCTTTCCCAAATGAGACATTAGCACTGTTGGATAGCAAGCCTTGGTTTGTGCTTTGAAGGCTTTAAGAATGAGTCAGATAGACAGGAAGAATGGTAGTGAGACAAATCAATCTTAACTGGTACGTGGGGGAAAAAAAAAACAAACCAAAGTGTTCCTTCCACAATGCAATCTGTTATGGTGATGGTCCTTTGACATAGTGTGACCTGAGTATCCTTTCAGTCCTTTCATTGCTGAGTACTCCTTCATATATTGTATTTTAAATATGATAAGTCATTTTTGTTCAGAGTGCTACAGCTTTCTTGCATGAACACAGTTCTATTGTTGTAACACTTGTTACAGTAATCTTTGAAATATGAATCACGTTTGAATGATAACCTCACAGCACAGAATGATTTCCCTGAATGATAGTTCAAAAGTATGTGTAACAGTGATTTGTCATCTGAACATATTTTTTTCTTCTTCATTGTAATACACTATAGTGTGATTATGCAAGGCTGAGGTTATGTTTTACTGGTTCTGCTTTTACCTTTTTGAAGCAAAGTTAGTCTTGCTATCAGGCTTCAGGTTAATTTGGTGTACTGTTCTCACTAACTTCTCTGTCACGATTAATGAAGATTGAGAAAAATAAAATGTGTTTCAAAATTAAATAAGAATCACCAAATATGTGGCAACAGAACTGCTGACATAGGACAGATTGTTGGGGCCCTGGCCACGTGCAAGGCACCCTGGCCTTGTTGCGGAGCCAGAAGGCTGCCTAGGAACAAAGAAAGAGACTACAAGGGGAGTGGCTGAAATGCTTGAAATTCGCGGGTTTATGCGTTAACCAATCAGGACCGAGTATTTGTTGCGTAATTGAAAAGCTATAACCAATGATAAGTTCATCCTTGCCGGATGTTCCCAGGTACTGGGTACCAAAGGGTATATAAAGATGTGAGCGACAAGGAATAAACAGATTGATGTGTACTTTCACCCTGGTTCGCGCTGCAAATCGCGGGCTTCGGCAACAGATCCTCAGTTAATTCATTGTATTATATGTACTTTTTGAGGTAATCTTAGCAACTTTTGCTGCTGTAGTTGGATGGTACTACAAATGATTAGCATGATTTGAGAAGTAACATTCTTGCCCTACACCATTAAAATTTATGAATAATTTTCTTATTTGAGTGGATTTTTATAAAATATATTTAAGATACAAGTGTATTGTGTCCAAGTTACAACCAAGGTCGGGGCACCAAACACCAACAAGCAGATATATACAGGTATATATAATGATAATAGGTAAAACATACCTGTATATCAATATGGGATATTAGTGATGAGTTCTCTCTAACTTACTCTGAAATAAGGTGTCTTTCCAATTAGCAGGGTTGTTTTGCAGTTATGTACAATCTAAAGACATTTCTGTCTGTCTAGGCTGTCAGTCATGCACATGCATGTATGTAATTACATTCAGTAAGCTACTACACAGTTCTATACACGCTTCTCAGTAACTGAGCTTTTGGAATTTGCATTAGGCATGATGAGGGAGATGAGTCTCTTTAGCTTGGAGGAGACTGATGGGTGACCTCATTAATGCTTATAAATATGTAAAGGGTGAATGTCAGGAGGATGGAGCCAGGCTCTTCTCAGTGATGGCCAATGACAGGACAAGGGGCAATGGGTCCAAGCTGGAGCAGAGGAAGTTCCATGTGAATGTAAGGAAAAACTTTCACTGTGAGGGTGATGGAGCGCTGGGACAGGCTGCCCAGAAAGGTTGTGGAATGTCCTTCTCTGGACATTCCACATTTCAAGACCAATCTGGACACATTCCTGTGCCATTTAATCTAGGTGATCCTGCTCAGGCAGGGGGGTTGGACTAGATGATCTTTTGAGGTCCTGTCCAACTCCTAACAGCCTGTGATTGTCTTTATGCCTCTGAGGTTTTTCCTATCTTGTGTTGCTACTTTTGAATCCTCTGATACAGTTCATGCGTTTCTTCTTCAGGGGATTATGAAGTATGGCTTTCTGGTAACATGACATTTAGCACATTGCCATTATGTATGCTTCCTTATTATTCTAGGGTTAATTAGGGTCATTCAGCCTACAAATATAATAGGTCCTTTAAGAGATTTCTGGTAGATGGATAGTCAGTCAATACTTTTATAAATAATTGCTACTGTTATCTATTAGTTATCACAATGTCTCTAGTCCTTTGTCAAAATTGCTTTGTTACAGTGATAGTGTGACAGTTTTTGTAGTTGTAGTCACTGCTGTTGTACAAGAAGTAGCTGATATATTGTCTAGATTTCCATAATGGTTATAAGTTAGGAAAACTCACAGAATCATTATTGATGTTGGATAAGACCTTTAAAATTATTGAGTCCAACCATTAACCTAGTACTGCCTAGTCTACCACTAAACTGTAACCCTAAGCAGCGCATCTGCCTCTGAAATACCCCCAGGGATGGTGACTCAACCTCATCCCCTGGCAGCATGTTACAACTCTCTCAGTGAAGAAATTTCTCATAGTATCTAAATCTAATCCTCCCTGACCCAACTTGAGCCCATTTCCTCTTGTCCTATCGCTTCTTACTTGGGAGAAGAGATACCCAGTATGGACACAGTATTTAATGTGCTAATAGATGCAAAATCATCTGAATATACTGAATAGTTGAGGGAAACAATGATACATTATTAAGACAGTGTTTGGGGAACACTAATTCACTATTTAAAAAAAAGGATGTATCAAGTGAAATTTCCTTGGGATTGTTGTGGATCCACACTCCCAACCAATTTCACTGCTGAAATTCATTTCATTCGCTAAATAAAAAGTAGAAAACAAGTACATTAGACTTGAAATGCAGTGTGAACTACTGCAGATACCTTGAAATATATCATTAGAATTTGATATAATTTTGGTAAGCAGAAGAGGGTAGTTTAAACAAATATGAAGAATCTTATTAGGGACAGGCATACAAAAAAAAAAAAAAGTCAGGTGGGCAGACGTGCTTTGAGAGTTGAAACAAGCAAATACAGTTTGCTGGGCCTTAAGTAAAGTTTGTAAGGTAGTCTTTTTAAACCAGTGTGAAGAGTCCAATATAAATAGTGTATATGTACGTCCTAGCTTGAACCTCACTGGTAGCCTGTTTCGTGACCTGGCTTGCTAAACCACAGTGAAGGCTGAAAAACTTAGCAGTTGTGAATCTTGCTGTCAACGCAGTCTTTTAGGGATTCTGAGTGAAGTCTACAAATTTTATCAAAAAATAGGGTTTTTTTTTCCCCGTATTTTATAATTAAAAAAAAAACCCTTTCAATAAAAAATTGAAATTACTTTAACATAGATTTTAGATTAGCAGTTTGGAGTGGGACAGCACAGGAAACCTTTATGCCATTTGGAAAGTATGTGTTGAGGAGCTGTGCATCTTTACTAGGTTTAATTGACATTATTTAAGTAGAAATGTGTGAGAGCTAAATAGCTACGTTGAATTAGAATAGTTTGTGATATTGTGAAATTGCCTATGTGCAGGGAGACAGCAGAGGTCTATCAAACAGTTTATTGAAGAGGCTGATGAGACTTCATTTAATTGATCCATTAGCTGTTTGCCCCTAAGTCTAGGAGTGTGTGCACTCATTAAGAATGTTCATATCTTGTATGTCAATATCCAAGAGCTGGAAGAGCATTTAAAAATAGAGAGAGCAGGGGATTTGTCAGTAAGTGGGTTTTAGTGATGTGATTGGTACCTCAGAAGACATTGAAACTATTGGGCTGAAATAGGGTGGCTCTGGGGTTTAGATGGATATTGAGTTTCTCTAGCCAACTTGGAAATGTCCCGGAACACTTTTGGTCTGATCTACTGTTGTGGCTTCAAGAGTGTTTTATTTGTATGGTTTTAATGCACAGTGCAAAGGTAACAACATCCCTTTTCTGTATTGTAGCAAACTGTGTACATCAATTACTTTTCAGTAAACAATCTGAGTTTGGGCTGTATTTTTATCATTTTGAAACAATATAATGCTTCCTTTTTAGCATAAAAATTACTGAATTGAGGAAAAGAATATAAGACAGACAGACTGGATATAGTGCATACTGCCAGCACATCTGGAAGTTCAGTTATTCTCTAATTACCCAAGAGACAGAAGAGAAAACTGGCAGCTTTGCTGCTATTATAAATCCCATCACTTCTGAAGGAGTTAATGGATGCCCAACTAATCAGTCTTTGTTATCTTGTAACGTTCAGAGACAAAATAAAGGCCATAAAAATAAAAAGCAAGGGAAACTCATTGGTCTGGGACGTGAAAATGTGTGAGTTTGTCATCTTGATGTACTCCCAACAGACCTGTCATACAGTGTTTAATTTGGTTTTAAAATGTGTCATGGTTAAGTTGTTTGGATGAAAAATCAATTGTGTAGATGGAATGGCTGTTGTGGTTACTAACTTACCTACTTTCATCTCATCTTTTGAGATGAATGCCTGACCTACGTTAAAAATGTTTCAGTTTTACCACCAGCTGCAGAGTGGCCTTGCCTGTAACAAGCTTCATTTTCTTTGTTCTGAATTTGACTGTAAAAGAAAAGAGAACATTATGTGTGAAAACCCAAAGTATTTCCTTCTTCTTTGAAGCCCAGATTACTTCTGGGTAGACATAAATGAAAAAGGAATCAAATTTATTAGTATACAATACTTTCACCAGAGCAGATAGACTCAAAATAAGTTTGCTGAATTACATAAATAACAGCCCAATTTGGAAAGGGTCCTGAATGTCATCAGGAGCATTTTAACATTGCCAAAATATAATAACAGGTTGAAGAGAAAACTTCTTATCTCACAAGAAAATTCCACTTAAGTCAGATTTGCAGTCATACGCTGCTCCAGAAATAAAAAAAGTATGGTACTTCATGTCCATTCCTTGCTTACTGAGTGGTGGAGTGAAAAATAACATTACATGTACCTGGAGAAGAGTAGGAAGGATTCTGCTTTGAAGGCAATAAAACTGGATTATGACTCACGAGGTCTAACACCCATTATGTATCCCTCACTTCATAAAAAAAGCCACTAGTTCTTTTCTTCAGTGCCCACTGAGTAGCTTTCTGCAGGAATCCCTGTGTCTAAAGCAACAGTGGGTAACAGTATATTTTTTACTATTTCTTCTTTTTTTTTTTTTTTTTTTTGAGTAAGGAAAATACCGGAAATTAGCAGGCATAATCACATATCCAGCAACTTGTTATCTGTTGGTAAACTGATGCCTTATGTTAAACTGAAAGCTCATGTTCCATGGAGTGTAGGATTTTAAACATGCAGCTTCAAACACGGATGTTTCAAGTTGTAAGGCAATACTCTAATGTTTCCACCTTACATTATTTATAGCATCTCCTGCTCTGAATTTCATGTTCCCAGAGTCTATGGGTGTGCGTAGGCCTCTGCTGAAACACTCTCAGCCATTTGCCATAGTTCTTATGCTTGTGTTCAGGATTTTTTTTTTCCATATGTATTTTAGCTGACATTTAGGAGTTGTTCTGCTGTCACCTGATGCAAGATGACAGCTTAGATTTGAACTAAGCATTCACATCCTACAGCAAGATACTCCGCAGTATCAGGTCAACCCCGCTCAGATGTAGGAATGAATGGTTTCTTCTGAATGGCCCTGCTGCTCTGTTTTGGTGTCTTTGTGGAAAGGTGGGACTGACAGATCACACAGGAAAACACCATTTAGCTGTTCGCTACTCACTGGAGTGGGATGTGAGTAATAGCCTCAACTGTGCTGCTGAGTCATAGCAAAAACTTTGTCAGAACAGAAAACTGTCAGAGTCTTTTATACCATGTACCTTGTCATCCTACCTTGTGCTGTCCTGTGGGAAAGCTGTTTTGTGAATAGGTGAGCTCTGCTTGTAGCCTAAACGGTTGGAAACGGCTTCAGCAGGATTTTCAAAACCAGTAGACTGGCTGTCAGTTAATCACAGAGGTAACTTCAGTTGATACTATCCATTCCCATTCAAAAGTAGCATGGAAAAATAGTCTGTTTGAGTTTCTGTGCTTTGGTGTTATAGGATGCTTTTTTTTTGTAGAAGTGCTTCAGAGGAGATTTGTCAAAGTGCCATTTAGGGAGTGTGGCCAGACTGTGAATGTTCTGCATTCCATTTTGCACCATTTTTGGTGCAAAGTGTCCAAAATAATATTTTTTAACAAGTATTTTTCATGGCCAACACATGACAAAAGAAGGCTTGTGTTACTTGAGATTGTAGTTGAAAGCAACTTAAAGAGAAACCATGGGATGTAGTGTTTCTTTTACTTTTTTTTTCCCTGATGCTTAGATCAGTGATTAGCTAAATAATTACCTGAAGTCTTAATTCATACGAAACACTGTGGACGTCAAAAAGAATTGGAGATCTGTCTTTGGGTTTCGTTAGTTGACCTTTATCAAGAATAATTTTCGCATATATCTGGTCATCTTAAAAATGCAGCATTAACCACAAGTTTACTAACCCAGATGTGAGATGAGTCTTGTCTTCACTGCAGAGCTGTCAAGAGGAACACTGTGATTTATGGTTTTACAAAAAGTGGGATATTGTTTCTCTTTCCTTCAAGGAGAATGTAAAATAAGAGAAGCCCCTTCTCACCAAACCCTGTGACACAATGACCTCTCTATGTCAACAGCAGTATGATACTTGACGATTTCTGCCTGGGATACTATAGCCACTGAGTTCTTAATAGTTCACTAGAAATTAAGAGTTCAGTAGAAATGAAGAGTGCAGAGATTATTTTTCTCCCTTTCCTTATCCCCATAGTGTCCCACTAAAGGTTTCACATGCAGACAGCGTGTAAAAAGAATACATGTTTAAAAAAAAGTAAATGTTACATACTATCTGGAGTTTCACAGGAAAATTCCCTATTTGGCTGGCTAATTTCAACTGCTGTGTTCATTAAAATAAATCTTTAATGAACTATCCCAGTTTTCCTCAATTATAAACTGTGGTTGAAAAGTAGAGGCCAGACTGATCACAGTGGAAGAGCAGAGATTTGAGCTGGTATTGAACTTTACATAGCTCCTGTTTGTACATCTGAATTGCATAAATTCTGTGTTTTGTACAGATTTCTAGGAGAACCTTTTCCCTGTAGTGTCTTGCTCATGAGTGTTTTATTTTCTGGTTTAGTATTATGCAGGCATTTCACACATTTCTTAAGCAAAGAGTTATAGTTCCTCATAGTAGTTTTATTTATTTTGGGTGGTCATCACTGTAAATCTTTTTGAATTCTGATACAGTAAGCCAGATATATTTATTAATAAGAGACCTCTGTATTCTTTGCCCCTGTAAAAGAACCTACACTACAATGCAAAAGGAAGGGAGGTGACCAGGAGGGAACTGATATGGTTCATAATTAATTGCCTGTATTGATGATAGAAATTGGTTGGTGGCTTCCTGACTTCTGTCAGAAAGTTTCCCTGATTTCCACCCTTCCCTATGTTTTCCTTTCTGGGAAGCAGCAGAGCAGACACAAAGTTGTGCCACCTGAGAAATGGATGAGGGATGCTGCTTTTGAAATACAAAAATAATTAAATAAGTACATAACCCTTCCCTAACTCATCATCCAAAATCATTTATTATAAGTCTTTAAATCTGGTTCCATGAACATGCCATTCTGGCACCAGCAGAGCGCTGAAATAGGGGGGGCTGAAATAGTGGTTGGGGACAGGAACACCTAAAACTAGTTTTGTTGCCAAGGGCATCTTAACAGCCATAGAATAATATTAGGAACAGAAATATTCATGATCTCTGCAGGGAGCTGGAGCTATTTTCTCTTGTGTTTGGTTAATGTAAATTTAAAAAATAATGTGCAAAATCCTCAATGTTCATCTCCATTTGCCACTAATGAGAGAGAAAACACAATTTCATCAGAATTCTTTAAGATTGGAGACCTGAATTGCAAAGTTATTTTTTCTCACTCTTGTTTTTTGTTGGGGTTTTTCTTTTGAATACCTAAAATTTTAAAGACTCAAGTAACTCTTTGGTTTGTTTGGAGCTTTAGCGCTCTGCACCCATTCCAGGGTGGTTACTGTTCATACAAGAGCTATGAAGCAATACCAAGTGTCCATAACTGCTTGAAAGTAAAATTAATTTCTGTAAAAAAGATTGGAGCACTCAGTTGTTGTGTATTAAATATTGCATATTTTTGTAACCTGCTGTGAAAATAGAGTAAAACATTTAATTAGGTTATTATATTTTATCATTAGTCACAGTATTATCAAATATAGCAGGATTCTCTGTAGAAAAAAAAAAAACACAAACTTTTTTTAAGCTAGTTTGCTTGTGGAAAATTTACTACTTGACAGTGTAGTTGCTTTAAGCATTCAATGCATTTTCCTCAGAGATAGAATTTTAATCCAGACATTTATACCCAGCCTACATCAAAGGAGTGTTATCAACCAGTTAAAGCAATCAAATCATGACTTCTTTTTTCATATATGCCATGAGGAAAGAGTGAGCTTCAAATGAAATGCTAGGTCATGCTTTGTAGAAACGCTGCTCTCTTTTGCTGTCTTTCACTTTTGAAAGCATCTGAGAGATGAATTACACTCGGAATTTGAAATGAAACTGAATGTTCTCGTCCACATTGTGAGACACAGTTCTCATTCAGAATTCATCCTTTCTGGCCGTCTTCCTGGATTCATGAGCCCTTATTATTATCTCTGGTTTCCAGCATGGCTCTAGCAAAGGCCAGCTTTGACCTCTTAGCCAACAGTGGCTCATGTGAGAATGTTTGTGCCATTTCAGTGTAGACATTAGAGCACGAAATGAATAGAAGAAACTTCTGCAGGTTCTTTTTACTCAGATTTCCTACTCAAAATTTCATATGGGAACACAGTTATATTCTAGACTCACAATCCACAGAGAGCGTAGACAATTTAATAGAATATAATGTACTGATATATTAGAATTAGTGAAATAAAGACCAGATACAACAAAATAAATGGATACTTTTTTTTTTTCTGGAATGTGCTTTATGTAATGACTATTCTGTTTTTCCAGCTCAGTATTCAATGAGTTTAGTAGAAGACAGCTATGTTAGTAACGGTAAAACATGGGGGCAAATTCAGAATTATACTTCTTTTCTTAGGTTCTGGGATTCAGTGTTTTCTGACCTAAAGAATTCATCAACAGTGTCAGTAGAGCTACTCCCTGGTGAGCTGTTCCCTCTGAATTTGTCTACATTAGCAACCGATACAACTAAAGCAGTATAATCCACAAGATTATTTTTAGGCATATGAAGAGTATGTCCTTTATTATTTTATTTACTTAGTGGCTCGCGTTGAACTATTTTTTCTTTTAATTTTTTTTCATTATGAAACAGGAAGCAATTATTCTGTACCCATCTTCACTTTGCAAGGCATGATTTTAGGTCCTTACACAACCTCTGTCCTCAGTCATGCCTTTTCCAGACTGAGGCATTTCCCATCATTTTAATTTAGCCCTCTACAGAAGCCATTATATACTTTTAGTAACTATTTATTTCCCTCTCTGTACATTTCTGGCTGTACCATTTCTGTTCTAAGCAGTAACCCTAGTACCCAAAGCTACAACAATGTTTCACAATTTTACAATATTTACCCCTTTCCTGGTTTTGCACTTGCCTAGCTCTTATACAAAGACTGTTGGGTTGTAGTACTCAATTAATAATTTTACTGATTATTTTCCAAAGCTTCTTTAACTAACGCTTTCAAAGAGACATATTTATTTAATGTCAGAAAAAAGCCAACCGTATCCAAAACAGTTGTTTGGATGTTGATCAAGCTTCTTGGTAGAGTGAGGCAAAGGATAAATTCAATTGCTTATTTTATGTTTCCTATCACAGTCTTATGTTCTCTGGACGTTTCCCGATAACCTCTTGGCCCTTCAGGCTCACTGGCATTGGGTATTCTTTTTGTTAAACTTTTATCTCTGTTTTCTTCATCTAGACACAGCTTTCACTTTTTGAAGACTGCATTTTAAAAAATGTTTCTGCAGTTTTCTGATTGTTAAAAAGCCAGCTTTCTTTTTGTCCTTTTCAGATGTCTAAGATATATTCCATTTGATTTTCTGCCTTAGAGTTTTAAATGATTTAAAACCTGATTAAAAAGACTTTGACTTTTTAACAGCTCCATTTACTTTAAGTTTACTAACTTAAGTACTAGCATGTAATTCATCTTTTAAAAATGAATGTTGTTGAGTGGATGTGTTTTAATTTATTAAACTTGATTAAAATTTTTCTTTAAAGCATCATGGTATCACCTACTATGTCATTTTAATGTTTCTATACCAGAACATATTCAATTAATTACCTTTTTGGCATAATTTCTAATTTGCCTAACATACTAGTGTTCTCACTTGTTTAATTTTTACAGTTTTTGAACACACTGTATAATGATATAGTCTATATGATATATCTTTTCGCAATACCTACCACTTTGGTGTTACCATGTTGAAAATGTAGTTTCTAAAAAAAAATAAATAAATAGAACCAAACCAAAAATCAACACCAAAGTTGCATCTTTTTCCATTTCCACTGTGACACTGAAAACTCACTGAAATTCAGTGCTCTAATACTTCCTTTTCAGAGAACTTATTGCACTGTTTGCTCACAGAAACAGTTCCTTAAACAGTTTCTTAAAATCCAAACAGATTCACTATCCTTTTCCATCTGCCTTTGCTTTGTGCTGGAGACATAGATCCCACAGCTGTGTTTCTAATTTTACTTCCATTAACATTAATGTGCACTTAAAAGAAATACAAATTCCCGCTCAAAGGAAATGCAGATTGAATACACATAAATATCCTGACCTGTACACATCAAGAGCTAAGAAAAGAAGCCTAGTTTCTGGTTTTATTCTGGTTTGGGTTTGTTGTTTTTTTTTTTGTTTTGTTTTTGGTTTTGGTTTTGGGTTTTGGTTGGTTTTTTTTTTTTTTGGTTGGTTGGGGTTTTTTAGGTATTAATCATTCACTTGAATAGCTTTAAGCTAAAACTACAGCAAACAGGAATTTTGAGGAAGATATGAAACGAATAAGGAGTAAGTTCTCTTTCCTCTATTGGCAGGAATTCCTCTCTGCAGATGAGGACACAGGTAAAGCAAGGGATCTTTGAAAAATAAGTTTACGTAGCTGTACTAAAATAATTTAGTACTACATAAGTATGCAAATGTAAGCTTAATTCATGAATTGTTTCATGGAATGCTAAAAGGAGGTCTTGACGTATTTTTGGCTTTTAGTCTTCCTCCTTTATATCCTGTGAAAATTACTAAGATTAATTAGCCAAGCCAAGGATCATGCCCTGTTGTTTCTGTAAAAACAGCCAAAACTTACAGAATTTGGCCAACATAGATAAAACCCGTTACTGTAGACAGGTAACTTGTAGCCTGTCTACAGTAACAGGTTGTCTGTCCAGTATATTTAGCTTTGTTTGCTAAAACCAGTCTTGATTGCAGTGAATTGAGTTATGGAAATATCAGTTATTGTTCCTTATGGTTATTTTCAGTGAATTCATCCAACAGTGACATTTTGCCTTCATTAGAAACTTTATATATCATCTCATATATTTTGGAACAGTAGTGAAATTTTTTCCTCTTTTCAAGAAAGAAATTAATTTCTATTTTTAATAGGATTGTCATTTCTATTCACATTTTTACAAGATGAAAATCTCTAAGAATTTTCTTAAAGATTCTTCAGTCACTGTTTTATGAACTCAGTGGTGTAACATTCTCAATGCAGAAGAAAGAAATAACAAAATGACAGCATCCTTGCTTGAGCATTCATCATAATGTATACATTGCTTATAGAAAAGAACCTGCTCAACAGTATAGAATTTTGAATTGATATAAATCAACACAATATTTTGCTTTCCAGATACACATTATGAAAACAAAGCACATTGTGAAAAGCTTGAAAAGTGTGATTTATAGTGGGGTTTGGTGGGGTTTTTGTTTGTTGTTTGGTTTGTGGTTCGTTTTTGGTTTTTTTTTTATTCCATTGGAGATATCTTCTAAAACTTAATTATTGGCAATTTGTATTTTAAGAAGCTGTACAAATATTTTTTCATAATTTTCCCCAGAACTTTAAGGAAGTCACATTCCTAGTTGCAACTTTTATGTGTCAGCACTAACATTGCTTTAATCATCTATACCAGTTGAAATATAAAATACTTAAGCATTTTTAAAGTTGTGAGAATAATATCTATGAAAATTAGTAAGGTGATCCTTTTTTCTTTCAAAAAAGGTTTTTAATCTGAACATTTTTGTATTGTTTTCATCTTATAGTTTTCATCTTACTGTTTTCTTACATGGCTTTGTTTACTGATCTGTGCTTATTGCAAACAGATTACTGAGAGTGCATCTGTTTTAGTATTTCATTTGGAGTTGAGGGGCCTTTCTTGGTCCCTACTTAGGTTTCAGTTTGCATTACAAAGTCATCATGGAGGGCTCTGACTAGATTGCTTGGGGTGTGCCTAATGCAATCTGATGTATAAGGAGTGTTTGTGTCTTGTGGAACAAGACACAAATCACAAGTCAATTGCATATATATATGGACATTGGGACTTCAGTACCATCTATGAAGACATAGTATCACTTCACTTGGTGATGCAGACAGGAATAACAGGATCCATGTTTCTCTTCTGTGGCAAGATTTCTAGAAGTGACAGTAGAGATAAACAAAAATAGTTTTTAAATAAGTATAAGTATTTCTAGGTACGTTGTACGGGACCGTGTTTGTGAATAGCTGAATTTTACGTTAAAACTCTTCTAAATTAAATTGTGACATGTCTGCTTTCCCTAAAAAATATCATTTTTAGGGGAGCCAGGCAGGTGAGTGGTCTGGAGAACAAACCTTATGAGGAGCAGCTGAGAGAGCTGGGGTTGATCAGTCTGGAGGAGACTGAGGCGACTTTATCGCTGCCTACAATTACCTGAAAGGAGGTTGTAGAGAGGTGGGCGATGGTCTCTTCAGCCAAGTGACAGGTGATAGGATAAGGGGAAATGGCCTCAAGCTGCACCAGGTCAGGTTCAGATTATATATCAGAAAAAAGTTCTTCACGGAAAGAGCTGTTGGGATGTGGAACAGGCTGCCTGGGCAGGTGGTGGAGTCACCATCCCTGGATGTATTTACAAGACAGACAGATGAGGTGGTCAGGGACATGGTTTAGGAGAGGACAGGTAAGGGTGGACTTGTTCTTAAAGGTCTTTCCCAACCTAGTCATTCTGTGATTTTTCCATTATAGCTCTTTCAGTTAAAGTCGTAAAATCTGTGGCGCATATGCCAAAATGGTGAGTGTATTTTTTTCTTACCTATCAGAAATTGTTGAGCAACCATACATTTGCTACAGTGTAGTCAGAGATGTTTACATACCTGATCAGACTCTTCCCAGTTCTTCTCCATACACAAATCCTGGGCAAGTAGCCTCAGATTGTTCCTGGTAATTCACATGATCTGTGGGATTTTAATTAGGTTAATATTTTACGACTATGCTGATTTCACTCTTTGAAAGAAGAATAATAAGGAGCATCTGGAAATTGTGAGGAATGATTTTTATTTCACTAGGGTGGTCTGGCTGAAGTGTTGTTCATTTGTAAGCATTGTACAGTCAACATAAACAAGACTTGCACACTACAGCACAGTTAGCATTTGTCTTGAAGATCAGTATTCCCCCAAAGTACATTTGTTTCCATCACTGACAGCTAAGAACTGAGACAGCAACTGCTTGGCAGGGGGATTTTAATTCCTGTAACAAACATCTTCACAACTGATTTTTACTCTGTAAGTTTACAGTCATTCCATAAAAACCTTTAATTATTAAGATAATGCTAGTATTCTTAATCTGAATGTAAATGATAATAAATTTTACAAATAAAACCTGAAGGTTTAGACCAGGACACTTAAAATCTTGCACTAGTATAAATTGTGTTATTTTATTAAATTAGAAGATATTTAAAAAAATTAGAAGTACATAATGAAATAGATTATTTTTATATGCATTTAAAAACAAGTTCATGGAGCACTTCCTTCTTCCTTATCTCTGCTAGAGAAGGAACATAATGTTATAATATTTTTTTTTATCCTATTAAAATTGTCAGGAAGGTTATCAGTCACGTCACTGGAAGCAGAGTTAAACCATCTATAGGATTTTGTTTGAGGTTAAAGTATTTTGTATATTTAACTAATGAATGAATACCAATTTTTTCCATTGAATGTAGTAAGAGTAACAAAGAACTGTATTCATAATGAGCTGTTGGGTCTCATCTGTTTTATTCCACGTGTTATTACTGATAGTTTTCAGGTAAGTTTTATTAATGGAGATTCATGACTGGTCACTCATCCTTGGCCTTAACTTTAGCTATTAGCAATAAAAACTTTCTCAAATCAATTCACAAATTCGTGTTTTCCTGATGCTGCTGATTAACTGCTATGAATTTCTGTCAACGTTAAGCTTGTGAAACCCTAAGCTAATTGACTTTTTCAATTTCTCAATTGAAGTAATATTTTGCCTATTTTCTCAGAACATTATTGTATAGAATTCCTGCACGGTATTGTCCCATATGAGTTGTCTGCTATCTGTGAATAAAACCAGAGCAAACAAACCACAAAGTTAGTAAAAGAAATCTACAATTTCCTTCACACAAAACATGTAAGAACACCATAGAAATTTACATTCAGAATCACTCTTCTAATGACACTGTTCTGTAACAAATAAAAATTTGCAGTGATTGTTATAGAAAATACATGCTCATGGGCACTTTATGCTGTATGCCTTATTCTTGTCTCCAAATCAAGCATGTCAGAGTTTTTGTTTTGGGGAAGGCTTTCTACACATTCACAGTAATTACAGTGTTTGTAACAGAGTTTTACAAACAGCTGAAATAAAAAATGAGGATACAGAGATCTGGTATTTCATCCTAAAAAAAACATAGTTGTCAGTTTGGGGGGGGGGGTTGAATTTAAATTACATAGTCTACCAAATCAGAGTTTGCAATACAGACTTAAGATCATAATGTGTATTGGCAATTTAATGTGCGTATAGCAAAAGTGAAAATCAGATTATGTGATTTGTTTTTCTATAAAAAATACCCCATCAATACGCTTTTATTTCTGTGTTCCCAACAAGCAATTACCACAATTATTATTTTGATTTAAGAGATTCTCAAATATGCCTTGGATCAGATAACAGCAGTCCACCACCTCGTATCTTTGTACATTTTAAACTTTTAATCAGTATAAAACTTACTACTGTAGTATGTTTTTAAAGGCTAGGTCAGGAAATGTTTTAAACAATACAGAACTAGCATTTCAGCTTTGGCTTTTGAAATGAAATGCTAAATTGTAGACTTGGGTCCACTGGCTTCCCCTTGGAGGGCCTAGGTAGTCCAGATTGTGTTCTAAAATATCCTGACTGAGGAGTGATCATAAGGCCTCACTGAGGAAAATCATGGCATAAGGATATTGCTTCTCTCTCTATTGCATAATTGTTCGGAAACATAGCTTGATAACTTAAATCCTTTAAAAAAAATTCATCAGCAGTGTTTCTTAAAAAAAAAATATTGATAGATGCCTTTTCTGTTGTATATCCTGAAGAAAACATTTGTTTGAAGATCCAGACATGGATGTCCTTCCTGTAAGTGTGGCATCATCTAAACAATCGAGTATAAGGAGATAAAAGGGCAGCTGCTTTATTTTATTCTTACATAATTATAAGCACAAGAAAGGTTTCGTTGTGTCCGTAGTGGCACTGAATCCTAGAAACTTAAATGGGCCTTGAGGGCATGTCTTGCCTATGTCCAATAAATCAGTAGGATCAAGTGTTCCAGAGTTCCCAGGTGTTTAACTTGTTTAGAACACTAATTTAGTCACTGTATTTTAGTGTTTTGAGACCACGTTGCTTCTTTTAGGACTGGGAGTCTTAAAGGATTTTTTTAGGTCACAAGTCTGCATTCATGCATGATTACACACAAGTTTTTCTTTTGGCAACTAAATCCTTATTTGGATCTGCTTTTAATGATTTTTTTTTTTTAAATTACAAAGACTGTTTCTTTTATTTTTTGGATTTTTTGTGGGGGTTATGGTGTGATGTTACTTTTATGTGATATGCCTTCCAGTTTGTTTTTGAATGGTATGTGAGATTTGTAAAGTTGAGGTAGTGTCAGAAGTGATATTTTAATTTCTGATGTCTGAAGAATTAATAAAGTTGTTTACCTACCAGAAAGCGTTATCACTGTTGCGACTGGGGTTATCACTGACTTTCAGTGGAGAATGCTGAGAGGGCACTAGTGCTCTTCAGCAGCTTATGAAAGGCAGGCTAGTCAGTATAGCGGTACGCTTCTACGTGTTTTCATTCTGTCTCTTTGATGTACTTCAGTTTTGTGAATTTTTGCAAAAGGTAAGATTTAGCACATGAAGGCATTTGAAACAAAAAAAAAAAAAAACAAAACCAAAAAACCATAAATGAAGAAAATCAGGTGGAGTTACTTTTGAATTGTCATTAACAAAAAACTTGGCCACCAGTTTTGTCAGGAAGTTATAGTGCAAGTCTTGAGTAAACACAAATCCCGAATCTCTCATTTCATTTTAATCTCCCTTCAAGACTTTCGCGAAGAGCACAGAGGTGACTGTTTAGGTATTGACCCAACTCACAAACATAAGATGCTTTATGGGTCATCAGAATAAAAAGCATGTGTAGCTCAGTCATTTTTCTCCATTAGTGCCCAGAAGCTGACATCAAGCGAACAGTGAAAGCAAAATGAATACATAAGCTATTTTTCACAACTGGTGTTCCAGCCTTAATGGTTCCTCACTCATCAACTTTCCTAAGTCTTTCATGATTTCTCTGATGGTCCACACCTAACAGATCCTCCTATAGAGCCTGTACAGCTTTTCTTTGAATCTACTGCTGACTTTTTGTAAATACTCTTTGCCAAAAATACTTGCACAGATTCTTACACACTGCCAGAAAAAACACCTCATGTGACTGAATCTGGATCTTGCTGTCTTTATCTCCTACCTTTAGCACCTCTACTGAAAGAGATGGTGAATAGTTTACACACATCTCTCTGACAACATGACACATTTGATATCAGAGATCTGTACTTTAAGCCACCTACTCTCCCTGCCACATCATCCCTTCTTCAGGCTGAAGAGGCTTTGTTGGTGCTTTGACAGCAGCTGTTTTGTGCCTTTGGTGTATCTTCTCTTTCCCTCTCTGACCCTGCCCTCATCCCAATTATGTCCAGCACCAGTGTATCTTTACCAGTTGTCTCCCTGCTTGCCCTTTTATGAGGCACCCAGGGGATATTTTGAGTAGCTCTGGATGCAGTGGATGCTCTGTCAGAGGTGCGTTGGTGACCCTCTTCCAATGTGAGGACTGAATGTGTGCTCCCACCCCTGTTCACATCTTTTACTCAACTGTTTATCCATTCCATGATAATCCTTCTTAGGTCAGGGTTCCTTGTGTGCTGGTTTTGTCTGGGGTGAAATTAATTTTCTTCATTAGCTAACATTAGTAGCTAACATCAAACACCTTTTGGGAAACAAAATATTAATTCAGAATTTAGGTTAATATAGTCAATTATACTTGATACTTTAGTTTGTCTAAGTTATTTTCTCCCTGTGTTACACTGTGTAGTACCAGTGTATGCTCCTTAGACATGCAACACTATTCTTCTGAAGTACGGCTTTTGTTGGTGCCATATTTTCTTACAGGGGCATTAATGATATGAGCTCTATACCTATCTCAAAGCACAAACTTCCTATCTCAGTTTACATTGAAAAAAAATAAAATGTTCAGATAAGTCTTTCTATTCTTTTCCATGAAAATGGGTTGCTACTTTCATCCTCTAAGATCAATTAATTAAATATGGGTTTGGGATAAATTTTCTGCCTTTAACTGAAAGATCTTTGTCTGTTGCGTAAGAAATTAATGCAAATTCAGTGTCTCAGGTAAAAATAGAAACAATAAATCTGCCTTAGATATTCTTATTTTCTCAGAGTGAGGATGTAATGAATTAATTTCAAACTGTAGCAGATGTTAGCGATTGGGTAGTTCACTTCTCTTGAACAATAGCAACATTGCTAAAAATTACAAATTTTACTGATTATAAATGTATGTAGTTTCTGATGATATATTAACTTATTTTCCTTAAACTGTTGTTCCAAAACTCAATAGAAAAGAGAACAGTAATAGAATAAGATACCAGGGGGATGGCGGGGTACGTGAGTAGATGTTTTTATATTGGTCTATTGTGAACTCTTCTCCAAATAAAAAAAAAGTTCCTTCTCCACTTGAACTGAAATGATTTAGAGAAGGGAAATGGTATGCGGACATGTACATATTCAGTCAGCTAGTTATTTTTACATTAATAAAAGTATGTAATCTCATTAAACCTTCCCCCCCCACACAATTTACTATTGCAATTGAAAATTCAAATTAAGGTGTCGATAGCTACATATTAGAACAAATTTTATGCATAAATAGAATAATTGTAACAGAATGCTTAAAAGACAGGAATTTTGTCCCTATTTGTGTTGCTCAGTGAAGCATAAGCAGCGGCAGCAATGCTCTCAGGAAAGATAAAAAGAGTAAAAAGCTGTGTACCTTTAAAATAATTGGCTTTGTATTTGTGCATGCACAGCAGCCAAGGACTTAATGAAAACTTTAAAACCCTTCATTCATACAGTCTCATGGAGTGTAAACAACCAGGTAAAAGACTTTGACAGACTGCCTCATTATAGTGGTGCCTGTGCTATTTAATCACAAAGCAAATGGCCAGCCAGTGGCCTCTTACAATGTAGAATGTAATTTTTCTATTTGGATCCTCTTTTGCACAAGCCAAACTCAATTGCTTTAAGAGAAAGCTGAGACATCTATTCCAGCATACTTCACGTGGACTCACACATGTTTTCCTTACAACTTGGGGTGGGTATCCTGGCTGATGTCCAGAGATGTTGAAATATTAGTGTACATCATTAAGTTTTTTTATACTAAAAATAATGGCTTTGAATATGAATCACAGAGTTACTAGGTTGGAAAAGATCATCAAGTACAACCATACCTGTCCTCTCCTAAACCACATCCCTGAGCACCTCATCTGTCTGTCTTTTTAATACACCCAGGGATGGTGACTCCACCACCTCCCTGGGCAGCCTGTTCCAAATCCCAACAACTCTTTCAGCGAAGAACGTTTTCCTGACATCTAATCTGAACCTGCCAGTATTTTAGCACCTGTCACTTGGCTGAAGAAACCATCATCCACCTCTACAGCCTCCTTTCAGACAAATATAGGCAGTGATAAGGTCTCCCCTCAGCCTTCTCTTTTCCAGACTAAACAACCCCAGCTCCCTCAGCTGCTCCTCATAAGGTGTGTTCTCAAGACCCTTCGCCAGCCTGGTTGCCCTCCTCAGGTCCTGCTCCAGGATTTCAATTTCTTTCTTGTGGTGAGGAGCCCAGAACTGGACACAGCACTCGAGGTGCGGCCTCATCAGTGCTGAGTACAGGGACACAATCACCTCCCTAGACCTGCTGGCCATGTTGTTTCTGATGCAAAAGTTCTTCATCATTTTTCTGTTTTGTACTGTAACAGGCGTTAAGAGAAACCTGCATCCTTGTTGTGAAATCTTTGTCTAAAATTTTGTTTTCCTAACATACAGGCCAAACTCAGGTGAAAATATGTTAGAATTGTGTGCAAATTAAAATCGTATATTAAAACCACTTGGATTTTAATATGCTTCTAAACAAAGTGTATTATCCTCTGCGTTTTAAGTATGATGACTGTTTTATGATGTTATTCAGATTCGTATGAAATGCTGTCATACCACAGACTTAAGATTTTTCTTTTCAGTCTTCATTAAAAAAAAAAACATTAGTACCCATATTTGACTATTTGCCAACTACTAAATAATTTGTTTTTTCTTAATCATCGAAGTGCTCTATCTTAATTACAACACTGCAATTGAATCTCAACAGTATGATTAGACTTTAAGAAAATGTGTAATTAAACCTTCCCTGATGTGATTCAATTTATAATATAATATTCAGAAAATAGGAGCTCTTTAAGTTCCACACAATTCATATTTGCAGTATGAGTCAGTGTCTTTTATATTTTGTGTTCTATTGTTGGGGGTTTTTTAGTTGTTTTTTTTTAAGATGTAAATACAAGGCTAAAAGGACTACGAAGGGTGTTAAGCATAGGTAATTTTGTACAAATATATACAGTTTTTCAAATGAAAAGTGGGATTCTATCCTATGAAGAACAGTTAATGAAAGTTTATGCAAGGACTTATATCCCAAGTAGCTTGTCAAAGTGAGGCCAAAATCTCTTATTTAACAGAATGAAGTGAGTGTCGGCTTTCTGCACAGGGATGGATTGTGCCCTACAATTACAGCAAGTTGAAGTATGATTTATTTCAGTCTTGACATTTTCTTGCGTTTCAGGTGGAAGTTTGAGTCAGCAGATACTTATACAGCTATAACTGCGTTCTGCAGTCCATCTTACTGAAACTAAATGGAGTCCACTTATGCCTGTGGAGAGCTTCTGCATGCAATTGTATGCATATGAGAAAGATGAGGTAACTGGATGGACCAAGTGATGACATTGAGAGGAACCTTCTCTATAGCTATGGAAGTTTCATTACCTGAAGGGAAGTAGGACATACAGATACGTTTTCAACTGCTGAAACTCTTCACCATTAGCTTGATCTTTAATATATTACTAACCTTGATCAAGTGTCAGAGGGAACCAGAAAAATACATGGAGAAAGCCCTGTAGTTGGTTATAGCGGGAGAAAGAGTGTCTGTGAATACAAAGTGCTGTCAGTGAGATAACCTTTTAGCTGTAAAGGTGATGTGTAAATTGTGCAGAAGCTTTTCCAGACCAGAGTAAATCAAATTGCTAAAGTAAGCAGGTTGCCATCTCTGCTTTTCATTTTGACTAATTAGACACCTAGCTAAAAGTCGCTAAAATTTACACAGTCATTTTTCATTTGTTTTTCTTCCCTTTATCTTTGGCTGTTTGTGTGTGTGTGTTGTGTTGTTGCTCTAAAAATATGTTAAGTAAATTACAGATTTTATATAGTCTTCCATAAGGCTTGTCTGTTGCAAATAGATACTCAGTATTTTTCTTTCTTCTGGCACTAAACCTCATAAAACAGAACAACTAATTTCAGATACAGGGAATCAATACCAGGTTTGCTGAATTTTAGCATCTACCTACGTACATTGTTGCGTGTTATGCATACTCTTATTCTTTTTTTAATTATGTACTTATGAAGCCTGGTGCCACACTCTCACAGAACTTGGCTTAGGGACTGTTTGTCCGGTGAAAATCCACGTCTGTCGGGTTTTGGTAAAGAGATTTATGTTTTGTGTGAAGCAAAAGCAGAGTGCTAATAGTTGACAAGTATCATCCAAAGAGGGACTTGGATCTGAAGAACAAGATGATTAAGCTGAGGCACTTGTGTCTTTTTACCCCGGAGAAGAGAAGACTGAGGGGGGATCTTAAAAATGCTGATAAATACTTGAGGGGGGTGGGTGTCAGGAGGATGGGATCAGTCTTTTTTCAGTGATTCTCAGTGACAGGATTAAAGGCACTGGGCATAAACTGGAATATAGGAAGTTACACTTAAACATGAGGAGGAACATCTTTACTGGGAGGCTGGCAGAGTACTGGGACAGGTTGTCCAGAGAGGTTGTGGAGTCTCCATCTGTAGAGATATTCAAAACTCAATTGTATGCTGACCTATGCAGCCTGCTCTAGGTGATCCTGCTCTGGCAAGGAGGTTGGACTAGATGATCTCCAGAGGTCCCTTCCAATCCCTGTCATTCTGTGATTCTGTGATTCCCATTAATGGTTCAGGCAAATGACCACCTTTCCTCTTGAAGAAAGCCAACTCACAACCTCTGTGGAGTAAACCTCTTAGAGGGTCAACCTTTCTTGGAAGGTTTTGATTTATCTGCCTGTAAGGGCTTGATCATGTTCTTCTGAAATAAATGGGAAGTCTTCCACTGCTTTAAATGGAGATCATAACAGAAAGGGATGTCTTTATGTAAGAGACCAAACGAAAACTACCGAACAGTTTGAATGTTTAAAAAAACCTATATGAAAACTCAAGAAAAGCTTCAAATTTAGCACTTGGAGAAAAATTGAAGTTTCAAATTTGGCTGGTTTTGTTTGTTTCTTTTCCTCATGGAAGAGCGCTATATTTAAGTAACTACAGTGAGAAATACTTACAGAGCTGACAGATACATCAGAGGCTAGTGGGGAAGATTCTTTTAGTGCTCCTTTTCAAGAAATACAGTGTTGTTAAGAATTACTTTTATGAGAAATAAGAATAGTTATAAATGCAAAATCTAAACTGATATTTCTAATTTCCAAATTGAATTTATTCAAAATTGAGTGAATGTATTTTAAACAAATAATTTATTTTTCATGTATTAGGAAAATAAATAATTCATTTATAATTTGCCTTTCCAAGGCTTCCTTACCAAAATTCGTTCTCCATGATACAAATTTTAATTTGACCTATGGGTACATGTTATCTTTGCTGTCACTCAGTAGGCAGTAAAATGTGGATAAAATGGTAGCAGCTGGAAACAGCTTTGGAGGCAAGTGCAGCACATTACCACTGGGAATTAATTTTCTTTGTTAGGAAAATGAGACTTATGGTTATTTGCTTCAAAATTTTTGTTATATTACATTAAAAAAAAAAAACCAATCCTTGAGTTTTCATCTGATCTGAAACAGAAAACCAACACTGAAATACAGGAGTTTTTACCATGACAAATTTCCTGAAAATCTTTTACAGCACTTAGCACGCTGACTGTGGTTAGTAATAACTATCTTAGCTAGGGACTCATTGCTTGAGAGTAAAGTAGGTGGCAAATACTCAATACCTTTCTAATTCCATACTTAATGTTACTATAATTCACATACAGTAGTACAACAGAGCGCATTTACAAGGTAATTACTATGTCACTGTGTTAGTTTGCCATTTGTATGAGTTATTGCTTATTTCACAAAACAGAGCAATAGCTCAGATGAGCAGAAGAAACAGACTTGTTCACCTAAAGGTTAACAATAAGTGACCTGGATAATTTAATCTGTAATTCTCTTTGTTACCATGTTCCTACTTACAGTGGTTGCCTGGACAGATGCTATATGGGTCATAGAAACCACAGTAATTCATTGTACATGCCAAAATATTTCTCTGAGACTTTGACTACAGCTACACTAAATATAGTAACTATATTTTAACTAGTAAGTCCTCCTTTAAGATGAAAACACATAATCTTACAGACTTAAAAAAAAATAGGTAGTGCCTTTTTACTTCCTTGTGATTTTTAAATCTAGTGGAATTATACATTTAAAGTTTTATAAAAGAATGTATCTATATTCAGTGATTTAGCAGAAGCACAGTGAAGATAATACCTCTTCCACCATCATGCCTCTCTCCAAGGCATGGCTTTGGTAGACTGCTTATACCAAATTGCGTAAGCATCTTTGTTATGCTTTAAAAGACTTCTGCACGTTGCTGACATTGCTAAAGGTGTGCTAATTCCTGTCAGCTGCTGTATTACTGGACACCCGTGAGCTCGGAATTGGGCAAAGACAACCAATTCATTTTATGTAGGACACTGAACATGCGGCAGATGGTAATAAGATTCAGCAACACCAAGCTGGGCAGGATTCACACCACCAAGCTACATGTGGAAAACTCAAAATCCCTTCGCAAATCCTGTGAGCCAGCCATTCTCCCTAATTGTGTCTTTCCATAAGAAGATGTACTTTACATGTTCCAGTCTCAGTTGAATGAATAAACATGATTTAATGCACTGACTGTAGGATTTTACTAATCTATTTATTAGTTCTCCTTTCAAGGGAAGTTATAATGATGTGTTTTCACTTAAAGCAATTAGAATGTATTTTTAACAGGGGAAATGACTTAGATTATAATTACAGAGCATTATGCTGTACTTTTAATGATTTTGCTCTTTAGAAAAATGAACAGTGAGAATCATTTTGCATGAAGTTATTATCTTGCTCTCACACATAATACTGACTTCCTTCTCAGGCTGTTAGGTCACCACAGCTGTTGGATGGAGACCTGTGTCTTAGACTAAAATGAAGATGAATAAATATTTACAGTTACATCTGTAGTACCTGAAATTGCTCTTGTTAATTACACTATGGGAGTCTTCATATAGTTTTGAGGTAAAAACCAAAGCTAAATGTGTCAAGATTTTACTGCTTGTTTTTTTTTAGACTTATAGTCCCCAGTGTTGCATGTCTAAAATAGCAAATTAAATCTAATGCTATAGCAACAAAAAAACCCTATGAAACTGTAAAGAAAAGTATGCCTTGTCCTATGTATTCAAGACAAAATAGAAAGTAGGCCAAATGCAATTCCACACGTTTCATGATTGCCCACAAGTGGGCAATCATGAAACGGTAGATATGGAGCATGGCAGGAAGGTGGTCAGCCTTGTGCACCCACTGGTTTGCATTGCAGTAGCAGAACTGGCAGCAGGTGTGGAGTCCATTGTCAGAAACACAGGATACGTCTAAGCCTTTTTTCTCATCTGCTATGTAGGCTCATTTCTAAGAAGTTTATTTGGCTAAGAAGGTTTTGCAATGTTTTTCTCAACCTACATTAAAGAAGCTGGGTACACTTTCCAAACACCGAGTCTTCCAGCTGGTGTACAAATTACTGAACTCACTGGTAGGCAACAAAAGAGAAATCCCACATTCCTGAGTTCATCTGAATCAATCCTCTCTACTGAGGCCTTACCAAGAGGGAGAGGAACTATTATTCTCCCCTTTAATTCTCCTACGTTACCTTGCATCGACAATCCTTACTGAGTCCCCTCCTGTGAAAGGTACTTATCTAAAAGCGAGTGTAAGTGGTACTGTGTGAACACTGAGAAAGAAATGGAAAAGTTAGCGATTATGGGTTTACAGCCAAATAATTGGAAGTATTAGTCTTTTGACAGTATTTTGTTATTGCTGTTACCTCTCAGGCATATACTGTTAGCAGTTTCGCTGCACTGTGTGCATGATTAGAGGGTGCTTTGGTGAGTTGGGCAGTTTAATAGGAGGGAGGTTCGGTACTCTTAAGAATATCAAGCAAGAAATTGGGGAGAGCAGCTCATGGCTTTCCTAAGGCAGGGCAGGTGGGAAATGCAGTGGAATGAGTGGAGGTGTGCTGGGACAAGTTGGACCTTGAGTGCATACCCGAGGTATGGGACTGAGTGCAATGAGAACAAAAGTAATGAATAAAGTCATAGTACTGAGCTGACACTAGAGAAAATAGTAGGGTGAGAGGATAGGGTAGGAGGAGGTGAGGCTGAGCAGATAAGAAATAGGAAGAGTTCTGTAAATGGAGCAGATTTATACCACACCTCAAATGTCTTCCAGACATGTTCATGATATTAAGAATAAAGTTTCATTTCACTTAGAGTTGTGTTGAGGATCTCTCATGCAGATAAAGCAGTGGATTGCAAATCATAACCTTTGTGATTCATGAAACGTTTCCATCCGTAGTACCAGTTCTCTTTTTTTTACGTATCCAGACGTGTCTCTAAAGGTACCATGCAATGTGAATCATAGTGTCAAAACAGGGTTTTCTTTACCCCTTATCTGACTGACAGCAATATCTTAATATAGTTATAGAGAAATTATTTAATGCAGGGCTTTCCTTTAGTCACAGATGTTTATTAAATCCTGTAGGGGAGAGAGGGAGGGATGGCTGGCTGGCTGTTTTAAGGTGAGCTGACTGGGTATCACAGGAAGCATTTGGTTCTTGTAAAAATCTATCAAAACTTGACTTATCTGTTGTGGATCCCTGAAAGGGCTACAGGACTTGAGAAAAAAAAAAAAAAGCATGCTGCCTCCTGGTTAGGTGGGTGAGTGGGCTGGAATTGTAAAGATCTGAGTTGGGAAGAGGGAAGGTACGGAAGTTTGATTCAGAGCAGTTCTGTAAAAGATAAAGGAGACAGAGCATGTGTTCAACCTGTTTGTAATTTTTCCTCCTTTTGGATTTTACTTTCTATTTCAGGGCTGCTATTGTGTAGGCAACTTGTCATTGTATAATATATTTTAAATGCTCTGATAGGAGTTCACTGATTAATTGGCTTGGCTGTATTGGAGGCATAACAATTTATAGTCAAATGATTTGTTTTGTTAGCTTTAAAATTTCTTCTGAGAAATACGCTCGTGGGGCATTCTTGGAAAAACATGCAATTTTACAATTCTGAGTTCAAATCTATCACTGAAAAAGCTGGTACTGGTTTTATTGTTGTTGTTTTTGTTTTAGTTTTACTGGTATCTTCAGTGATTATGATCTTGTTAATGTGGTAGCTTTCTTCCAAAGCTTTTTTTTTGTTGTTTTTTTTGTTGTTCTTGTTTGTTAACTAATAATGAAACCTGTGCTGTGGTGAATATCAAATTGCTATTAACACTGTTTAGTAAATAATGAATGTTAGTGGTAAGCAAAAAAAAAATTCAAATCAACTTCATGTTTAAAAATTTGTATACCTTGTATTCTTGTATCCTTTAAGGGCTGTATTGAGTATTACAGCATTAAAGCATGAGAGGATCTCATCCCTTATTTAGATAATTTATGTTGTGCTACAACCGATAGAAAGATGGGAATGAATAATAAAATCAAGCATCAGTTTGAAGTAGTCATCCATTCTATGTTCTAATCCATTCTCATAATTCATAGTCGTTCATTCTGTGTTCTAATGTTCTCATTGCTAGGCCACTGTCCATCAGCTTTCAGAAATCCTGGGAAACAGGAGAGGTGCCTGATGACTGGAGGAAAGCAAATATCATTCCAGACTTCAAAAAGGACAGGAAGGAGGGCCCGGGTAATTACAGACCGGTCAGCCTCACTTCCATCCTGGGAAAGGGGATGGAACAGCTTGTTTTTGGTGCTGTCTCCAGACACATCAAGGATGAGAGGGCTGTTAGGAGCAGTCAGCATGGTTTTACCAAGGGGAGGTCATGTCTGACTAATCTAATAGCCTTTTACAAGGATATAACCAGGTGGATTGATGGTGGTACGGCAGTGGATGTGGTTTTTCGGGATCTCAGAAAGGCATGTGACACCATCTCACATAGCATCCTGGTGGATAAAGTGAGAAACTGTGGCCTGGAGGGCAGAGTAGTGAGGTGGATTGAGAGCTGGTTGAAGGGAAGAAGCCAGAGAGTTGTCATTAATGGGGCAGAGAGTGGCTGAAGGCTNGGATGTGGTTTTTCGGGATCTCAGAAAGGCATGTGACACCATCTCACATAGCATCCTGGTGGATAAAGTGAGAAACTGTGGCCTGGAGGGCAGAGTAGTGAGGTGGATTGAGAGCTGGTTGAAGGGAAGAAGCCAGAGAGTTGTCATTAATGGGGCAGAGAGTGGCTGAAGGCTTGTAACTATTGGAGTCCCTCAAGGGTTGGTGCTGCGACCAGTACTGTTCAATGTATTCATTGATGATCTGGATGAGGGAATAGAGTGCACAGTCAGCAAGTTTGTTGATGATACGAAGTTGGGAAGGGTGGCTGACACACCAGAAGGTTGTGCTGCCATTCAACAGGATTTAGACAGGCTGCAGAGCTGGGCAGGGAGAACTATAATGAGATTTAACAAGGGCAAGTGTAGGGTATTGCATCTGTGGAGAGACAACCCCAGATACCAGTATAGGTTGGGGACTGGCCTTTTGAGCAGTATAGGTGAGAGGGACCCGGGGGTCCTAGTAGACAGCAGGATGACCATGAGCCAGCAATGTGCCCTTGTGGCCAAGAAGGCTAATGGCATCCTGGGGTGTATTAGAAGGACGGTGACTAGTAGGTGAAGGGAGGTCCTTACCCCCCTCTACTCTGCCCTGGTGAGACCTCACCTGGAGTCTTGTGTCTGGTTCTGGGCCCTGGGCCCCTCAGTTCCAGAAGGACATAGAACTCCTTGAACAAGTCCAGCACAGGGCCACCAAGATGATGGAGTTGAACATCTTCCTTATGAGGAAAGGCTGAGGGAACTGGGTGTCTTTAGCTTGGAGAAGAGGAGACTGAGGGGTGATCTCATTAATATTTATAAATATGTTAAGGGTGAGTGTCAGGAGGACAGAGCCAGACTCTTCTCGGTGTTGGTTAGCGATAGAACAAGGGGAAATGGTTCCAGACTGGAACATAGAAAGTTCCTTCTTAATATAAGGAGGAACTTTTTCACTGTGAGGGTGACGGATCACTGGAACAGGCTGCCCAGAGAGGTTGTGGAGTCTCCTTCTCTGGACACATTCAAGACCAATCTGGACACGTTCTTGTGTGATCTACTCTAGATGGTCCTGCTTGGGCAGGAGGGTTGGACTAGATGATCTTTCAAGGTCCCTTCCAACTCCTCACATTCTGTGATTCTTTGATTCACTGTTTGAGGCTTACTGGAGCTAACTAAAGAGCTTCTGTGTTAAAATTGATTTTAAAAAAACCTAACAAACAAACAAAAAAACCCAAACACCGAAACAACAACAAACACACCCAAACACCTGCTTGTTTGTTTTTGTATTTTTGCCAGTAATCTAGATGAAGGTGTGAGTTTTGTCTGTTTCAAAGGGCACCTGCAACTAGCTCTGTTTGAATGTTTGACAAACATTCCCTCAGCCTTGCTTTTCTGTCAGATTTCAGTGACAGCCATGTGATGCTTGGGAGATCGGTGTGTTGCTATGGAAATGGCTGTGATGCCACCAGTTCAGCATTTATGCTTCATTGCCAGATCCAATGCAAAGAGATAAATGCAAGTGAAATCTCTAGGCTACTGTATCTGTATGTGAGAAAAAAAATAAAAATACAACAAACCGTGATATTAATGATGAGGTAATTGAGGTTTTTTTTTTTTTATATATATACTTCAGGACTTTCGGGTTTTTGTTTAATTTTGTTTTTTTTATAGCTGCTCAGTTAAGCACTTGTCTGAATTTTGGGAAGTTTGGGTAGTGTGCTTGATTTGAAGTGATTGGAGACAAAACTACTTCACTCCAGGAATCAGTAGTGCTCAACAGGGATGTCAAATTACATCAGAGCTTACATAAAGGCCCTGTTACCTTACCTTTTCACTTCCCATGCAACATGATGACTGTTCTCCAGTAAGCTCCAAGTTCTCTTCACTAAATTAATTAGCAATGGAGAAAGGCACTAGAAGCAATCATGTACTTTGAAGTTTCTGGTTGGATCTGTGTGTGTGCAGGCAGGGGAATGGGGTCTGTCAGGCATTTATTTTGGTTGTTTAGGAAGAATTAAGAAATTGATGGGGGCAAGGAAGTATTGTAAAACAATACACGAGAGAAGAGAAATGGTCATTCTGAGACTGTTACACTCTGCTTGTTTTGCTGCAATGCAGGAAATACCTGTCTTGTGAGTCTGAACTGGATCATTCATGTATGCAAGGAATGATTTTTAGGGGATTGTCTACTATAGCTGCAAGACCAATTTCTAATACGAAATGTGTGTCTGAGTCATAACTCTCCTGTGAGTTTTTCTGAATGATAATGATGATCAATTAATCATTCCTGAGGTTGCTGTTTTTTTCCTGGATAACCATCCTGGCCTTCAGCCATGAGACCAGATGCACCTGCCTCCACATAGAGTGTGCAGCTGGCTGTCTCACAAGGTCACAAGTGCACGTACTTGGACCTCTCTTTCTCTTACACATTTTAGTTATTGCTGCTTGAATAGATGCAAAGTTTCAGGTCTGGAGGTAAAATTCTTGCTCATAAACAAGACTGCTAAAGTGCCAGATTTCAAATCACCGAGGTATAAGCTGCCATTTGCACTGGCAAAAATCTCCGGCTCTAAGACGCTGAGCATCTGGGAGTCCTCTCTGGAGAGCAAATGTTAATTATTTCATTCTATCTGAAAAATAATTCTTTAATGAGAAAAAATAAAAAATTAGTTCTCGTTTCCTTCTGAATCTCAGAAATCAAATTAGTTTGTCCAGTTTCTATTTAGTTATAAACAGTTGCTTCCCTCAGGTGTAGGGAATACTTAGATATGAACAAGAAAACAGAATTAAGGTAAAATATACAGGATAGCCAATCTCTTTTTGCTCCTGTCATATTTTCTTTAAGGTACCTACTATTGGGAATTGAAATTAGGAAATTTTTTTTAAGCTTTTGTCACTTCTGGTCCATCTGACAACCTGTTAATCGCTTGAAGCAACTTGCTATGTTTGCCTTCAGCAGTATTTGTAGTTGCTTAGATGAAAAATGAAAGAAACAAAATCTAGTTATTCATCCTGTGTGTCTTTACACAAAGGTTTTTGCCTTATTCATTCAGTTGCCATTAATTGCAGGTGACATGCAGGAAATTAGTTTTCTGGAAGGCTAAAAAGCAAATTCTTTTCTATTCAAGCACTAATTTACACTGTGGAGTCATA
Organism: Heliornis fulica; assembly: GCA_013399135.1. Lineage (NCBI taxonomy): Eukaryota > Metazoa > Chordata > Aves > Gruiformes > Heliornithidae > Heliornis > Heliornis fulica. The sequence goes on along the minus strand of VXBZ01001051.1, from coordinate 99,520 downwards.
CCAGTCTTGTACCCTTAGGACTCCTAGATTGGTAATGAAAATGTTAGAAATACAGTGGAGGAACATTTTAAGATAAATGAAGTTTCAACTTCTAGTTTGTAAGGTGTTGAGTACCTTTTCGAAGTCAACAGCAAGCAGTTGATTAGAGCCTGTAGCCTCTCTAATCTAGTGTAACCTTCACGTTGTCATGAAAAACTGCAACAAGAGTAGCAGGGCTGTAAACTGTTACTCTTTCAGTGCTCCTCTTAAAACATGACATGTAAAAGAAAAGAAATAAAATCCTGTATTTCGCAACTGCATATGTTGGCTGTATATTATTTCTTCTTTAAAATTTGACAAAATGGTCGTATTTAATGTCCACTGGATGGATAGTGGTCATCCTACACTGAAAGTGAAAGACAAAAGTTTGAACTTTCCCAGAGTCATCTTGATTCAAGTATCTTGATGTGATCATAACATCAAAAACCTGTGAACAAAGAGTGCATTGTATAGTAGAAAGTAACAGCATGCATTTTTGGGGTAGTGGATGAAACTGTGATCCCAGATACAGAGTTACTTCTTTCCCTTCACACCTGTAGAAGAATGGAAACTACCAATCCATTGCTTGAAATCTAATTGCTATTCAGCTTTTGTTCAGAGCCTGACATCTGCATACATGTTTAGTACTGTGCTATGTTTAGACTGAAGAGATGAGGTCAGAGAATTATCCAACTCAGAAGCACGAAGCATGATGTATTTAAAAAAAAGAATTACATATCCTTACACTAGACAAAGCAGCACTAAACTTTTCTTTAGAAATTACAAATCCACAGATATTGTAATCATATTTGACCACTATCTAGCAGGCCACAAACATCGTTGAAAGATCCTTACTTTAGTTCATTGAGGTTTTTTTCTGTTTTCTGTTAACGTCACCTAAGCTTTTTAGTAAGTCCTTTATTTGGAAGAGAAAAAGTTGAGCTTCAGATCATTTTGCAATCCTGAGAGGGGAAAGAGCTGCCATCCTAAGTTACTTCTCCCTAAAAGTCATGAAAGTTCTGTTGCTAAGACAAAGGTAGCAATACAAGAATGGGGGAGGGCAAATGGAAAGAGAAGACCAAGATTGTCTTGCAAAAAGCACACTATGCTAATGCTTTTCACTGTTTCAAAAGTAGACCTTCATAGAAGGCTACTTCGGTAACTTTCAATCATTTGCCTTTGCTAGAGAGCCCTGCTTCCAAGGTTTAGAAGTACCAAAAGCTCTTGTAGGTTCTGTGGACCAATTTTATTCCTCCTCACTGAAGTCCAATTTTAAAGAGAATAAAGAGCAAAACTGAGATGAATAAAAAGGCTGTATCTTTAGAGAAAGAATTCTCCAGGTTGTTTGTCCTCAGAAATTCTTTTCATGGAAAGTATAACTAAACTTGTGTCTAAAAGAAAATGTAAGTATTTAAGGTTATATTTACTCATTAATTCACGTACTCATAGGACCGTGGAGGTCAGCTAGTCCAACAACCCTGAGTAGGAGTGCTGACTACTGGTGTGTGATTTTAAAATAATTTCAGCCATCATATAAAACTACTGCTATTCACAGATTGCAGGAATCCTCTGCAGAAGTAATGAAAGAGATACTAAAATAGATGCAAGCATTCTCCTACAAGACACATGCCATCTCTATGACAGTTCTAAGAAATTTTAATCACCAGGGGCAACATCAGAAGGAGTGCTGCCCTACAACTGAAGAACTTCTGCTAGCAAAGTTTGCAAGTGCTTATGTTTCATAATAACTTACTTGGTTTAAATCCTCTGTGCTAATGAATTTTCCACTTGGGGTGCCTATAAATTAGTTAAATTTTGTCATCTTCTGGGTCTGCATTTTGAGGGCACACAGGGAGATTTCTGAGTAAAGGTATAAACACCTCACAGAGAGACATTTGATTGTGGGTGTATTTTTAGAATAAACACCTACCTACGTAAGTGACTTGCATTTCTGGAGAAGTGGTATAGTGTTGTTGAAAGGAGTGTTGTCAAGTAGAATGACATAACATGCACAACCTTAACGGAATTAAGTATGTGTTGTATTGTGTTACTGAATTAGCTTATGATCTCTGAGGGATTTTTGAAATTTTTTTACAGCCTTATTTTTTCTGAAAAAAACATCAAAGGCCTTTTTTTAAAAAATAAATTAACAAATAAAAATTTAAATAGACACCTAAGACTAAACTCAAAACATGGTCTAATCCAGAGTTTGTGCTCTACAAAAAATAATGATTATCCAAGGGAATTGAAAATATTTCAGTCCTAAGCAAAATTACCTGCATGCAAGGGTTTTATGTGGCTTCAGTCTTAATTGGAGGTTCTTTGAAAACTTCTGAGTTTAAGATAAAAGTATGTGGCCTCTTCAAAATCTCTGGATGCTGAAGAGCACAGAAAGGCAACCTGAATATAGGAGGACTACTTTGTGTAAATTTTGTCAAGACAATTCTAATGTTTCTTGCAAGGGAGATACAGGTTAATATATCAAGCAATTAAGATTAATACTACTGTGCTTCAAGAAAGGGATTGTCCAAAAGATCATCTCTAATATTTATCTGTGTATGCATATCTCCTAAAAGTAGTATTTTCCTTATTTTTTACCAGTTTTGATCTTGAATTTTTATAGCAATAAGCAAGACAGAAAATCATGAAAAGAAATTGTGAAAATGTTGTCATAGACCTCTTAAGAGTAATTTTGACCACCCATCATAATGCCAGTATTCTGAAGGCACTTTGCTCAGTTTTCTGAAATAGACCATCGCTCTGTTTGCTTCTTGTTTCTGTCTGTGCTCTCACTCCCCTTTGAGACGCAGTTAACTAAATAGCAAAAGATGACTGGAAAAGTTTAATATGAGACATGACAAGCATATAGTGAACATCTATGCTATTACTTTCTATAAAGACCAAGTTTAGACAAAATGAAAACCCCCATAAACCTCCTGTCTTCAGTGACTGTACTGTTAGAAACTGCATTTTAATGATGTTTGTAAGCATCAGAAACAAGGACAGGAGCATCAGAAAGATATGCAAAATATTTCAAAACATTTTACACCAAAGCAAGTATTGTTGAAGAGTAGGAGAGTTCAGCTATATGTAGGATGGAAATAAACAGACTCGTCTATGGCATTGTATAGCATATCTCCTGGGACATATACTGCAGAACAATTACTAATGCTAATAATATTCTTCAGTTGCTGTCCTGCCAGTAATAAAAGAATGGAGACTGTTCACAGTCAGGAGGAGTTCCTGTCAAACGCAACAATGGGAATAGCAGTTATAAGGAAAGTGTCATTAGAGAAACGTAGAATTCTGTGAAAAAGCAAAAAAGTAAAAAATGTTCATTACAAATATGGCTGATCTTCCATTACGTGTCAGCTCCATTTCTATAATAATTTATTCATTTATAAAATCTTAGAGCTTAAATCCTTCATAAACCAAGACTGAACTCATTTAAGGTGATTATTGAAAGATATTTAAAGTCCAACAGGGCAGACTTAGAACCTGATGGAAAACAATAGGAAGCAGGGACTTCTTAATTTGAAAGGTAGAGGAGTCGAAGGAGAAATTATACTCTGTGTGCTGACTGAAGATAATAGAGTTGGATTCTTCAAAAAGAAATAGAACAAAAGGCTCTGCCATCAAAAGATAAGTTGCTACAGCATCCTCAATTGCTGAGTGTCACAGTGGCTGTCTTGCTGTGACCTGATGCTGAGAGTTCACTGGTGAATGCTCCATTGAACTACCACGTCTGCTCTGTAGCAGCCCTTCCTGCTGATAGATTTGTTATAATATATGATAAAATACAAAAGCTGATAAAAGAAGGTACTAAAACAAATTACTTGGAGTCAAAGGCAAAAGTCCATTCATGCACGTGTTAGCTGCAAGAATTAAAATTTCCACTTTGACAAGGCTCATAAATTAAAATAGAAGCTAGTTCTCCAAAGCAGGATGATTGTGTACTAGCCACTGAGCACCTATGAAAAAAGAATTGTGAATGTGAAACATCCAGTATTTTTTCCCCTGCCGCTGCTCAGGAATGAATTTATTTCTGTCCTCGTGAGTCGGTACCATGAGGACAAAAAGAAAACCAGTCAGACTTCAAATATCTCCTTGGATATAAATAGTATGATGAGTAAAGAAGGGCATCAAAATGTGGCCGGCGCTTATTGCATGGCTTTCTGCAGGTGAAGGAGGCAGGGCTCGGTGACTTGCACATTTTGTGTCATTTACCTGAGTGGATATGCAAGCTGTGTCTTTATAAGTGCAGCTTTTAAAACAGAAAGATGGTATGTGTGGCAGTGGCTGCTCTGCAGGGTTTGACTGACACCTGTCCATATAGTGGCAATAGTTTAATGGCCATATAAGAGTTGCTTGGATTAATTTCTCAGATACTGGAAACACAACTGTGAATTTAGAATCCTATTTAGGATGTAAATACATCAAGGTATCTGTTGGTGAATGACAAAGAAATGCATTCATTAACATGCCAAGCCTGCTGTCAGTAGGTATTTTCTGATAGGTGTATAGATAATGTAAAAAAACCACTTCTGAAACTCTGAATTATTTGGTGAGGTTACCTTGGATCATAAAGTTCATTTAGGTAAATCTACCCTAAAAATGTTTTTTCCTCCCCACCCCCAAATCAGAAACTTTAAGGTATTGAAAACCATTTTGGAATTTTCTTCACAGCTTCATAACGTAATAGGTCACAAAGGTACTCTGTATGGACACTTATGTCTAAGGCAGTATGTGTGGTAATCTAGTCAACTGGAACCATATGCATAATTTCTCATCCTGAAAAGGCTAAGAACTGGTCACAATATCTTGCTTATTTCACTGTTGCAAGACAAAAAAATACAATGAAGTTGTTAATCCATTCTCGGAGATTCTCTGTATTTATCACATACATAACTTGGCAATTTCTCTTGTAGTTCATGATTCATAGTGTGTTCTTTCTTGTTCAGAGCCGCTGTTAATAAATGTAATCGTTCTATTAAACCTACTGGGTATTTTCCATAAAGTCTGTAGATTTTACTGACATTTTGGGTGAGAAGACTGCTTGAGAAGAAAGCTGACTTGCTCTGTTTTTGTGAGATGACTCTTTGCTATCCCTGTCCAATAACATTGCAATAAGTCTTCCCTTGTAAAGTCTTAATCTCTCTGACTGACGTGGGGATTAGCCTGTGGATACTGCAAAGGCGAATCTTGCTTCTAGCGGAATTGATATTAATATGGACGTAACATTTTTCCCCCCTGTCACTCCCCTCTTTTATGTTAGACCACACGGTACAACTTCAGATCTTGTAGCTGAGCCCACCTCAGCAGTCACATCAGTGAGGGAGACAGGTACCTGGTGCTGACCGATTGGGACTTTGAATGTACTGCAGGTGAGAAAAGGGACTTGTGCTGGCCAGCAATGAACCAAAATGCTGAATGTTTGCACTCTGTACAGTACCACAAGTTGTCTGTTTAATTTGGCCAGAAATGCCACTGTTTTGGTGGGGTTTTTTCCTCTTCTGCTCATTCCTGCCCTCATGTGGTTCCCAGAGGATGGGAAATCAAGATGTTTTCTGTTTCTATGCAGCTGGTGAGAATATAAAAGTAAATAGCATCAGTTGGGCATGCTGGTAATTTTCTTTGCTCCTAAAAACTCTGGAAAGCTGGTGATAATCAGTGGAAGTGATGGGGGTAGGGTGGGGTTTTTTGATTTATTTTTTCTTCCCTCTGAGATAATACGATTAACTTGTTGGGATGACCATCTTTCCCTTAACAAAGAAATTTCTTTTGTCTATGTCTGATGCCTTGAGTGTTTGGGTCTGAGCCAAAGTGTACTAAGGCACTGGCTTAGCTTCCCTTGATTTACCTAGATAAACGTTGGGTGAATCTCTATAATCTTCCTCAGCAGACTTTTTTGAGACTTATCACAGGTTTGGAGTGGGGAATTCAGAGTGGACTCTTGGACTTACAAGTCTGGTTTGGAAACTGTCTGCTTTTCTTCATTATTTCCCTGGGGTTGTAGCAAGACGATTCTGATCCTCCATAGTACACAGTTCCCCACAGGACATCATGGCAGGGAATGTAGCGTGCCAGTGGTATTTGAGTTCTTAGGGAAGCAGGGAAGCCCTTTCTTGCTAGTTTTCTTTGAGTAAAAGTTGTCTGTTAAAAAAATTATCTGTTAAAAAATTGCTCTTGTGACAAAAGCTGAACAGAACTGGTGTTGGTAGTTACAAGAGCCTTTGGGCTATAGTTTTTCCTTCCAAATCCTCTCAGTTGTGTGTAAAAAATGTTTGTTTTCTCATCCTTTTCTTGCCTTGGTTTACATGTTTTTTCAGTGCAATACTGATGTGTTGTGATAGGAGGCAAGCAGCATCTTTAAGCAGAGATTTACAGGAATTACTGTAAAATAAGTATCACAAGAGTGGCAGAAAGCAAATCACTAATACAGATGAGCAAAATATTTGAAATATGTATCTTTCTGCATACATTTTCCTCTTAAACCCTTACGACCCAGAGCAAATGACAGTTGGGGTTTTTTGTGTGTTTCATTTGGGCTTTGTTTTGGGTTTGGTTTTGGGTGGTTTTTGTTTTGTTTGTTTGGTTTGTTTGTTTTTTAAATTTCAGCTAGTTATTTGTGTGAATATTGCAGAAAATTTCACTGCAGTATTCAATTTTAGTATCACTTTTATTCCTACTGCAGAAGAACCTTGGTAACTCCGAGCTTTGAACTATTGGGACTTATCCTGAGCTGTTAATTTATCTTCCTCCCCTTCAATTAGGTTAAAGGTAAAATGTAATGAATGGACAGGCTAACATCTGTTAAAAATATGATTCCTTAGCAGGGGGAGATTTAACCTATAGGTTACAGTAGTGCAGGCGATCAAGTGTCAAAAGACAAGCGCTGATATTAGACATCCTCTTGATTATTACTATTTCTGGGGTCCTGCTCTAGTCCAACTGCAGACTTCATTTTGCAGAACATGTTATTTTCTATAGAACATGAGTTTCTCCATAATCTAGCAGACACGTCGTAGTACTTAAAGGACAGTCAAAGCAGAATATATGAATTCATAGAAAACAGTTGCATTTCATTTGTAGGAAGCCTACATGATTGATTCATACAACCTGTTACTTAAGAGGTTTATTGAACAATGTGTCACGGATAAACGCCATTTTTAGAATCTTCACTCTGTGCTGTATTACAGATATTTTAAAATATTTTAATCTACGTTGGCATTTATATATTGTTTAGTTTCACCATATTTAAATATGTTGCAAAAACTTCATGCATATATGCATGCCTGGGACTGTGAACAGGCATTAAATTGTTGAACCTAGAGAATATGGTTAGCTATAGATTTTAGTTCATTTTCATGCATCAGTGTGGCTGGTTTTGCAAGGTTTTCTAGCTAGATGGTGAATGCCAACATGTGTCCAAGAATACTTAACTTTCCTATTCTAATTTGAGGATTAATTGCTGTTACAAATTATACACCTACATAAATACACAGTGGCACTTAAATTCAGCTCACATTTTTGTTCTTTGTGGAAAGTGCTTTAGACTTAGTGCTGTGCTCAGCTATATTAAATCCCATGCAAAGCACACTGCTTCCATTTATTTTATCAATCAAAACAACAGCATCTTGAGGACTGCGATACCTCAAGGCAAGTTTCTGTGTGATAATATAGAGAAAATTAGGAATGGATATGGTAAAGTACTAGCTGATGGAAACCTAAAGAATAATTTTGGATTCTGAAGCTGAATTTGAGCTTGTAACCCTCTAAATTGGAGCTTTAGAAATTGTTTCAGTTTTTGTCCCTCAGTAGTATAGAACAGATGTTTGCGATTACTGTGCTGTTCGGAAGCTCTGCTTCAATCTAAGGTATTCTGTTGCAAGGTTCTGATTTTATAACACTTATTTTCACAAATCCCTGCCTTTCTAATGTAAAATATTAGGGATTTGAGCTTCTTTCATTCTGTGTTATTTCAGTTGTGCACAAAGGTCTGGATTTTGTTTTATGAAGGCATCAATAAGAAAATTCAATAATTATAACATGTCTGTTCATCAGCATTAATTCCCTTGTAGGTATGTTAATGCCTGTAACTTTTTCAAGAACACAGTGATGACTGTCTACTAAATATGTGTAAAAATACTGCATTTTAGCTTAATGAGGCTATCTATAGAAGAGACAGAAAATAAGCTTTACTGCAAGGGATATTTCCATTATTTCAACATACAGCTATGTGGTAAAAAAACTAATGACAAGAGTATAATTTTTCTTCTGTAAGTATTTCTTTCAGTTGCAGAATATCAAACCATTATTTGTCATTTGTGATATTCAAGTGGAAATTTATTTGTAACTAGTTAAACATTATAAAAAGTGGGGTAAAAAGTAGGTATTTCCAACAGAAAACAAAACAACAAAAAACCCTCAGATGAGTGAAATAATCTGGTTATTGTAGTTCAGTATAAGAAATTAATATTTTACATTAAAGTACTACGAAACCCTAAGTTCTCTGTTAGTATTTTTTTCTGATTATGTGTAGAATTTCTCTGCAAGGAGTTAACACCTTGGGTACAGATTCAGGCTGCACATAAGTAGCTACCACAGATCCAGTTTTTCAGTGAAATTCTTGAGATAATAGTTTATTTAATAATATTTAATAATATTGCAAGTTCTGGGATTTTACTGCTAGGTGCTTGCTAAAACTGTTGTAACCATTTTTTTGTTGTGGTCTCTTTTGAGAGGTGTTTTTGGTATCTACTCTGACACCAGACATATAATCATAGAATGTGTTAGGTTGGAAGGGACCTTTAAAGGTCATCTAGTCCAACCCGCCTGCAGTAGGCAGGGACATCTTCACCAGATCAGGTTGCTCAGATGAAGCGAGCAGTATTAATTTTCCTCCAAAAGAATTGCTGAAATTAATCTTGCCAAAAATAACTCAGAAACACAGAAATAAAAAAAAAAAACCCAAGGGCTACTGATTTTGTTTTTAAATACCCTTAGGACCAGTTCAGATCTAAGGGACAAATTCCGCTGATCTGCAGACTACTATGAAGACTGAGGACATTATTTGTGTAGGCTGTCCTTCTGTCCTTGGATTGACCTGCTGTCACTTCAAAGGAAATCAAATGTGATTTTTTTTAAGCCGTGAGTGCTTAAGCATTGATAAAATTGTGTAACACTTTTCACAGGAATACAATGTGCAAATCTTTTCAGATATGTGTCCCTTGCTCTTTTTTAGACACAGAAAATCCAGACTTTAGATTCCATAGCTAAAGTGTTTATACATGCAGTAGCTTAGGAGAGTTGGAAAATTACTGTGGTGTGCTTTGATTTCACAGAACTCTCTAATAATAAAATAAATCTTTTTATGGATTACATGTGTAGGCTGTGACTATAACACCATAAATTATAGTATATTATAAACATCTATATAAATCTATAATGGTATGTTATGGCAGCAGAAAGATGACGTATGTATACTATAACTGGGTGAATTGTCCCTAATCATCTCTCTCTAACTATCCTAATTCTCCCTGACTGCAATCAAGCCCACAAGGATTGATCTAATCTGAGATGAAACAGTTTGTAGCAGATGTTTCTATATTATCTTTCTATATCTCTTCCTAATTTTAAATGCCAGCAGATTTGCAGTCTGGAAAATAATAATAAAATACATGCTATCAGAAATTTTAGAATTTGAACTATGACACTAAAATGATCTAAGATGTAATTGTTTCTACAATGTTAGAGAAGGTTGTATCACAAGGTTTAAACTTGCCTCCTAATTAGAATGATAAAATGAACCTCAAGGGTACGTGCAAGGTTATCATATATGAGAAACGTTTCCCTGTTAGCACACCTTCAGATGGCATTTATTATTAAAGGCATTTGTGGCGATCTTTCTGGGATGGATTTGTGGGGTTTTTTAATCCTGTCTTTGCAGTTGAAACAGTTTTGCTTTTATTGCTGTTGCTTTATGGTGGATACTTCAGTAATGTTTGAAAAAGAATATGTTGAAATATGCAAGAGTGAGGGGTGATTGTGAATCAATTAAAAAAAAAAGGAATTCCTTGCAAGGATTTTTGTATCTTGTGGGAAAGTCTTGGCTCCATACCCTGCTGAAAGAAGCAAGTTACTTTATGCTTCTGAGCAGGGTTAGGGTTATTTTTGCCTGTTGGTGGGGTTGCAGGGGGTGGTGTGGTTGTCTGATGAGTTGTGTAGGATCTCTGCTTTTCTGCTGGGAAATATAGGAGTTCCCATATGAGTTCCCAGTAGTGTGGTGAAGGAGCAGGAGCTGGCTTCGATCCCCGGCTACTCTGCACCCTCCACGTGAATTTGGGAGCTCAGCGCTGTGCGGTAGTGTTCTGCCGCTCTTGCGTCTTCGTACGGATCCGTATTTCCACCCAGAATTCATCCACTTCGTGCCGCGGTAACTGTATTTCAGTAAAGCACGGGCTGAAGTCAGCGCTGCTGAAGACAGGAAAAAGTACTGTTTCTAGGGCACTTTTAATTTCAGAGCTGCTCAGAGGGATGGCATCCCTTGTTACAGCACCACTTGCTTTTTTGTCTTTTTAATGCAGTGTTGGTAACTTAAGTAGGTGGATTGCAGTGTGAGGTGGTTTGTTTTGGTTTGGTTGGGTATTTTCTATTGGCTTTATTCAATTTCTGTAACTTGCTTTTTTAGGTGAGGCATGAATGGTTTTGTCTTACCGTTTTCCTCTTGGGCCTTTTTACAGATAATAACTGCTTTTCAGTTTCTCTTAAATTTTACTTGAATGCCTGACAAGTGTAGTTCCACTGTAGCATCAAGGTGTAACCCCTTATCTCTTCTCCCTTTACCAAACTATGCATGGAAGAATCAAGAAGTGGTGGCTGTCAAAACAATGGTTAAATGGGACTTTACTGACAGCTTATTTTTATTTTTCTTACTTCGAGTGCTGCATTTCTTTTAAATTCAAGTGACTCAAGATTTTTTTTAGCTCACAATATACTGCATTTCTCTCACCCCATAAAAAAAATAAATATCATTTTTAATGAAGATAACTGGTGAAGTAAATTCAAACATTTTCATGTTTTAGTGTTTTTGGTGTGTACGCTGCAGAAGTTGTCTAACAGGAAAGCACCTGGAAAGCCAGGGAAGAGAATTCAACTTTCCTTACCTGCAGATAATGAGATAGAAATACAGGATTGAATATTATTATGTAGATGTCATCCTGGGAGTACCATCTCATGGGTAATGCTAGCAAAAAGCCCCATGAGTGATGCATTAGTTCCCATCTGGTCAGTAATGGTTTCTGTTAGCAACTAGGAGCTGACTCACTGCTGCTTCTCTCAAGAGACAAATGTTTCTACAAATAGTGACAGAAAATTAGATGATTTTCCAGTATACCCAAGAATGTGATTGCTGTTTGTACTGTCTTTTGAATTGGGGCAGGGAGATTTCTGAGTGTCTTAGGTAGTTTGAAAAAAAATCTTAGCGTGTTGTATCTTTGGTTTTCACATTATTGAAAAAAAAAACCCAAAACAAAAGAAAACAGAAAGAGATGGATGAAGGGTTTTGTTGTTTTTTTTTTTTTAATTGGTTTTGAACGTGAGGTGGAATTTCTGGAATAATGTATGGAGACTTGCCAATAAAAATCTCTTCTCTAAATTTTGGTGATGACTGGCAAAGCTTTACTAGCTACAGCTGTTAAAAAGAAATGTTAATCTCAAAAGCATTTATTATAAGTGACTAGGAAAGGCTTTAGAAATCTCTGGAAAATGGAAAGTCATACATGAGATTTCCTCTGTAAACCAATTATTTTAAATTCTCTTAGTAAAGGAAAAAGGTTTTCTCCTTTCTGAAAAATTAATTTAGCCAATGGATTTCCTGTAGTATGTCTTTTAATGGATTAATTATGAACAACAATGGCAACAATAAAACAGAATGGTGTGATACTGTCACAAAAAATAATGATACTTTCAGAGGCCAAACTTTTGCACATATTATACGAGAATATTAAAAAATATGTGCGTATTGGAAAGGTGAGCTGAGAGGTTAATTAAGCAGAAGTAAGAAAAGAAGATTACGCAGAGATTTTCATCATGAATTGATCAATTGCAGTGTTTCAAGTAAAACATAAAAAAAAAGGGATTTCTAAAGATCGAGAGAAATAGAGCAGCACTGAAAGTCAACTTCTCACAAGAAAGTTTCAGAAATAATTTGAGGATGGTAGAGTTACACTGTTCCACGTGTGAGGCTACTCAAGAGTCCACCCTTAGTTCTCCCCTGCAAGCCTGTACATTGTTATGAAATTATTCCCTTGACATTGCAAGAGACAGCTGAATCAGTTCTCACCAGACCTGAGTTTCTGCCATTGCTTACTGATACTTAGTTGCATGGATAGTGGGATCTAGAGGAATTACTTGTTTTTCCACTTTGTCCATCATGTAAAACAGAGAGGAGGGTTATTGAAAGAAGTTATGCTCTACCATGAACTCAGCAGGTACTTTGAATAGAATCCCGCTCACGTTTGTTCTGGACAAGTTTTGGTCCTTCTAACTGATACTTTATAGTAAGGGTAAACCTAAACATAGCATGTACTTAATGATATATTTGTGAATTTCTCCAGAAAAAAAGCAATGGCATAAGGTTGGACTTTGGCATCTGCCATCGATAATATTTTTTTAAACCATATTTGCTGAGCAGTGAGTACTCATCCAAGAATGCTGTAAAACTGATTAAACAATCAAATATTTGGCATTTTTTCAACTGTTTGTGTGAGAAGCAGACACTTAAGTCTCACAGAAAATACTAAATATTATGGAGACAACACTGCAAGTGGTTCTCATTCTCTCTGTTAAAGGGATGATGCTGATTTCTTTCACAATAGTTACCCAATTATCTGAGGACTTTAGAAGTCTTTCAGAACTTCTGATTACAGCCAATGACATCCTAAACTAGGCTAGGGATAAAAGCCTATCTCACAGTTTGTGAATAATTGAGTAAGCTTCTGTATAACAATGAGGTGCCTTATGAAAGGCAAATGTTTGTTTGCTGTGTGCTCACATCTGCACCTATTTATTCATATGCTAATAATTTTTCAAACACTGATATACAGACTGTCTGTTGGTGTAATCAGATAAAGTGCTGCTGAAATGCAGTGGAACTGTATATGTTTATGCCAGTTTTAAAAGTGATTGTAGGTTAAAAATATAAAATCCAACTGCAAGGATGTACCTCGGTGCAGGTACATACTGAATTAGGAGTCTTCATTCAACCGTGGCATTCTTCTCTCCTCTCCTGAAAGGTCTGGTAAAAACAGATGCAAATAAATTGAAGCAGTAATGTTCTAAGGGTAAAACTTAGGTTTCCTCTAACTATTCAGTGGTCTCTCTTAAAAGCAAAGGCTGTTCATTCCCACAGTCGCTATGCTGAAGCCTTTGAATTCACCCCAGTGCAGAACTTTGGGAAAAGGCACCTTTAAAAATAACTAGCATGTAGCCCTCTTTAAGGGATAATTTAAAGCCCCAGCTAATAAAGAGTGTCAGAGCCTCCCTCTTGAATTTTGTCAGTTTAGCTGCAAACCTTCTGTCCCGGTTTGGGCTAGGACAAAGTTAATTTTTCCAAGGAGCCAAGACAGGTGAGCTGAGCAGGCCAGTGGTGTTTTCCAACCCACTTTCACACTGTCGCAGATTGATACCCAGTGAAAAAAAAAAAAAAAAGACTGAAGTTGTGATTCAGGAAACCCTGCTCACTTATCACTTGAGAGCATTGCTTTGGACTACGTATTAAATGACCTTTTTCTGGAATATATTCTTGTCCTTGCAGGGAGTATTCTGACTCCTTGACTTTGCATGTCTAGTTTTCCAGTTGTTAGGGTTAATTTTGACTGTATCTTTTTGATACTTTGCAGTATAACAAAAAAACCCAAAACAAACAAACAAACAAAAAAAAAACCAAAGAAACAAACAAAAAAAGACTGTGCCATATTAAAAAAAAACCACCCCAAAGTGGAAAAAACTTACACAAAACTTCTGTTACCTTACCATCAGCTGTACAAAATTCAACTGTATTCCATGGCTGATCTAAAACCCGTGAGCAGTGATAATGGGGACTGGAGGTTGGTCTGTTTTTCTAAAGAGAAGGCTGTGAGGACTGTAAATCATTAAGGGCAGATAATGGAAATCAGGAATTCAGTAAAAGATTTGACATGACAACAATGTTTTTTTACCTTGCTATAGAACTTCTTAGGAAAAGACTTTCCTCACAGAAGAGAGATGAACTGAAAATACACATAGACTGGAAAAACAACCCAACCCACAACCCAGATCCCAGAAGGACCAGGATTATTATGAAAAGTGACACTTTTATTAAATAAATAAATGTTTCCCCTTTGTGCAGTTGTTGCTATTTCTTTTAATAAGGTCAAAATAGTGTGAATATCCTCTCTTTGTGTGTTACCTGCAAACAAACGTTGTGAAAAGTAAATACGGGTTAATCAAGAGATAACTGTGCTAGAGCATTGGTAAATTCAGTTGCAACACTGATAGGATTTTATTTAAAGAAAGTACTATCTAATAATGATGGTTTATGATGTCCCATAGTGTAATGCCATATTTTTCAAGAAATACAATATTGTGTTTGCTTTCTCCCCTGGTTAGGTGAAGTAATTTCTGAGGTAGGAAGTACAGTTGTACAGTTTCCCACTTTACAGCCTTTGTAGAAGAAGACGTAAAGCTTGTGCACTTTTTAAGGAGTATAGTTGTAGAGGATTTCATTAAATGCTGTTTTCTTCCAAAAGTCTTTGTAATTAAGTATATTGATACTGTAGTCTTAACAATAGCTTTTCAAATGGAAACATTTGTTTTGATTTATAACTTTCTTCTGAGATAGTGACAACAGGATAGTGTAAGTATTATTATATCAGAATGTGGATAATTAAGATTAATTATTTTAAAGACACTATATTTACTGCTTATACTCATTTTGACAGCATCACACTGAGGGGAAAACTCATTTTTGCTCTCCCTTGTCCTATTTTCTTATTTATTTGATTTTTTTCCAATGGGAGATATCTTTTGTCTAATCCAAATAAAATAGCACTTTACTGCTTGTGTTATGTCATAAAATTTTGTAGAATTTCTGAGGAAACAAGGCTTTTCTTCTTCACATATGACCAGTGGAACCATTAATTAGTATTGTAGGGTATTTTGTTTTCAATGTAACCTTGAAATTGTAGCAAAATTTCATATGGTATTGTTATAGAGCTAAGTACTGAAGAGGAGAATGAAGTAAACTATTTTCACAGATTGTAAAAACTAGATTAATATCTAATCTCTTACTTTCATAATATAGTCTAGAGGATTATCCTTAATCAGCTTCTTTTTGAACTGCAAATATATGCTTATTTGATAATTCAATCCTGATTTCAAATGTCTGGTTATGCAAGTACCACCAGAATGCTTAGTAAATAGTCTCATGAAGTACCCTAGTTGCTTAAAAATGTTTTTTTAAGCAAAATCTAGTGTGGCTCTCATTCAATTGAGAGGATAATACTGTTTTGTTTTCCGAAAGAGTTTTTTTTTTTCACTACATGTTGCCCAGCTTAACTAATTTGCATAATTTTTCATTAGAAAGTTTGTCATTAAAGTATGGGAGAACTAGCTGTTGTTGCCCAGCAATGGTCACATTGATGCCTATTTCAACTTTATTTTCTGTGCATGCAAGCACTTCTGATCATTGTATTGCGTCAAAAGCTGCAATAAAAGTTTCTTGATGGTAACCGTAGTGTCATAGAAATAGAGTATAAATGTGAAAACTGGAAATGGAGTGGTTCCTGAAAGTACTTTCTCTGATGACAGCCTTTTAATTCTTTTCACATTCAAAGTTCATGGATTTACCTCCATCTCAGGAATTGTCAAATTTGGCATGCAAGAGTGAAATGGAAGTGAAAAAGTCTACAAAGTACTGACAGCTCATATGTATAAATTGAGGAATTGGGATTACTTCTGTAGAAATAATTGATGTTCTGAGAATTTTCCAGACTTCTAAAATAAAATATTGTCATTTTAAAATCTTTTCCTATGTCAGTTATATAGCTGAACGCGTTTGTTATACTGTCCACCCTTAAAGAATAGCTGATACAATCCATTGGTTTTGTTTGCAGATTTTCAGGCGCTGTTGGTTGGTTTTCAAGAAGGCTTCCAGTAAAGGCCCCAGGAGACTAGAAAAATTTCCAGATGAGAAGGCAGCATATTTCAGGAACTTTCACAAGGTAAGTCATGCCTTTCTTGTGAACTGAAGCATCGCCTGTTTGCCACTCTTCCTTGGCAAGACTCTGTTCTTGATATGTCTAGTTTGCAAACAATACAGTGAGAATCAGGTTGAAAACTTAATCCTGACACTAAAAACTCTGGAAATTTCTGGAAATCTGTGATACAGGTAAAATATCAGAGTTTTTTTCCAGATGAGCCCAAAACTCCTAATGTCTGTTGTTGGGGCCCGAGCAGCTTTGTCTGAGATATACTTGGTGTGGGCAGTCAGGCAGCAGTAACCAAGGTCAGTGAACGAGGGAAGTTGCTGATGTGGCAACTAAATTGGGGAAGTTCCAAGAAAGGAGGATACCTGTCTGAATAGGGGTGTAGCTATAGAAGATAAGGTAGCCAATCAGCTTAGCTTGTGATGCGTGTGTGGTGGGTGTACAGAAATGGTTTTCCTATATAATGTCACGGAGTTTGCTAATAAAGTGGAATGATTCTGCATCATATTGGTGCGTCCAGTCATTCTCGGCTCGCATGCAACTGAAGGATCCCGGCAGTCTGTGAAAAGTGACTGTCATTGATTTTTTTTTTCTTTAATCATCAGTATTTTAGAAATGTGTAAAATTGGCTGCTTAATCATGTTTTTAACCTTAGTGATTAACTAAGTATTGTAATTCTAAAAATACTAAATTCGCTGGTTTTAAGTGCGACACTGTTTGAATATGTAACTTTTTTCCCTGAACTCTTCAAGATTTGCAAGCTGTCAACAGCAAGTTTTTTTTAAAGGTAAAATTCAGGATTCCCTGAATGACATTCTTCCTGCTTTCTCTTTTCTCTGTCACTATCAATTGTGTGATGGAAAAAAGATATTCGAGCATGTTTTTTTCATTCTGTCTTGTAAGTTTCTGTTATCAGCTCCCCGTGGCATACAGAGCCTTCAAGTTAGCTAATCCTAAAATAGGGCAAGGCTCTGTGCTTGTCATATTGTCTTCTACCCAGTCACCTTTAGCTTTATGTCATACGAACGTTAGGTATTATGTTAAAGCTGGCAAGTTGAAATACTAAGATGACTTAGTCAAGGTAACAAGTCTAACAGTGAGAGTATGGATGTAAGTCTAGATCTCTTGACTCAAGTCTAATGCTTTTTATCTTGAAATTATAAAATATCATTTAAGTTCCAGTACCCTCATGGTATCTTTAAACAAAAAATAAATATGTAATAAATAGCATGCAGTTATCCTATGAATATTATCTAAGAAAAGGAGTCTCTGTAATTTCATATTGCCAGAAATCCAGTTCATGATCTTGGTACCTGGGTTTAGGACTGTACTAGACATGTACTAGACATGTACTAGACATAGGATTAAACTGTGGGTCTTTGGGTGCAGCATTTGGGGGTGTTAAAATGTTTAACCATATTACTGCCTATAACATACTTTATGTGTAAGAGGATTCAGGAACACTTTATTACATGTCAGCTGTTGTCATTGTAGAAAAAATCTGGTGAAATGTAAGAAACATTTGAGAAGTTGCATCTGCCTGTTGTAGAACTGGTAGAAGTGTGGCCCTTCACGTTTAACATAAGAAAATGGAAAGGGTGTTGTATTTTAGGGGTTTTTTTGGGGGTGTGTGTTTTGTTTTTTCTCCATTTATTCCACTCCTTGAGGGTGGGGAGAGGGAAGAGAAAGCAATGGATACTCTTTCTTATTTAAAAGATATTTGGTTTCTGGCTGTAGATAAAAAATAATTGTATCCATTCACGTGTATGATACACATTTTTCAAATAAAGTCATTAAATCGTTTGTGAAGTTGTATTATCAGAAAATAGAAACCCTCAATCTTATTCTCAGGCTTGATTTTTTAAAGGGTTATTTTATTATTTCATACTGATTATTCTCCTCAATTGCCTCCCTTCTAATAAATGAAATAGTGGTGAAGTAGATGTGCCCGAGTTGTGAATGGTCATCAAGGGTGACTATTGTGGAAATAGTGAAGATTCCTAAGGGAGCAGATCTAGTCATTTGATTGTGGATATTGAATCAAAATATCCTGATTCTTTTTCTTATTTTTCTAGAACTGCTTCCTGCTTTGTTGTATTTTTAAGTAGTTCAAAATGCATGTTTATTGCTGTCCAGTGCAGACTTCTATTAGCCCTGTTTTGAAATTGTTTCATTTTTCGCAAAATATAAGGAGGGCATCTGATATGCTAAGTTGCTAAGGCTATATATCTCTTATGTCATAAACCTGTGTAGTGGGCAGTGTGAATTACAGAAGAGGCTCTGAGCCAAAAAAACCCAACCCAACCAACCACCAAACCAGGACTGATTAGTGCAAAGCTGAGAAATAAGAGATTTTCTGATTTACATATCTTAATTTATTAATGTGCATATAAGCAGATCTCTTTAGAAAATTGACTGCATATCCAGACAACATGTGAGTTTGTTATTCTCTAAATTCTCTAATGCTGTTGTGCATTGCTTTGGTGTTTTGGGGTTTTTTTCTTAATGATTTTTTTATTATAAATAACAGTAATGACTTGTCCTTATAGACAAGTGCCTCCTGACACTAACAGTGAATATTACATTCATTAGTCAAAACATGACCTCCTCTGTTCATTCCTGTTTCTGATATCAAATTAAAATTTCTCATTACTGTAAATTTAGATCATTAAACTCTTGCTCAGGTAAGTTTTAGCTTATTCATCTGTTTTCCCTTGAACATTCATGGTAGAGGTTTTGCAGAGCTATCTGCGTTTGCTCCCATTACTCCAGAGAGGGCATGAAGTGGCAATCCTAGGGGTGGGTACGTTCTTGGGAGCTGTTCTAGACTATCAGAAAAGACCAAACACAGAAATTACAGCTCTACCAACTTAAAAGAGGGCGTAAATAACATGTGTTCTCTTTTTTTTTGTAAGAGAAGATAAAAGGTATGTAAAAAGTGAAATTCTTTCAGGCTTTGTAGGCGTACTGATCAGCAGTACCAGTGCCTGTTACCCATTGAGGGGCTTGCAGGAGCGTTTTGGAAAGTCAGCGTGAAGGTTCTTAGAAGTGAGAGATCAAAGTTCAACTTGAAGTATATCCAAATAAAGTAGAAACCATAGAACAGTTGGCCAATTAATTTTTAAAGCAGAAATAGAGCAAAGTAGAGCTTGAAGAGCAGATACTCAGAAGGGTTAAGAATAGTTATAAATATGTCAACCCGTCAGGAGCAAAAGGTTTGCCAAAAATCCTATGCCTCCAAGTGACATCCAAATTTTAAATTAGAAGGGGGAAGATTTAGATTGGGAAGAAATTAGATTAGGAAGATTAGGAAGAAATTCTTCACTATGAGGGTGGTGAGTCACTGGAACAGGCTGCCCGGAGAAGTGGTTGCTGCCCCCTCCCTGGAGGTGTTCATGGCCAGGTTGGATGGGGCCTTGGCCAGCCTGGTCTAGTGTGAGGTGTCACTGCCTATGGCAGGGGTTTGGAACTTGATGATCTCTAAGGTCCCTTCCAGCCCAAACCATTCTATTATTCTATGATTCTATGATGATAGAATATAAAGGAAATGTGCACAGTAGAAATGAGCACATTTGCATGAGGCTTTACTGCAGAGGAAGCTGGTATGCCCTGCTGTGGGCATGCAAGGGAGGGTTCTGCAGAGATGTCTCTGTGTCATAAACTTTATCACTGATACTTCAAACCTAGCTACACAGAACAGTCACCAGCGCAGGATGGACAACATACTCACTCAGGAGCCCAAAGGGAACTTAAGAATGACATACCTGAGTTACTTAGGGTAGTCCATAAAGTCCAAAATGGGAAATAACAGATGTGGAGTCTTCCACTACTTGTAAAATCTTCCATTAACGTATGCTTCTCTTTCACTATAAAGGTAAATAACCTTCACAAAAAGTGAAGGTGTTTTGAGTTGGGTCTGTTCCTGACAAGATATAGCTGTCTTGGAGTAAGAAAATCTTGGATGTGTCAATACCGGTGTGCTTTCCCTTCAGATAAATAGGTGGCTCCTGGCGTAGAGTCCAAGACCTGCAGATTTAATCCTCCCTCCCAGTATGAGAGATTGTTATGTTGAGTTTGTGTCAGCAACAGCTGTTCCTAAGGTTTTGAGGGTTAAGTTAGAAAGATAAAAATAGGATGATTATTAGAATTTTTTTTCTATTACTATGTTCAGTTATGATGTGCTTTACATGTATCTGCAACTGCAAAAAAATATTAATTGCACAACATTATAGCAGTGGCTTCTGATAGTGAAAAATATATACGGAACAGATGGTGTTAAGCACATGATATATAATATCTGTCCACAAAAGTATATAATAATCAAGAAAAAGAATAGCAGTAGCCTTCTAATTGTAATCTACTAAATTGAATTTGTAGCCAGTACTACACAAGGGGAGCTGCATTACACTTTCTCTTTCACTGCTTGATTGTCTTGAAGAAGCTTTTGGAATGCTAAATACTAATTTCAGAAAATGGTGATTTATGTGTAGATGTAGCATTTAAGGACATGGTTTAGTTGTGGGCTTGGCAGTGCTAGGGTAGTGGCTGGGCTTGCTGATCTTAAAGCTCTTTTCCAATCTAAACGATTCTATGATTCAATGTTTCTTTGTAATGCAATCCCAGTGATTTATGGAAAGGTTTTATACCAGCTTAGAGCAGCTTCCTCGACAGTTCTTGGCAATAAGATCTCCTTTGCACATGCTTACATCCAGTATGTCAGTGGTGAGTTCATAGTCCTGATGGTTTAAAAGGAAGAAAGAGATGGATTCTTTTTCTTTAAAAGCTTAGTATGCGGAAGCAAGAAGATATTTATACTTCTACAAAACATTTGTTAGTATCTAGTTGAGATGGCTGTAAACCATGAGGTGGTTATTCACTTCAAAATATTTCAGATTAAGTAAATTCCAGGTAACTTTGAAAAGCACTAAATTTACCACAGTCCTCCATGTGCTAGCCCATATTTTTATCAAATATAATTACAACTCTGAAATTAAAATTAAAATGAATTACGTATGGTAGCATTATCATAATCCTTGTAAGAACTTTCTCATTTCTTCCACTTACTCGGTTACCTTTGGGTTGTTCGATGGTTTGGTTTTTTTTTTTTCCCTCAGTATTCTCTGGTCACTGCCAGGTTGCCTGAATAAAGATTCTTACTGCTAAAGAAATGTGAACTAGTCTTCTGTTTATTCTAGTTCAGTCCAATGCTTTATTATGATCTCGTTCAGCCTCCTGTGTTGTTTGTGCTCACTACAAGTCAGAAGTTATGTAAGTCTCCTTATGGTCCTCTCTTATCTGGGCTGTTGCTCTTACCATTCAGGATACTGCATTGCTTCAGATGCAGAGGCATTCTCAAAACGAAGTTGGATAAACATCTATTGAAGTGTCATGGTTAGGCTTAAGTTCTTGCACTTTTTTGTTAAGATTCAGAATGTGATTTGCATCCAAATTTGAATATTTTTTTTAATTTCCTTTCCTCGCTTTTTTTTTTTATAATGTTTTGTGATTTTCAAAATCTCAAATACAGACCTGTTTCTGTTGTGCTGACCATTCTGCTTCTGCTGTTTGTTAATTAGTCTTTTGTTTTCTCATCTGGTAAAATTAACTCAAATTTTCATAGTAGACAAAAGCTAAAAATGAATACCATATGAAGATCTTATCATATTCACAGATTCTGGATTTTGGAGAAGCAAATTTAGACTGTTTTATGCTTTCCTTCTTCTCCCTTTACCCTTCTTTTAAAGTGTGCTCATATTTTTTTTCCCAGAATATCTTTCAGAAAATTTCAAATTAGTGATCTTAATGTAGTATTTTCTTAGGAGCCCAGTGAATGTGTGTGTGAGTGTGTGACTATATTAGTGTTTGAATAATATTTTTCTTTTTCCACAAAGAATCAAGAATTTAATAGTTGTCAGCAAGTCTTTCTTTCTTCGGATTGAAAGACATGCCCAGAGGTACTTTCCGTGGTTTTTAAACTCTAATTTGGCTAAGTCTTCGAAAGTAAAGATAATTAAGTTTTCCTGAAAACTATATTTTTTCCTCATTTTGACATGTAATTCTCTTCAAATATTTGTTCACAGCACTTTTGAGTAATATGCTGTCTTCTAGAAAAATCATCTGGTTGGTATGGGAAGGTTAGAAAGGATATTTGTTTCATGGGCAGATATTACTTGGCTGATGAGATTAAAATGAACCCTATTTAAATAAATAACTGTTTGTAGAATTACTTAGTTCTGTACACCAAACAGTAAGATTTGCAGTAATTATCAGATCCCTTTTAAATTATAGAAGTATCTGAACAATGTAGTTGTTCAAAGCAAGTATTCTATGCACCAAAAAGCAAATTGCAGAAATAATTGGAGCCATACTGGTAATAAAACTGTTAATAGAGTCTGAGCACATCAAAGGGCAGCACACAAACCAATAAAAAAAAGTCTCTTTCTGTATTAGGGCAATAACATCTTCTTTCCCTTAACAACTTAGTGATGGTATCTACAAGCTGAGCATGTTGACAGGACTTGTGTAACCTAATCTAAGGTCCTGCTTTCAAGGTTGGATCAGATGATCTTCAAGGGTCCTTTCCAGTCCACAGTTCTATGACATATGAAGTATGTGTCATTAAAGTGAGTACACGTTCTTGATACATCCCTGTGCTGCATGTATTGTCTCAGACTGGTCCTTCTCTCTCATATTTCAGTTATTTCTAGTGATGGAAAAAAATAGTTAATCTTCCTAGTGTCTCTTAAAACAGCCTCTAGAGAGCTTTTCTCTGAACTACTTTAGTGTTACTGCTTTATAGTAGAGAACATGATGGTTTATGTGTCAGCTATGTATATTCTGGTTTTTGCCATGAAAATCCAGTCATGTTTTGGCAAAGTTTACAGCCGTTACAAGGCTGTGTTTTGTGCATGTTAGAAACACTTCTGAATTTGATGGCTAAAGTGTCTTGTGACATCTGTAAAGTTTTGTTAAAGATGGAAAATCAAATATTTTTTTCTCTCTTGGGTAATGAAATATGCTCCCTCTGGGTTTTTCAAGGCTACAGCCTGACATTCATTCTAATAGCTACTTGTCACTTCTGAAAGTCTAGTGGGGGTCAGATGTTTGAGATGAGATCATGGAGCCGTTCTCTGCATGTATATCTTCTGGCACATTGGTAACATGGCAGGGAAAATTGCTGAATGAAAATAAGAAGAAATAGACTGAATGCTAAGTGTGTGGGAGAAAAATAAAGGAATAAATGCTCCAGCACACTGTGAAAACACTTTATCAACTAGTTATCTAGGAGAAACACCAAAAGTTTCTGCCAGACAGAAAGCTGTTTGTTCAAGAAGTTGATATGAGATATGCTACAGGAAAGAATGGGGTGGCAAGTTACTGAAGAAAGTCTGTATTATTAAGGGTAAACTAAAATCCATTTTAGTTGACTTTGCACAAAAGCGAGGAGTCTGGTACGGAAATAAAAATCTGACAGTGAAAGTTAGGTGTATGAGGAAGGAAAGAGTATGGATATCTGCCTCTACCTCTTCAGCCCAATTGTATCTGGGGCAAAGAGTATCAGTGCATCAGGACAAATCCACATTAAGAGAAAGCAATAGGGATTGTTCTGATTTTTGAAAAAAAAAAAAAAAAAGGAAATCTCCCTCTGATAACACAACCTCATGTTTCAGCAGCTAGGAGCTGTAAACTTCTCAGACATTTCCCAGGAGTGTCAGGTTCCAGAATAGGAAGAACCTGTGTTTGGAAGCGAGGGTTTCAGTACCAGATACCCAGATGAAGCTAGGGCATAGGTACTTCTGAGAATCACTGAATCACAGAAATGTAGGGGTTGGAAGGGACCTTGAGAGATCATTGAGTCCAACCCCACTACCAAAGCAGGTTCTCTAGAGCAGGTCTCACAGGTAGGTGTCCAGACAGGTCTTGAATATCTCCAGAGAAGGAGACTCAACAACCCTCCTGGGCAGCCTGTTCCAGTGCTCTTTCACCCTCACCATGAAGAAGTTCTTTCTCACATCTATGCAGAACCTCCTGTGATCCAACTTGTGACCATTGCCCCTTGTCCTGTCCCCACAGGCCACTGAGAAGAGGTTGACCATCTCCCTTTCTCTCCACATTTCAGATATTTATAAACATTGATCAGATCCCCTCTCAGAAGAGAGAATGAAAATAGGGTCTCTGAAGGAATTCCTCATTGATCCTTTGGGAGAGATCATGAAGATAAGACTATAAAACAGCTGGGTCCTGCAGTGGAAATTTGTACTAACCTCCCATTTTAATGCAAGTGTTGTTGAAACACTGAATCCTAGATATCTCAAATTCAGATCATAAGTTTATAGGACATATTTTTTTAACTTACATTTGTTTTCACTACACGGTTTCTTTGTTCCTTCCCTGTCAATATAATCCACACCTCTCAGAAGTGAGGAAGGTGTGAAATTTGTGAAAATGATCTGTGTGAAATATACTTGTGTGATGACCATTATAGAAGAACTCTGAGAGAAACCAGGATGTAACCAGTATACCATTAAGTCAGAAAAACAATACTAAGTTATGAGAATCAATCTAATGAGTGTCTATCTAATGAAATAGTATTTATCATTTATTCTGTGGTGAAAGATATAAATGAAAAATCAATTACAATCATATCATTAAGACAATGTGTATCATAATATGTATAGAAGGGGTGCCAATAAATGTAAAGTGTTTACATATTATATTATTAATAATATACTAATTATAATAGTTAATTATATGGATTTTATATATTATATTTAAAATAATAAAGAACAAATAAGTGTTAACCCACTGTGACCCACTGCCAAACAAGAGGAAAATGGACTAGACTTCCAGTCAGAGTAATAGTTAAGTCTTCCTTTCCTAGCCTTCAGCACATAATTCTGCATTTGTTATTTTCCAATATTATTTGTGTCTGTTCTCACTATTTAAGCATAGAAAATAAGTATACTACATAAATAATAAAATTTCATGATGAAAGTTAAAGACCTAATTATCTAGCCTGCTGTTTATACCACTGATAAAGAAATGTTATGTAAGGGTTTTCTTTTTCTTAATGACAACATTTTCCCTTGAAGCTACTCTGAATTGTGTCTGTGTTGTTGGAGGATTCCATTTTGATGTGGAAACGGGAAGTGATACGGTCCTTCCTGTAGTAGCTATAAAAGGAAGCAGGCAGGTGTAAACATCACGTTACAGGGTACCAGGAAGGGTAGACAGGTTTGTCACTGTAATTTACTTTCTCTTAATAAAGGGAGATGAAATATAATAAGGCTTATGAGTACTAAGTTTCATTTAAGGTTTTTATTTGCTTATAGTAAGGAAGGCTTTGCAAGGTAAATAAAAAGCAATTTATTATGAAAATTGGCACAAAGCTATCTAATTTTTACTTCTTCATAGAAGGAAATTTGAAATTCAAATCACTGGCTGATGAAGGTTATTAAAAATGCATTAGAGTTGAAAATGTAGCTGTATGTAATTGTCATAATAGATACTCAAAATTAATTTATCCCCAATGACAATTAAGCTAAAATAATTTTCAAATTGTCAGCTAACAAATTTCATTTAATTTTAGAAGGAAGTAGAATGAAAACATTTCCAGAAGTTTGTAAAAAAAACAAAAATATCTCTTTAAAAAATCCTAAGAGATCAGTTGCATTCTGGTTTAGAATCTGCTTTTTTTCCCCTTTTTTTCTTTTTCTTTTTTCCTTTTTTTCCCCTCTTTTTATTCTTTTGCTTCAGGTTCTATTACATTTCTCTCTTTCACATTTTTTTCCTAGCAAAAAGACTGCTGGAACACTTTGAGTGTAGGTGCACACACACACGTACAGGCATGTGCTGAATCAAGGTTAATTTAAACTCATATGTTTTCTTTCTATATCTGTCTTTTTCATCTAGTTGATGTATTTTTCTAATGAGCATCAAGAACCTCATAGGCAATATAGTGCTATTCATACTTCCTTCAGAATACCTGAAATGCCTATCTGTATATTTAAGAACATCATCGAAGTGTCAGCTGGTTTGTTGTTGTTAGATTGAGACGGTTTGTTGTTGGTTTTTTTTTTAGACACTGAGGTGTCTTTACAGTGTTTAAAAATCAATGGGTATAAGGTTTGCTAATTCTTTTTTGTGTTTATTATTTTATTCCTTTAAAAAAAAAAAAAAAAGAAAAAAGTAGGCTGTGGCTTGTGTATGTGTACACATGGGCTTGTACCACTTGCTGTTGTCCACAGCCAGCTATGGGGCAGAGCCCCCAGCTGAGTCCTGTCCTTGTATGCGGCTTCCTCACCACCAGGATCATGTGAAAAGAGCCAGGAGTGGGGAGGGAAAGGAGATGATGTCCCTTCTCCTTTCCTTACTAATGTAACTTCTTTTTTTACTGAATATACTTCTTGATGGTTCAGGAGATATCCAGCATCTGAGAGGTCCTTAAAACCATCATCATGGTGTGCCTCTCAACTGTGATTTTTTTTTTTCCCCTGTAAGCAGTACAATGGAAGTTCAACAGCCTTTCTCATCTCCTTCTGCCCCAAGGCTTCCCCATGGTTTGAAGATAGTTTGAAGAAAACCACAGCCTAAGTTGAAGGCTTTTGCATTTTGAAAGGGGTAGGAAGGGGAGCTCTGCCACTGGCATAGTTTACAGCATAGATGCAACCAAAATAATTTATGTGCATTGAAAGCCCACGATTACTTGTATCCTCTAACACACCCGACACAGTTTGTCATTGCAGTAACATATTTCGTAGTTAGAGTTATACCTAGAAGTTTAGTGGGAAGAATTACATGTCTATAACTTACTGCATTCAGCAAAGTTCTATTTTATATATTTTATAGGCATGTATTTGCCTATAATTTGTTTTCAAATGCAGTCTGTGTTAATAAACACTTGTTTTTAATTGAGCTGCTCTAACAAGACAAGTTTAGGAATTATTATGGGTCAGCCGATTTAAATAAATCAAGAGGAAATTTTAAAGGAAGTTTTGGAGAAGTGCATGTTTCCTTTTCTTTTTGCTTGAAGACCAATAACATACTCCTTTTGATTAACTGATACCTTTGGGCTGTGTATAATCATGTACTTTGAGAATGTTAAAAATGAAAATTCTTTAAAATAAAAACAGTTCTGTCTGGTATATTTTAGTAGCCTTATATGGCTATTAAAACTCTTTTAATGATCTAATTCATTTACATGTTGATTTTGAAGTATTGCCTTATTACTCTACTTAGATAATTAAACTAGTAGTGAAATGCCCCATTTTGTTTTTCAGACATAAGCACAGTGGTACTGTTGGAATTCCCAGTAACTAGCAGGAAGCTTGGTATTAAAAGTTTCTTTTCCTTTATTGTAGCTAAAATTCTGAAGAATGATTGGGTAATTCTTTTATTTCACTTGTGAATCCTCTCTGCCATGTCTCTAGCATGGTATTATTTTTCAAGCATGAACCTGGATTTCAAATCACAGTGTTCTTTTAGTATTAAGATATTAGTTATTTTAGATTTTATCAACATTCATTATTACAGTACGCTGGGTTTTTTTCTTGTTCTATATTAGAGTAGCTTAAACATCAGAATGAAAGGTCAGACTGGAAAACATATTTCAAAGTTTCTTTAGGATAGTGAGAAAATTGGGTTTGAGAGAACTGGGATTTTTATAGTACAAACGACTGTCTATAAAATACCTTTTGAAGTGTGAAGGCATTTCTTTTTCAGTATGTATTTAAAAATCCTAATTAAAATGTTTGCTAAGGGAGGAGGACCACATGCACATGAACTAATCAGAATTTAACTATGACTTTAAAACACCAGGCTACCATCCAAATCTAGAATAATCCCAACAGACTGGTTGATTTTATGGATTAAGCAGCAGTTCAATTCTGGCAGTATTACAGCAGCGCAGTTTGAGGGAAAGTAAAGTAACTTGGCTCATCAAAACCCCTATTTCTTTGCCTATTAAAGGTAACTGGTATGACATACTATGCTTATTCTGCCCTGGTAGGTTTGATTCCCAGACACTGTGAAACAATACAGCATTTAAAGTGCCATAACAAAAGCTAATCAGGTAAGTTAGGTTTCCATCCTTAGGGTTTTTTTAGTTTTCATTGAGAGAAAGTAAAGAGTTTGTAACTGCTTATGTGATAAGTGGTTCATTAGAATACAGCATGAATCTGGGTACCCAGATGGTGGCATGTGTGAAAGTCATCGATAGTGATAATTAGCAGTAGTGAAGACTTAAAGAAAAGAGATTTCAGGTAATCAGATTTTAATTTTTATTTTTTAACAAAATTTACTAAATTTTGATAAATTAATATATATTTTATAGTTGTCTAAATTTATGCAGTCATCTATATTCTTCAAAAATGCAAAAAAAAAACCCCAACTTTTAATTTTCTTTAAACTTTCAATTTTATCTGGAAGGCAAGAAGAAATTATTCAGTATTCCTCTGCTATCAGACCTACAGATATTTCTTCCCATCAAGCTTCACTTTCTTGACCTGACTTTACTGGTTTATATCTAGCCTGAATGTATTTGTAATATATATAATCATTCTGTCCTATTTTTTTTATTATTTTCTCTACTTATTCAGGTAACAGATAAGATTCTTACTGCTGTTATAGGTGTGGTTTCCATTCATTGCTTACAGGAATGAACATTTACTTGGTAGCAGTTTCTTAAACCCTTATTCCTCTGAAATAGCATCTGGAGACCTGCCCTAGAGGCATAATGTGGAGGTTCATATGACACTCCTTGGCAATATTCCTCGAGAGCGTTGTTGCCATAACAACACATCTTCCAAGGATAAATCTGCATTAAGAAATGGGGAAAACTGGCCTTTTTTTGTGTGAATTGGTTTTGCTTTTATATGAACACTTCTTTCACTTTTCTGATCTTGGGTTTTGTTTTCTCCCTTTTTATGTTCATCTTGTGATCCTGTGTTTTAAGTTTTGCCATTCTTTCATTAAATAGTTTTGTGGTGAGTTTTTTCTTCCTTTCTCCTTAGTACTTTTTTACCTCAAGTCTTGATTTTTCAGTCTCTTGCATCACGTGGTCCTGTTGTTGATTGTCATTTGCTATTCTTGTGCAGAGCATGTAAGTCAGGACAGTGTGTTTCATCTTAAATACTCTGAATGTCTAATCCCATATGGGTTTTCCTAAACCCATAAAGATCTGAATAGGCTTATAAATCTTGTACCATCACTTTCTTAGACTCACAGGCTAATTCGTATGTGACTAGACTTCAGGAGGTCTCTTGGCCAACTCCTGCTCACAGTAGGGCCAGCTCTGAGGTCAGACATGGTTGCTTAGGGTATTTTCCAGTTGGGTCTTGAAAACCTCCGCAGATGGAGACCACAGAGCCTCTCTGGGCAGCCTGTCCCACTGTCAGGCTGTCTTTGTGGTGAAAACACTGCTTCTCTCATGCAGCCTGAACTTCTCGTCTGGAATTATGCCCATTGTTCCTCTTCCTCAGCAGACACAGCTGTGAAAAGCCTGGTTCTGTCTCCTTGATAAACTTCCTGCAGGCACTGGGCAGATCCTCTTAGGTTCCACCAAAGTCATCTCTGCTGCAGGCTGGAGCAGCCATCATCCCTTAACCTCTCCCCACACGGCAGGTGGTTTAGCTCTGGCTGTCTTTGGGGTCGTCTGCTGAACTCAGTCTGGTTTATCAATTGCATTGGAGTTCTGAACATGAACACAATATTACAGGTGTGACTTGATGAGTGCTTAATAAAGAAGAAAAGTCATATCCCATGATACTGGTCATGTTTCTGTTAATGCGACCATTTCCACAGTCCCTAAGGTCTTTACACTTTTCATGCAACACATTGCTTCTTTTCAAGAGCCAAAATCACGTCCAGCTCTGTCTGAAGCTTTAACAAGACTTCTACTCTGTGACAATTAGATTTAGCCATGTAAAAGGAACTGCTGCTAACTGCAGATAGGATGGCTGAAAATTGAGCTGAAGGGAGAAGTTTTATTTCTTTGAATTACCCCTCTGTAGTCCTTTCATCTGCAATGAAAGCATATCCTTTGCACACTAGCAGCAGCATTCAGAGTAATATTAGCATACTGGTGCCTGCTTTGCCCTTTGCTTGCCTTGATAGTTCATAGAATCATAGAACCATTAAATATCCCGAGTTGGAAGGGACCATAAAGATCATCAAGTCCAGCTTCTGGCTCCACACAGTGCCAGCCAAGTCAGAGCATGTCACTGAGTGCATCGTCCAGACGCTTCTTGAACTCAGCCAAGCTCAGTGCTGTGACCACTTCCCTGGGGAGCCTCCAGTGCCTGACCACCCTCTCAGTAAAGAACCACTTCCTAATATCCAACCTAAACCTCCCCAGTTTAAGCTTCTTACTGTTCCCTTGGGTTCTATCATTGGTCACCAAAGAGAGGAGATCCGTGCTTGCCCTTTTGCTCCTCATCAGAAGCCATAGGCTGCGTTGAGGTCTGTCTCCCCTCAGCCTTCTCTTCTCCAGGCTGTACAATCCAAGGGACCTCAGCCTCTCCTCATCAGACTTCCCCTCCAGACCCTTTACCATCCTCGTTGCCCTCCTCTGGACACTCCAATAGCTTTGTATCCCACTTGTACTGTGGTGCCCAAAACTGCACACAGTGCTCAAGGTGAGGCCACAGCATCACAGGGTGGGACAGTTACCTCCCTGGGCTGTCTGGCAATGTCATGCTTGATGCACCCCAGCATATGGTTGGCCCTCCTGACTGCCTGGGCATACTGCTGGTGCATGACTAACCCCAAATCCCTCTCAGCTTGGCTGAACTCCAGCATCTGATCTCCCAGTCTGTAGGAGTAGACCAGGTTGTGCCTTCTCAGGTGCAGAATCTGTCACTTAGTTGTTAAAATAGCTCTTGCTTCTTCGTCTCTCTCATAGCTGTCATGCTCTTTCTGGTTTGAGGTCACTCTCTGCTGCCTGGGCATCACTCACTAGGGTCCCGGCGCTTTGCCACAGTGTTGGCTTTTGCTCTGTTACATTACTGCTTGCATGGTATTATACAACAGATGGTAGTTTGTGGGACATTATTAAGAAATAAGAGGATGAACAATTACATTTTGTATCTCTTCTGCTTCTATTTTTTGATGGATAGAAATTAAATGGCAGGAAGGTAGTGCACAATGCAAAACAGAAATCCGTTTATGTAAATTCAGACCTTTTCCTCTGCCCAAGCAATTTCCAGGACTGCACGGTGGAAATAACATTCTGTAGATAGAATTGCAGAATCATTCCCCTCGCAATTTCATATGGGAAGAGTGTGTTTGAGATTTTATGCATGATTTTTGTGGTTTTCTGGGCCTTCTTTCCTATTTACTGTGGAATTACATTTTTTGTGGTGACGTAGATGTAGTATGCGATTTGGAAGTAATATTTCTGTAGTTGTGGAAAAGTGATTACTTAAATATACAGCATGAGCACCAGAGCCCTTGATGTGTTATATACGTATAGTCTTTACATGTCCATGTAACATAAAAGTGGGTAGTGCAGATCATAGATGTTCAGCTCCCTTACTAGACAGAGTTTAAGTACACTAAAAAAACAGATGAATGTCCAGTGTAGGTCAGTGATGAAGCTTTACAGATTCAAGATAAAGTGTATTGAATTGCTTCTGAAATCCTTCCTCTTTTAGAGAACTAAATGTAGTTAAAATAAAAAAAAAGCAATCAGAAAAATGTCAAATTATGTCAACCGTTAAGAAGTAACAAATCCCAGTTAATCTGAGCCTTTATTTAAATAAAGCATATTTTGTCATTTTATGGCCTTTCACATCTAAGAATGTAATTAAGATGCCAAAAAGAAAAGGACAAACTAACAACCCCCCCAAACATTTTAAAGGTTAGGTATCCTGTTTAAGTTCCACTGACAGTGGCTGTTTTTTCCTATCAAATATTTTGCTAAGATAATGGAAGTAATAATAATTTTGTAATTATTTCCTGAAATTTACTTGTGTAAGAAATGCACTTTCAGAAAGAAACCTATAGATTGCTGTAATATGGGTCACAGACTCCCAGACAAAAAATGTGGAGTTTTTCCCATGTACAAATAAACTCGTCATGGATGAGTTGTTATAGCCAGCACACAGACAGGGAGAGTGGTAGAGTTCTGCAGTGTCCTAAAGGGCTAAAGTGCTTTTAGAGAGACCAGAAGTTTGTTACTAGCAATCTGTTATCTGATGTCTTCTGGGAAGCCAGAGGTAACCCTCTACTTTAGTGAATGCATTTAGTATTCAAAATATCCATGTAACAATCCTGAATAATTTCCTTGATCATCAGCCTGTGCATCTATTGCTACCTACCAGCTATTGCTACCTGTCACTGCAGACTATCTTGTAATAATTTTTCTGCACTTCATTTATTTACTAGGAATCCCTGGCATGGCTTTACTGAAATCAGACAGCAGTTATTCTAGCTAGGAAGAAGTGGAGTTAGACTTCTGAAATCGATCAGTTCTTTCCCAAGTCTGTAGGCACGGAAACATGAAAATTAATATAGACTGGTTCTTTAGTGTTGGTTTTTTTGTAACTCAGTCCCCTGAGACAAGGCAATGTTTGGGCATTCTAATCAAGGAATAGAAGCAATTAGCATCAAATCTAGAATCTTCTTACAAAAAGGTGACTTCAAGTTCCTGTGAACCTCTCAGGTTACAAATGGTTAGGATAGGGATAAACAGATAGGATACTGAAAATCTTCAAGGAAACTAAGATTTTTCTAATATTTCTTTTTAAGTAAGGGCATAAGCGCCATTCTTTCTCTGATCTTCTTATCTTCTTGACCATATGACTTGAGATATGTTAACTTTTGGTTCCCTCGGAGTCCTTTCCAACTTCTCCTCTTGATTTTAACGCTGATGCCTTCTTCTGTATTTTATTTAGTTTGTTGGTTTTTTTTTTTGGGGGGGGAAGAAACATTTTTAATACATTCATAATATAAAAAAGCAGGTGGCTTTTTTTTTCTTAAATTAATTATAACATTAATAACAATTTCTTAAAGGAAGCAAATAGAAGCTCTAAAAGTGGTGCCCTTTTTAGATGAGATGTTCTACCACACAAAACAAGTTTACAGTTTGGGCTTATTTGCAGACCAAGATAAACAGTGAGGATGACAGAAGTTTATTGTGTTACTGGAAGCAATATTTGAATGATTCTTAATTGTTCTAGATACATGAGCAGTGTTGGAATAAAACTTATCTACAGGTTCTTTTGCATTCTTCTTCAGTGCTCGATGTTCCTCTGTTAAGAAGTTTTACATTTTGGTGAACAATTTGAGGCTCATCCAAAAAAAAATGTGTGCAGATCAAGTGTATTTCTTTTCAGCTTGGCTGATGTGAAATCTTTGAAGTAATTCAGATTCTTGACTGTGAGAAGCAGCAAGTTACAGCAACCAGCACTGATGGGTACCCTTGAGATGCTGGTGCAAACCTAACATAACTTAATGTTGCACGAGTGAGATGCTTTTCTTTACCAATCCTAGAAATTCTCCTAAGTTTTAGCCCTTCAGCACTATGTCCTTTCATCAAATATTAACCAGAACTAAAGGTGTAGGATGTCTCTCTGAGATAACCATATTAACCCCCCTTCCCAAAAGAAAACCAACTTTTATATATTAAAAAAAAAGGTGGAATAAAAAAAAAAGCTTGGCAAGAAAAGTTCGTTCTATGTAAGTTAAGTAACTATTCTATATATATTTTCATCAAGCTGTGTTTATTGTCATTCTAAAAACACAAATGGTTTTATAGGCTGGTAAAAGAAAAGATTAAAAAAATCAAATAATGAAAAAAAAAACAGCAAGGAAATATGTATGTGGGCTGCTGAGTGACGGGCATATGAGGCAGGAATTATTGATGAGTAGAACTGAGAAACGGGCCAGATGCTAAAAGACCCTAATGTACAACACTGAGCGCCATATGGAGTACTGTACTAAATGACAGTGCCAATGCCTAGTAGAGAAAAGTAACTGTTAACATACTAATATTAGCAAGAAGTTGTGAACTACATAATCGTAGTTTAATACAAAAGGTTCTGTTTAGCCTACTGAAAAAAAAATCATAAAAGATAAGGGTAGGTAAGATACCTATTTGCAAGATTTCTCGCTGAGCAGGTAACATTAAGAATTCTATATGTTGTTTTAAGTGCGTTTTGTTCTAGAGGGATACACATGCGGGGGAATAGGAAACCTGATTTTATAAGTTTTGTTGGTTTGATGTTTTAATATTACCAAATGTTTAGATAAATTATAAACCCACAATGGGCATGTTTCCATGTTGCTGTTTTGTTTTGATTTGGGTTTGGTTTTCTTTGTGGAAAATCTAGCTAAGACATATGTATAATAGCACATGAAATTTTCCCTTGTTTCTTTTCTTTACTGCTACAAGGCTACTAATGGTCTAGGTAGTTCCAAAATACTATTTAGTTGTTGTGAAGAACAGCAGTGTTTTCAATAAACTAGACTGTATTTTGTCAACAAGTCTGTTATGGTACCACAGGGAGCAAGGTTCGGTACAGCATTCCTTGCTTTAAAACTAGATCTGCCTAGCGCCATACTCATTAAAAAGAGGCTTTATCTATCTGTAAATTTTCACTTTGATTAGTCTTTTAAAAACATTTAAAATTTGCAAAAGATGATTTAAATTAGTTCAAAAAGGACATTTTAAGCGTTTGGTGTGTTTGGGATTTTTTTTTTTGTTTGTCTTTTCAGTAGCTTTTATACTTTTTTCCTCTGTAAGATGTTTTTGTTTATTATATTATTCAGCCAGCATGGGTTTATCAAGGGCAGGTCCTACTTCACTAACCTGGTCTCCTTCTATGACGAGGTGACCCGTTTAGTGGATGAGGGGAAGGCTGTGGATGTTGTCTACTTAGACTTCAGCAAGGCCTTTGACACCGTCTCCCACAGCATTCTCCTGCAGAAGCTGGCTGCTCATGGCTTGGACAAGTGCACTCTGTGCTGGGTTAATGGTTAATGGTGAATGGAGCCAAATCCAGCTGGCGACCGGTCACCAGCGGTGTTCCCCAGGGCTCGGTGTTGGGACCAGTTCTGTTCAACATCTTCATAGATGATCTGGACGAGGGGATTGAATGCACCCTCAGTAAGTTTGCAGATTGGGTGGAAGTGGACGGTAGGAAGGCCCTGCAGAGGGATCTGGACAGGCTGGATTGTTGGGCTGGGGCCAACAATATGACGTTCAACAAGGCCAAATGCCGGGTCCTGCACTTTGGTCGCAACAACCCCAGGCAACGTTACAGGCTTGGGCAGGAGTGGCTGGAGAGCAGCCTGGCGGAAAGGGACCTGGGGGTGTTGGTTGACAGCCGCCTAAACATGAGCCAGCAGTGTGCCCAGGTGGCCAAGAGGGCCAATGGCATCCTGGCTTGTATCAGGAACGGTGTGGCCAGCAGGACCAGGGAGGTGATAATCCCCCTGTATTCTGCACTGGTGAGGCCTCACCTCGAGTACTGTGTTCAGTTTTGGGCCCCTCACTTCAAGAAGGATGTTGAGGTGCTGGAGCGTGTCCAGAGAAGGGCAACGAGGATGGTGAAGGGTCTGGAGAACAGGCCCTACGAGGAGCGGCTGGGGGAGCTGGGGTTGTTTGGTTTGGAAAAGAGGAGACTGAGGGGAGACCTTATTGCTCTCTACAACTACCTGAAAGGAGGTTGCAGTGAGGTGGGTGTTGGTCTCTTCTCCCCAGTAACAGGTGACAGAACTAGGGGAAATGGCCTCAAGTTGTGCCAGGGAAAATTTAGGTTGGATATTAGAAAGAACTTCTTTACTGAAAGAGTCATAAAGCACTGGAACAGTCTACCCAGGGAGGTGGTTGAGTCCCCATCTCTTGAGGTGTTTAAAAGACGGGTAGATGCAGTGCTTGAGGACATGGTCTAAGGGTAGACTTGGTGGTGGTAGGTTAATGGTTGGACTGGATGATCTTAAGGGTCTTTTCCAACCTTAACAATTCTATGATTCTATGATTCTATTTATTTATTGAAAGGTTAATAGGTAAAAATTCAAAACACTCTAAAAGCCACTGTGATAAAGCACTCTGGTTGCCAAAGCAAAGTACATTTTTTCTTTCATACAAAATAATATAAACTCTCAGGTGTTTATTTTTAATTGCAAGTGTTCAGCAAGTGAAGAAATGACTCATGCTTTGTTGGCATTCAACCCAGAGTTCGGAATTTGGATAACTTCAGTTCTCTCTAGCAGTGGGAGGATAGACTTTCACAGTATTATTACTCTTTCCTCTGTGCTTCTGCTCTGGTTGTGAAGGGAAACATACAGTACAATTTTAATAGATGAACATGGAAGCAAAAATTCACATCTCTATTTGGTATTGAAAATTACATACCCAATAGAAATCCTAAGGCCTTCTCTCGTTATTGTCAACTCAGATTTCTGAGATGTTAATGAGAGAATGGGTAGGGGGAAGGGATTTCTGTCAACCTGTTGACTTACGCAACAGATAAAACTGGAACTGCTTATTCAATTTGTCTATGGTTTGGTGTACACGATCCAGCAATGTGTTTTTGCCACAGAGAGAGTGAATGATATCTTGGACTGCATTAGGAAGTGTTGCCAGCAGGTTGAGAAAGGCGGTCCTTCCCCTCTAGTCAACACCAGTGCAGCCACACCTGGAGTCCTGGGTCTAGTTCTGGTCTCCCAGTATAGGAGAGACATGGATGTACTGCAAACAGTTCAGTGAAGGGTGGGAGATGATGAGGGGACTAGAGGATCTCTCCTGTAATGAAAAGCTGAGACAGCCAGGACAGTTTAGCCTGGAGATGGGAAGGCTCATTCATTATTCATCAGTGAGTATATTCTCTACACCTGGAGGTCTTTAGAGCAGTCAGAGCCAGGCTCTTTCCAGTGTTGCCTCCTGACAGTACCAGAGGCAGGGGGAAAACAGTGCAGGTTCCATCTGAACATCAGGAAACACTTTTTTTTTCTTTTTTTTTTTTTTTTACTATGAGGGTGACTGGCAGTTGCCCAGAGAGGCACTTGGAGATACTTAAATAACATCTGGGTATGGCACCGGGCAACCGGTTCCAGATGACCTACTTGGGTTAAGAGGGTTGGACCAGGTGATTTCCAGACATCCAACCTGAACTTTTCTGTGATGCTGTGGAGTTTGCTGCTTTCTCAGATGCAATGATTCTATGACCAAGCGCTAAAGCTCAGTTACTTTTTTTACTCTTTCATTTTTTTCTGTTACTTTGCCCAATAAAATTCCTGAACTAACTTGTATATAAATTCCATATATCCTCATAATACTATGAGTAAACAAGGATTATTTCGAGGGTAACTTTCACTTCTTGTAAAGCAAAGCATTTAAAATTGAAAAAAAAAAATTTCTTTTAAAATATTTAATTTTTTTTGAAACAGAAGTATTTTGTCTGCCCTTGTCAAACTGTTAGAGTACTTGACAAGAAAAGAGATACTTCACAATCTCTCATGATAATTTGAAATATGTCAGTTATCATGGAAAGATGTACGTAGGGCTCAAAAGAACTTGAGCCATCGGGAAGAGTCAATACATGCAACTCTTTGCCAGTCACATTGGAGTTATAAGAAATTCCGTCCCATGCAATATGATTCCAGAGACAAAAGAAAGCTGAAATGTTTTGTTGGTTTGGGGTGTTTTGTTTTGTTTTGTTTTGTTTTAAAAAAAAATTTTTTTTTGTTCAAATGTATTTCTCATATGGGTACCAAAAAGCAGAACATCAGAATTTGGTGGTATTTTCATTGTCTCTTTCAGACATAAATTACCACCAGCCAATAACATTCTATTGTTTGTTCATTTTGTGCTGACGAGTTCCTAAGTCTGTGAATGGTCTTGCACTAGAAAAATGTTCTGCCAATATATAAATAAAACAAGCTTAATGTACCAATCAACAAGAGAATCCATGAAATCTCCTTTAAGTATCACTAGATGTGCATCCCCAGTTGTCTGTAGCTATGTTTTAAACAAAATTTGCTGTGAAAGTTACGTAAGTTTGATGCCAGGAAACTAAGGGGTTTTTGTATCTGTTGTCATACTTACAGTATTACAGGATCTTTCAGTAATCTATAACATTCAAGTGGTAAAGAAACTAACAGATCTCTACCATCTGAGAGAGACTATAAGGTTTAATATGCTCTGTTGACACTCTTCAGAGTGGTTCTGTTTCCTTTAGAGCTTTTCCAGAAGGAGAAATTTCCCCTTTGTAACAATTTTCCCTTTTTTTTTTTTTTTTATAAGGGTTATTTTCTCCTTGGTGCTTACAGTCACATGTACACACATGTAAAGTTATCATTTATGGTTTTCTTTTTTGCAATGTCTTTGCCCCAATGTGTTCCATTTTCTTACTGCAACATATAAAATCTCTGTCTCTTCAAAAAACCCCATCTTTCCAGCATATGAAAAGGAATGCTAGAGCAGTACACAGGGAGAATAAGAATTACAAAACAGAGAAAAAAAAACCCCACCCACATCCAGACCATTTTTCCCCTAGTCATTGATGGTCAAACTCATATGGATGACATTTTTAAGAAATTAATTCTGCCTGAGGCAGATGTCCTGCCTGGAAAAGCTAACTATAAACAGATAAAGTTTCTCCAGAGTTCCAGAAACAGAAAAAAAGATTTTATAATGTGAAGTGTTAAGCAGTTTCATATAGGCTGTGCTACAAGTTCTGGTTAACGTATTTTTATATTATTTTATATGTATTTATACATATTTTATATGTATTTTAATGTTTTTATAATGCAATAATGTATTTTCTATCCATTTCTTTTAATTTTCTCTATATACTTGAAACAAGAGAAAATGGAAATAGATTTAATTGCTCATGCTGTAAATTTCATAGGAGAGTATTTTTTTTTGTTGATAAGTTTTTCGAATATTTGGAAAGTAAAATAGTGAGTTCTTCTGAGGATGCCAGTTACACTTTAAAGATGGATGAGGATCTATCCTTAGAAATGAGAGATACTAATTGGCTTGATAATTCAGTTACTTCCCTTAACTGATAAGACACTGCTGTTTCTACATGAGGCTATGTATTTGATGCAGATTCTGAAACTGAGCAAAGTTGTGCAAATAAAGAAATTGAAAAACATTATGTAAAATAATCATAAGGCTGTCTTGATGTCACTGTAATAGCTATGTTTCCAAGGAGAATTTTATTAGAGATGTAAGCCATACACTTTTTGATACGTTACGTTTTTCTAGAAAGTCACCTTTTGATGTGTTACATTTTACAGAAAAATTTTGCAACTTTAGACTCTACTTATTTATGTGGTTTTGTCAATTAAAAAACCTGTAAGTGTAAATAGCCTTGGCGGG
>VXBZ01001051.1:42920-59916 GCA_013399135.1 Heliornis fulica | reverse complement strand
GGGGGGGGGGGGGGGGGAGGGAGAAGATTATAATAAAAATTGAGTAGTTATGGCTAATCTTTCTATTTGTACTTTTTGTACACTGACCTAAAATATTTTTCTTCATTTTAAGGTAACAGAGCTGCACAATATCAAAAACATAACTAGATTGCCTCGAGAGACAAAGAAGCATGCAGTGGCAATTATCTTTCATGACGAGACGTCTAAGACATTCGCGTGTGAGTCAGGTAAGCAACTGGTACTTCATCTCTAGCTTGAGGAAATCAAGTTACACATCAAAGCCATTCAGATGAATTAACTTAAAACAGGAGATAGAATTCTTTATCTTAGCCAAATTTGTTGTAAACAAGAACTGTGGATTTTGGGGGTTGGGGTGTTGATAGAGGGGTTTTTTACTATATTTGGGAGATGCTATGGGTTTTACAGAGCTCTTTCTTCCACTGCTTAACTTTGACTGCATGCAGATGGCCTGAAGACTGGAGATTTTCAGTTAAACTTGTAAAACTGAGTTAAAAATACCTATTGGATATTATTAAGATATGAAACATTTTATTAATTTTTTTTTTACCAAGTTTTGCTTTAGGTGCTTACTAAACTAATAATTATGATGGAATTGCAAATAAGAAGTAACTACCAGCTAAAAAACTCAGGATATTGTGGAGTTTGATGTCAAGCACTCTGTGGTTTGAACAGCTGCATGATATAATGAATGGGTGAAGGTGAAAACAGACTTAGGCATAATGACAGGTAGCACTTGGGAAACACTGAATGCTGCTCTATTAAAGTGCACTATTATTTGAAAATGGAATTGTGCATGTTTGTGTCTTGGGTTATACTTCGGAAAAAAATTAATTAAGAGTACATGGGGTTTTTTAAATGATAAAATTCCTATGTATTTAGTGGCATTATTTAAAATGTGCATTTTAAATTATATCTCAATATTATCATATAATGATTGAACGGTGTAAAATGCAAGAAACACAGTGAAACTAAATTCAAGAGACCTGCGGAAGAGGTAGGTTAAAAGTGTGTATGGTCATGAATTACATGGATTTTGGATCAGATTTTTCATTGATATGTGCATCCCATCATGAAAGATGGATTGACAGAGTTTTGTTAGTTTATTAATTTAAATTTAGAAACACACACACAGAAAATCTGGCTCTCTAGGATCAGTTTAACAAATCTAACCCAGTTGGGTATACAAGAGGCAAGTGCTGTAAGGTCCTAACAAGATGCCAGTATGAAATACTCCACCGTAAGGCTGTGCTCTACACAAAGGTGTGTTTTGAGAGAATGCACCCTTGGATGAAACGAGGAACCAGTGGAGATCTGGTGGGCAAAGACAAAAGGACAGACCAGCACCAGTGATACTGTAGTAGGTGTCTGTTACAGACCTTCTCATGATCAAAAGCAGATGAAGCATTCTTAAGGCAAGTAGAAATGTTTTGAAAGATATTCCTGTTATCTTTAAGTACATCGAGAAAAAAAAAGGAGGAAAAAAAAGGAGAAAAAAAATGAAAGTCTTTAAGATATGCAGTGACCTCCTCACAACAACAAATACAGAATATATGTCCAGTGTCAGTCTGTGTCAATACAGTCATTCAAATACCAGGAGCAACACAGACTGAAAATGTAGAAGAAAGTTGCTAGGAGTTAAGGTAGTGAGGTTCTACACAGCCTCACAGAAATCCTCCCCGTTCTCACATGAGCTTTTTCCTGCCGTCCACAGTGTATTGTCACACAGTTGGAGAAGTTCTTGTAACTGAGTGCTAGCTGCTGGGTTTGAAGTGCTCTGTTTCCCTAATAACTTTAAAACAAAAAGTTGTTGGGATGGCTTTTGTGTGTTGTCGTGTTTGGAACTTTCTTTTCAGCTAAGAGTTCTGTCTGCTAGTTTCTGTGTAGATCTAGCTGTCCGTAATGTGGCAGCAACCCAAGTGTCTGCACCGAGACAGGTGTTCCGAAGTGCCCCATAAACTCGCTCGAATGTTGTAGGTAGGATGATGCAGTGAGCAATGGTGGCTGTGCAGGGCCAGCAAGAAGATACAAGTGGTGGAAATGAATGCTGATTAAAAGTAGAAGTTTATGTTGCTATTATGGAAGTTCTTAGCATGATGAGGATTGTGTCTGAATACCTTTCAAGGAAAGAAGTTTCTGGGTTGCTCTGGGTCAGTGACAGGCCATAGGGGAGTGAAATTTCTTCTTTAATTAAATGAGCAAAATATTAAATTATATAGTTCCTGGCTGTTTTAGA
The DNA here is from genome assembly GCA_013399135.1 of Heliornis fulica. Classification (NCBI taxonomy): domain Eukaryota; kingdom Metazoa; phylum Chordata; class Aves; order Gruiformes; family Heliornithidae; genus Heliornis; species Heliornis fulica. The sequence goes on along the minus strand of VXBZ01001051.1, from coordinate 57,662 downwards.
CTCAGTGGACCCATCAAGAAGTTTATGTAAAATTTATTTTTATTTCTAAATGGCACAATGTGAGGAAAATTGAGGAATTTGTAAACCCGTTCATAAAATCAAAATGGGGGGTTGCAGATAACATGGATCTAGAGACAAGAGGACAGAATAAATTAGGGCTGAAACAAGATTTCAGTAATTTCAGCAAAGAATGAGATGCAACATGAGGAAAATAATAGGGGAAAATAACAGAGAAATTTTAAAATGCAACTGTGAAACAGATGAAGGCATACCCCAAGATACTGACATTTGTCTGGCTCTTCTGTAGTACAATCCCTCATTTTGTATAGAATTAGATAATTTGAAGGGGGTTATTTCTTTCCAGGCATGGATGAACTGCACTTTTAGAGTCATTGCAATCAGGAAACATCTTCATTATTTTTAAGAGGTTATACTCTGGTATTTCCTTAAAACTTCCACTGTTCAAGTCCTGGGGAAAATAGTAGTAGGGTATTGCAAAAAATAAATCGGTTACACTATTTGAAATTTCTGTTATAGACGGTTATCCATCTTTATACTGATGTAGCTTAACCGATATTAATATTCTTGCAATTGTTTTGGCTCAATACACCATTTCAATTTCTTGAATGTCTTGTTGCTGTGATGGTTACCTTGATAAAACTTTTTCATACATCTGTAACATAAATAGTCTTTTTCTTCTATATTCTTATGCTCTCAATTTTCTGAGTGCAGTCAAACTGCCATAGGTAAGTTGTTACAAATGTGCAAGAAGTAAGTTTTATTTAGTTGAAAGTGAGTGTTGGTGTCAAGTTACAGTGTGTTTTATTTGTTTACTTCTATGCATATTTTTTCTTTTAAATCTGTTTTCACCATTTGTTGGTGTTACTTTCTCTAACAAAATTGCATCACTTCTATCATTTTAAAAGGCACAAGTTCAGTTAATTTTTGTAATGAAAAAACTTTTGGGCTATTGCCAGATTATTACTGATTATGAACTGAGCTTTTTCTCCTTGATATTTTTCACAAGCAAAAATATTCTGTGCTTGAAGAGTTTGGCAGATGTCAGTGGAATATTAGATGTATTTCATATCACTATATCCTTCGACAGCTAAGAAGCCTGGAGGTTTTGGATTAAAATTACAGAAAAACACTGAAGCTTCTAGATGAAGCATCAGTGATCATACCTGCTGTTACTACTAACAGTACAAATGGCTACACGAGCTTCAAACCAGACTGAATTTCCCATTTCCACTGTTAATTTTGTGAGTTTGAAGCTCCAGGATCATGGGGGTGGTGGAAGTGAAGAACAACTTCCCCAGTAGAGTTTTGGTACTGGAAGGAGAAATACAAAGTTCAGCTTTCACATGTGGAAAACTAGTACTTCTGTATAGGTGAAAATATTCTCAAAGTTGGTATATTCCCCTGTTAAAATGGCAGGGATGTTGCATAAAATTTTATGGCACTGCCTTTTCGATTTCCAATTTCTGGTTATTTTGTGTATACTGAAGGGGCCTTACTTATTTTCAGTGAAAAGATGGGCATTGAATGAAGTTAAATATGCTGCTCTGGATTCTTACAGTCTCCCTTTTTGATCATATTTGAAACACCATTGACTTTCAGGGCAAAGTTCAGTCTGTGTAGTAGTTATCCAGGTTATATTCCAAGATTAATATTTAGGAGGGTTTTGTTTTGGGGTTTTTTGGTTTTGTTTGGGTTTTTTTTTTCCTAGGAAAATAGTTCCCTTTTCATTAATAATGACTTCTATGTCCTAATTTTGTCATGTTTGACTAAAAATATGCATCTTTATTCTGACTTCAGCATTTATAAATTAGAAATAATTAAGAAGTTATTAGAATTCCTTATTAGAAATAATAAGAATTTTTGCTCTCATTTCTCATACCTAATTGCCTTTCTGTTGGTGCTTATTTTTCTGTGGTTATCTGTTTGAACTATATTGTTAATATTTCGGACACACATTGGTAATATGTTTAACTACTAAATGCAAGGAATGCAGAAAATATTGACCCACATTCAGGATATAGGGGTTGATGGAAAAAGTGCCCGATTTGCTTTCCATACTTTTCAGCCACTCATAGGTTGTTAAATAAGAGCAATCTTAATTCTAAAATTAATTATTATTTAAAAAAAATGTCTTGGGAAGACAAACTCGTGTGTTTTGGAGGGGTTTTTTAGTAGTAATGCCAGCTGCAGTGTTGTCATCATGTCTTCAGCACTTCTCCCAGGCAGCTCCTTGAGCTGAGAGGCACCTTTGCACTCTCAGTTTGTAGGGTAAGTGGGCGACAGCAAGGAAACAAGGGTAACTTCCAGCCTAGCAGGAGCTTGCAGCCATGCACAGCGGCTGAGATAAAACAAGTAGGAAGGCTGTAAGATTTCTAACTGTGGAAAATTGAAAAGGTGAATTTACTCTGGGAATTCCCATATGGGAATTTAAGGATAAATTTACGGTTTCTGAGGTGCAAATACTTGGAGGCTGTAAAATACTCTTTCTTTCTCTAAAGTTTCATTATGTAGCTGTAAAGTGTGTTAGGTATTGCATATTGCAGGTATGATAAGCATATGGTTGCCCTTGCTGTTCCCTTGCTGTAAACTTGTCTGGACACTCTTTACTAGTGTTTAACATAGTGGATCTAGATGCGGAGAAATATTCTGTATTATTCATTCTTCCTGGACAAATATGTTGAAATGCAGACACTGAAGCACTCTCCTTATCACAGGTTTACTCATAGGGATTGAAATTTATATGAAATATAAACTGTTTCCATAGGAACAAAAGTCAAGCAAGATAGCTAATGTAATAGCGAATCATCCATTTTAGCATGTGTGTAGGACTCATCAAGAGTGAAAGATTAGAAAAAAATCTTCCTGCAGAGGCTGAGCAACTTTAGAAAAGAATCAGAAGAAAGCAAGCCGAATTCAGTTTCATCTGATAGGTGGCACAAGGTCAGCTGAGCTTTGGTTATAGAGAGACTAGGATAAATACATAGATCTCAAAACTGCTGCCAGAGAGGTTTAACATAGTTACCTTTCCCAGTAAGCCCTGGCTGTTTACCTTAAACTGCAATTTGAACTTAGTACTACGTTGCGTATCTTTATATAAAAAGATTAGTTCCTTATCCCATTTTGAGATTCCAGTGGACTTGTTAAATATACTATGCAATAAATGATAGCTCTGTAAAATGAAGATACGGAGATACTGTTTTATCCTTTATATAATTAATGACATAATTTTAATTACAGTTAGAGTTCATTTACAGGCAGTTACAATCATTTTTAGTCATAAGTGTGAAAGTCCAGATCTACTTCTTCTTATCATAGAAGCACATGTTACTGGAAGGTAAGGCAGTAAGGCTGTTTTAACATGTATTCATGCTATGAATCCCACAGTGTCCATACACCATGCTTTTTAGAAATATTGGCTTGTTCCACACTGCAAGAAGTATTCACACATAATAATGAAAGTATTACTAAAACCCACCTGAGAACCTTCACAAGTTTTGTGTGTAAAATTGCATCACATTTTGAGTTGTTATTAACAGGTTTTGGTAGAGAGAGTGAAAATGCAGCTTCATTAAGTGAGTGGGAGATGAATGTAACAAAAAAGTATGCAAAATAGAGAATAGTTTTTCTTTCTTCCTTTTCATCCACTTCTTTCCTGTCTAGTTAGATGAGTGTTTTCTGTGGCTATACCTTGGCATTCATCAGAGAAATTTCCAGACTGTGAGAATAGATGAACCGTCTTCTGGAGCAGTATTAAATACATGTCGTCTTCCTCCTGAAAAACCTGATCAATCAAATTGCTGCATATTTGTTATAATGTAGAAGCTAAAACCACTGTGGGATTGTTTTTTAACTCATGCTTACATGTGGAAATCATGTCATGAAACAACACATAGAAATAAAGAAGGGTAAAGGTTTCAAGAAAATTTGATGTTTTCATTTTAAAAGTACCTATTAAAAAAAAAAAAAGGTTAATATGCGCTCTGGTGTTTGCAGGACAGATCACTAGAAGCATTTGTCACTCAACACTAAGCAAAGTAATTTCTTACGGGCTTGCCACAATATAAAAGGCTTGGGATTTTTTTAATTATTGAATTCTAATTATCAGAAAGTATAGAACAATACAAAGTAAGTCTTAGCAGGAAGAAAAAAATAAGTGAAGAAAAAATAATTGCCTATCTGTATTTATGATAGAAAATGAGGCTGGAAGTAATCTTGGGAAGCCTTCCTGTCCTAAGGAAATACAAGATATATCTATTTATAGGTGTATACTTGTATTATTATATATGTAGATATAATTCCTGATAGATTATGTCTTGCTTGTTTTGGTTTTTTTGAACATTATTAAAAGCAACAGAAATGTATCAGGATGCTAAGGCTTAAAGAGAATGGCATAGCAGCATATAGTTGAAACTAGAAGAAAAGCTATTTCCATCTTGGAACCTTTCCATCTTGGTTAATCTTTCCCATGCTGCATTGTGCATGTGGTAGTCTTTAATTGAATAATTTGTTATAGGGGCCTCTGCTGTGGTAGGTATTTTGGAAGAGAAGTGAGTGATATTTAGAGTTTTAAGACATTTTCTGTAAACCCAGGAGAAATGGATTCAATTTCTTTGCTAGGCTTTTACCGTCTAGCACCAAGAGCTACAAAACATAATAGTGTGCATTTTGTACAGTTTCAAATTTGCTACTTCCTGTATTATAAAGATTGGAATTTAAAAATAGATTTTAAAGAGGTTCTTGTAAGAAGGAAATTAAAACAAGATGTTTTCCTTGGAAATTCAGGCAGGACTCCAGAGCCTGGTTATTGTAGCATAGCTATTCTTCTAGGCTTTTAGGCTTCTGACCCACATCACCATAGTACAACTAACTGCCCTTGACACTGCTGTCATGGATTTTTCAGCAGCCTGCCAGGCAGACAGGCACAGAGATGGGTAGATTTCTGACGGTGCATTTAGGTCTCAATGCATCTGCATTTAGTCAGAAGAGCCCAACCAGCTCTAAGGATAGCACACTTTGGAGAGATTCATCACCGCCTTGAGATTTATCCCTTAAAACCTTGCAGAAATGTTAAGATGTGTCATATGCAAAGGATTGTATTTTTTCAATATAGTCAATAAAGAATTTATTTTTTTAGAACCAGTCTTGGCTGCAAGCCAGCTCTAGGCTGTAAGTAGCACAGCTTTAAGTTAGGAAGGCATCATGTCTCAGCAAATATCCTATGCTTTATATCTGGTTTGTGGTAGAGTCCAGATAGAACCATGATCACCTGCGTTTACCAGTAAGCATACCTTCTATTTCCAACGTTCATATCTAGGACCCACAGAACATGTAGTTATGATGTAGTGGGTTGACCTTGACTGGCCACCAGCTGGCCACCAGGCTGCTTTCACTCCTACTCAGCAGGGCAAGGGGAAAAGATATGATGAAAAGGTTATGGGTCAAGATAAGCTCAGGGAGACTGCTCAGCAGTTGCTGAAACAGGCAAAGTAGGCTTGGGAAGATTAATTTCATTTACTCAAACTCCTAATCCTTTCAATCTGCTGTCAATCTGAGGTGTTACTGGCTTGGTACTAACATGCCAACACAAAGCTGGTAGACTTCTAGATTGTTTCCTTTTTCTTATATTTTTTACCCACTTAAAAACTTTCTGTAACAATAACAGAAGATATCATTGTTTAACCCAAGCCTATTGTGTTTGTCTATATTTCTACTTCCTTTCCTTTTGGGATTGGTGTAATACCCCACCTGCCCTCCACAAGTTTCCAAACACTGGACTGAAAGCCAGGCTTCTGCTCATCTACATAGAATGTAGGTCAGATCTCCTGGGATTTGTGGATATGTATCACATTGTAAAATTACATGACTTCTGTGGTTCCTGACCTCTCCTGCGAATAGCACGCGTTTAGTGACGGGACAAAATCATGACATTAATTTATAGATTGCATTTTGAGTATTGACAGATGATGTATGGCTGGCTGAGCCTAGGGAGAGTTCAGTGAATAACATGATAATTTACCGCTCCAAACCTGAAACAAACAATCTATTTTCATTCTCTGTCACTATTACGCTCACATTCCATTTAGCTACTTACAGTGTGTAAGGTATATGGGAACACTTTTGTCATCGAATGAAGACAAGCTAAGAATAACATGTGTAAATGAGCACAGCAAGTTTTGTGTGCTAATAATGTGTACTTAATCATGTGTTCAGTTTGGGATATTCTACTTCATGTGCAGTCTAGCCATGAAAATTTTGGACAGATTTGTACAGGTGAGGGAAAAAAGAAATAATGTGGGCATCAATATGTCCATCTATCGTTGGATCCTTTAGGTTTCTTGATGTCCCCTATCAATATGAATGTTGCTGTTGGTGGGCTGCTGAACAGTCAGAATGGCAACTACACTCAGTGGCCAGCAAAGCTGATAAATTTGCAATTTTCTGCTGGCCTGCCATGACGACTAAAGCAATTCTTAAGGCTGAACCATGTGTAAGACTACTACAGGTATATAGTGATGGGAATGTTTTATGTGACTTGTGACCACGTGTTCTTGTAGGATTTTCTAGAGTTGTCCCAGGAATCTGCAAAGAGAAGTTACTTAATGCACTCTCACAGCCCACTTAATTTTTTTAATCTCTTTAGCTGTATTTCATGGTTAAACATACTGAACTATGATTTAACTTTAAGAACGTTAAGTAAATATGTTTTAGGTAGAAGTAGCTCTAAATCGCATTAATTAAAAATGTTCACTTTTCCTGTGTATTTGAAAAGACTACATCTGTAATCTGTAACATCCCCAAATAAAAGTAGAAAATTTGATCTCTTCAGAAAAGTACAAGAAGCTTTCCAGTTAGTTAACTGTGGCCTCATAAGTAGCACTCAAAACGATCTTGTGTTCTTACTATCTGGCGAAATACCCAGTCCTTTTCTAAATTTTATACAGTATCAACTCCTTCAGAGCTGTTTGGCATTGGTTTTAACAGTAGTCTTACCAAGACTATATTTTTTGAGCTTATCTAGTGCTACCAAGATTGGCTCCTGGTTTTGGAGTTTTAACAGGAGTAGTTTATTGATCTCCAAAAGTATGGTCTAGTTACAAGTATGCAGCAGTTTCTTTCATATAATGCTAAAGGTTCCCAGGTTTCAGGTAGGTGCAAATTATTCACAAATACACCAATTAGCAGAGATTTCAGTTTCTAAATAGTGTATTTCCAGATGATTGAGGTTTTCCTGTTTACAGTAATTCATAGACCTGGGGTGAAGTTCCAAGCAAGTCAGCATTTCTTCTCTTAAAAAGAGGACCTGGCCTTTTCCCTGGTAAATAAATAAGAATATTTTCCTGAATGAATTTTACTGTGTAATTCCTCTTCCAGTTTGGGATGTTCAGCTTTAAATTCTCCAGAGATCTTAACACTAAATCTTTTCTTTTTATGTCAAATAAGAAAATTTGGTCTAAGGCCAAAAAGTAAATTGTACTTCAGACATCCAAAGAAGCTTAATTTAAGAAAGGATTTATCAGTACAAATCAGTGCTCCTTTTAAAGTAGCCTTAAAGTAACGTAGTTTTAAATGCAGCGGCCCAAAGTGCACTGATCTTCAAATCGATATGACATTAATTGCAATTCAGTCTTTTCTGAATGAAGATTGCACTGAAAGGGGAAAATGTGAACATATTTTTCTGTAACTGCAGTGCACTCAGGTACATTCGGACAATGTTTTCATAACCTATATAGAGAAGTGAACCTTTTATTCTAGATTAGCTTTCTTGATTCCAATTTCTCTCTGAAAGCATGGGGTTTTTAAAGTTTTGGTTTAAGCAATTCCAACTGCTTCCAACTGCTACTAAATCTGCCTTGCAAGTTAGTCTCAGGTTTAAACCAAAGATAATAAATGGAAAAAACCAACAGGAGCTATTGACTGCACAGATTTTATGAATTTGCATTTTAGGTTTTTAGAGTAATACAGTTAAATCTGGTTTTCAATTTTAATTGGGTTTGAAACTTTAAAGGAGTATAATAATGTGCAAATTTGGCAAGTAAGTTGTTAATGATGGAAAAAATGTTAACTTTTTCCCTCCTCTGAAATAGCAACCATTGATCTGAAAATTGTATATGAAAATATGAAATAAAAATAGTGGTAGACTTTTTTGCATTTTTATTTTAGATTCTGTTTTTCTCTATTTATAAATGTTCCTGAAGGCAGAATAAGCATCATATTAGGTTTACATTTTGCAGGTGCTTGGTGAATCAAAATTTTGGATAACTTCATAGTAGAGGGATCTTTTTTTTATTAATTCAAATTGACAAATCACCTACTCGAATCTTTTCCCATGCTGTAGTGAAAATAAAATCAACAATTATGCTCACAAAAGTAATAGAAATGCTTCCAAACTATGATGTTGCTCTAACAGTGCCTGTGTTGGAGGTTTAATCTTCATATTCAGTAAAATCCTTATGACACGTACGAGTCTTTCTGTCATTGTGTGAAGATTTGAGCCCTGCTTTGAAGTCAAAGCTACATATACATTGGAATTATGAGGACTTTTAAACTGCTTTTAAATGATAGAAATGTAGATACATGTACTCCTTGGAAAGCTGTACATTTTGAACATATGTGATGTTTGTTAGTTTTTCCATGTTTTTATCTGTATGTGGACTTAATTTTACAATTAATTTCCTTAAATCTACAGCAATATAAAATTCCTAGCAATTCTTATTAGGCTATCACTTTACTGGGTAGCATAAGTAGTGATTAGCCTGCGTGCTTATGATCCCGTAAAGCAAAGTTGAAAAAGTGATAATAACAGGTTCCTTGATGTATCCTAAACCTAAATCTTTCATTTACAATTTTTGTAGTTCTAAAATTAAAATACAGGCACAATATTGAATCAAAACATAAACCCTAGTCTATTATGAAGCATCATTTGTTTCCAAAATAGACATGGTTAAAAATACTCCTGAATTTAGGACAAAAAAGTAGGTCTGTTGGCTAGCAGAATAATTAAGTCTTAGAATTAGTGAAGTGGACAAAGGAACCAAGCCTTTGTTAGTAAGGTGATCATTTAATCAGCTCCCAAATAAGAACAACACCTAACTATTACATATAATTTGTTGCAACAATTGGGAAATATTTTGTAAAGTTCCCCCTCCAAAGACAGCTCTTTGGACTGCTGTGTGGAACTGTCAACTCCATTTCAAAATGGTACTGCTCAGTGACAGTATGAATTTGTCTCTATCTTTAAAGTTCTTCATTGGACAAACCTCTCGGTAGCATAGCATTTCATTTCAATTTCAAGGGGAAAAAAGAAATCACTCCTGTAACTGAAGTTTATATTCCATAAATAAAACATGAAGTCAATATTACAGCTGTTTTTTCTCCACAGATTGTGTTATGGATAATTTTGACTGGACCTAGAAATTGAAATAATCAAATTAGAGAATTTGCTGTGGGCATATAAAATTAATATGGTTCATAAATATAAAATGAAAGAACATTTGAGTGTGGTAATGGACAAACCTGTAGATAATTAAGCCAACCTATCTAGGAAAGACAAGTCTTTGTTCAGGATTTTCCTATAAACATTAATCCAGTAGGAGTGACAAAATATCCTGCTGTGTACCTTCTGTTTTACATTCTAAACATCTATGATTGTACTATGGTAGCTTTGCCTAAATGTGCAAGCCTAAACTTTGCTATAACTTGCAAACACCTGGCAGAAAAAATGAGAAGTTGATTAAATAAGGTGTCTGACATTTATGTCCTCTATTTTCTGCACTGATGATAAATGAATTAATGCAGAAACTAAAAAAAAAACCCAAACCCCGATGTCATTTCAAAATGGTTTTGCTCCATGACAGTGTGAATTTTTTACTAGTGTAGTACGACATCCATGACATCTATGTGATTCAGGATGCAGTGCTCCCAGCACATGTCACTAGGTGTAGCAGCACTTCTCATCAATACATGCTGTCCTTGCTGCGGTTACTTACCCATCAGCAACAAGGCACAGATCAGCGTTATTGTGATACGCGACTTCTCTGTGTTATATTTGTCTGGCAGCAATTTCAATTATATAAATACAAAAAATGTATGCTAACTAGATTTCCTTCTATATGCCATTTCATACTGATAGCTAATTGTTTTCTGGGTTGTATTTATTATTTATCTGTAGGAAAAGACTGAGATTAAAATGTACTTTATTGTCATTAAGGACCAACAGAAAAGAAATCCTCAGAATCCTTTGTCGATAAATAGTCCTTCAAATGCAATGCCCTGCTGTGCACTTCTTGGTATTTGGAGCTTTCCCCGGGTTTGGATTCTACCAAAAATTACCATTTTAGTTAAGCATAAGCATGATTATAATAAAAATTAGCAGCGTAAGAATGCAAACTAAGTTAAAAGGCTTAATATCTTAATTTCTAAGGGTTTATTTTTAAAATCTTTGATCATATAGTACTAGAAAATGTTAGTAGGAAGAAGCTGGAAGAAAAGTGTGTTTCTGCACGTGATTATGTCAAACTACTTTATAGGCAGTTTACATCTGAATGCACGCTAAATTAAGAAAACAGTGGTAGTCTACAAATTATGCAGTTTTAAATCATTTAAATTTTGTAAGGTTGTCACATTTATAATTTTAGTCTCCTTTGCGAATCAAATAAATGGCAGCATAGAAAAAACCTTGTGTGTATGCTGGTGAAAATTATTAAGAATTCTGAAGAAATACTGTCTTTAAGGGATGTCTTGGAAAAAAAATTACAAATTTATATCTCTTAAGTAACGTATAGGTAAAAGAACTTCATTCAGATTTATTTTTGTTCTTATAAGGATTATACATGTATTTGTCAATATAAAGCTTGGACATCATGAGGCATCAAATCAAGGTGGTGAAAGAAGATGCCAAGTTTTCTGATATAAATGGAAGATATTTTCTCCCTTTCCAGCTCGGTAAAGTACTAATCCAAAATTTTGCTGTCATTTATATTACAAGTTTCTTGCATTCTTGCTTCAATCTACTGTATTACTGGTTTGGGGCATGGAAATGGATTCATTAATTTATATAAGTTATAAGGATTCTATGCAAAGGCATATGTTAAGGTTTTTCCATGAATATGTAAGGAATAGTGTGTACCTTTCGTTATCTGACTCGGTAAAAAAGTGAGAGAATTATGTATTTAGTTGCCATTTGTGATCTGGCTGCTATTATGATGTCATTGTAACGCTGTGACCCAGGAAAAAAAAAAATTGTGACATTCATTTGTTAATGAGTAAGTCAGTAAACCGCTTGTTACCCTCATATATCACAAGATCAAGAGGCTATTTTCTTGTATTTTTTTAAGGCAAGCGGATCTAGGACTAAGCCACAAGTTGTAGGCAGGAGGAGTAACGTTCAAGTCAGCCATTTCCTCACTTAAAGGCACTGATGCAGGAAGGAAAAACATATGGCAGGATGTATATCGTACTTTTACCCATTTGTTGACTGTGCTGATGGCGCTAGATAACTCCTTTTTAAATGACAGTGATGAATTATCCTATAGCTATTATTAATATCTCATTTCTGTTTATAATTGGATTTCCAGATTGTTCTCTCCACTGAAAGATATCCACTGGGTAGAACTTGGTTTTGAATAGCTCATGATTTGAATAGCTCTTGAGAGTCCCAAAGAGGACTTTTGCCTGGAGTCTAAGTAAGGAACAGAGGAGACCAGTCCTTGCTGGTGTATGAATCCAACTCCTCCTTGAAGGGAATGTCTGTCCCCTGCCCTTTCTTAGTCTGTGTGTTCATATATCAATTCACAAATACACTGAAAGTGGGCCATTGATAACCAACGTCAACAAATCCATCTTCAGATACTCTTTTTGTAGTGTAATCAGGACCCCCGATTTACAAACCCAAACCTTAACCTGTTTAGTTCTCAATTGATATGTTTCAAAATATTAAATTTAAGTATTCTTTATACTTCTACAATGAGTTGTTTACCCTTAAAGGTGAAAATTGTGGAATAAAACAATCTTTCATCAGTGAGTCTCCAGTTAACACAGCCTTCAGCTATCATTCAGCAAAATTCTTGAAGTTTCAAGTGATTTAATCTTGGTACGTTCTGTAAGATTGAATTCATCAAGACTTATTCTGATTTTCTTGGATGAAAATGATGCATAATTGAAATTAGATCTATTTGCTGTTTTTCTGGTGCAGCAGAGGACATAGTTTTGCTGTGCTGAATCTTAGAAGTGTTCCACTAAAATAAAATAAAAAATAAAAAAAAAAAAAGAAAATTCATTTACTTAATGAAAGCTTGGGTTCTGAGTTTCAGCGTTAGGCAGACTGTCTCTTCTCAGGCAGCCATATGCATCTCTTACTTAAATAGCAGTGGTATATATTAAAAAAAAAACAGGAATCTAAAATGGCATAGCTTAGATACAGTTTTATTTTAGGAGACTAATATTTACAGGAGATTTTTCTCAACTGGAGTCTGCTTTCCTAAAATAGTTTTTAATTTAAATAAATTTTAGATGCATCGATTATAGGGACCCATTTAATGATGAGAATAAAAGTTACAAGGGAAGTGTAAAGTGAGAGTAAGAAATCTGAAGAATTCATAATAAGAAAGAATCCCCTTCTAGAGAAGAAATCTGCAGGTATGAAATTTGAGACATTTCTCATTAAATTTACTTACATACTAAGTCCAGGCTATGCGGTTTTTAACTTTCTTGGGGTTTTTTGTGGGTTTTTTTTAATTTATTTATGCAGCAGTACCACATTAAAATCTACCAGGAATAAAGCAAACAACATGCAGAGCTAATGCTTAGTTCTGTCTGAGAGGAAGATTTTATGCAACTGAAAAACAAGTAGAACACATACCATGCATGGTGTTATGATCCTAGAGAGTCAGAGGCTCCCTGCAATTGCTTTGAACCAGTTTCTTTGCATTTCCAGTGACTGTGGTGGGTCGAATTTGGCTCGACCCCAGATGCCCACAAAGCTGCTCTATTGCTACCCCTCCTCAAAAGGACAGGGAGGGGAGGAAAATAAGATCGGGAAAAAAACCCACCAGCTTTGTGGGTCAAGATAAAGGCAGTTAACAAAGAAAAAGGATGCATCTGGAAGCAAAGGAAAAACAAAAGATTTGTTCTCTTCTTCCCATCAGCGGGTGATGTCCAGCTGTTTTGCAGGAAACGGGGTTTCATTATGCTTAGCAGCTGCTCCAGAAGACAAATGTAGATGATGAATGCCCCCCTCTTCTCCTCTTTTCTCCTAGCTTTCACTGCTGAGCAGAGATCATACAGTATGGAATATCGCCTTGGTCAGTTTAGGTCAACCGTCCTCACTGTGTCCCCTCCTTGCCCACCCAGCCTACTGCTGAGGGGGGATGCTGGAGAGAGACAGCCTTGGTGCTGTGCAGCTTTGCTCAGCAGCAGCCAAAGCCCTGGTGTGTTACCAACACCTTGATACCAGTGCTGTGAGGGCCGCTGTGGGGAAAATTGACTCCATCTCAGCCAGACCCATGCAATGACGTAATATCCTGATAATTAATTCTAATAGTATCATGGACTCTGAACTTCACAAAACTACTAGTTTTAGGTTTTTGGAGGAAATGCAGTATTTCTTGAAAAATGGAAACACAGAAAGTAAAAATATATATTTTTCAGGGGTCTTGTTCTTTTGAAAGCAGCATATAGCACTGTGCAGGAAAGGTTTTCTAGAGCTTTTGCAAAATCATAAGGAAACAATGCTAACGTTGCCCTATGTGTTCAGCCAAAACGGGACTGTTTAATAAACCTAAGTATTTAAAGCTCGAAGTCTTGCTTTAGTCAGACATGTTTAGCCAAATAGGAGTCGAAGGGGAGAAAGGAAGATTCCAAGAACTTACAAGTCTGTTAGTCATTGTCTGCTTCTGCATTGATTTAGTGCAGAAGATTTTAAGATGGCTGGAGTGACAGTCAGAGGCATAAGAGCAATGGAGCATATAGTCACAATGTTACAGTATGTTTTTTTTATTTGAAACTAGTGCTCATCACATTGATTTTTCTATGGGTAAATAATACTTGTAGAATTACTTACCTCATCTAAGAGTATTTCTGATCTTCAACTGGCAAAACTTGTCAGTAGTTCAAAGATAAAAATGAATATTTAACATATTTTTTCCAAAATAATGAAATGAATCCTAAAATCTGTGCTAGTTTGAGTATGGTGCTTGACAATGCGAGAGAGGAATATTTCAGATTTACACAGAAGGTATTACATTTCCCATGCATTTAAGATACAGCCCTATAACTTTTCCAAGAAGAATAAAAGTATTTTAGGAGTAGAATAAACCTGAAATATTATGGAGTTTTAAGTCAGATAAATGCTATTGTAACTGCCAGTCACTGGGTAGCTGCATAAGTTGATGTGATAGCATCCCCTGTCTGCTATGTTACTGGTGACAGATCCTTTTTTGACACTTGACTGATGATGTTTATGTCATTCCCACTACAGACAAGCTGCCTGAGGTTATTTTCCTTTATGCCTTTGCCATTTAATGTTAATAACTATTGAAACAGGTATGGATTGACGATCCAGGGGAACTGTTTAATTTCTGGACAGGCATTTGTAACTGCCCTGTTAGTTTCAGGCAAAATGTAAATGTTTCTTCCATGTTCAGGCAGGTTTTTGTAATTATTTGCACTTGAAAGGAAGTTTAAGTTGAGAGTGAACCAGCTAGGGATATTTCTGAGTAATGACTA
>VXBZ01001051.1:0-42814 GCA_013399135.1 Heliornis fulica | reverse complement strand
AATTTATTTATGCAGCAGTACCACATTAAAATCTACCAGGAATAAAGCAAACAACATGCAGAGCTAATGCTTAGTTCTGTCTGAGAGGAAGATTTTATGCAACTGAAAAACAAGTAGAACACATACCATGCATGGTGTTATGATCCTAGAGAGTCAGAGGCTCCCTGCAATTGCTTTGAACCAGTTTCTTTGCATTTCCAGTGACTGTGGTGGGTCGAATTTGGCTCGACCCCAGATGCCCACAAAGCTGCTCTATTGCTACCCCTCCTCAAAAGGACAGGGAGGGGAGGAAAATAAGATCGGGAAAAAAACCCACCAGCTTTGTGGGTCAAGATAAAGGCAGTTAACAAAGAAAAAGGATGCATCTGGAAGCAAAGGAAAAACAAAAGATTTGTTCTCTTCTTCCCATCAGCGGGTGATGTCCAGCTGTTTTGCAGGAAACGGGGTTTCATTATGCTTAGCAGCTGCTCCAGAAGACAAATGTAGATGATGAATGCCCCCCTCTTCTCCTCTTTTCTCCTAGCTTTCACTGCTGAGCAGAGATCATACAGTATGGAATATCGCCTTGGTCAGTTTAGGTCAACCGTCCTCACTGTGTCCCCTCCTTGCCCACCCAGCCTACTGCTGAGGGGGGATGCTGGAGAGAGACAGCCTTGGTGCTGTGCAGCTTTGCTCAGCAGCAGCCAAAGCCCTGGTGTGTTACCAACACCTTGATACCAGTGCTGTGAGGGCCGCTGTGGGGAAAATTGACTCCATCTCAGCCAGACCCATGCAATGACGTAATATCCTGATAATTAATTCTAATAGTATCATGGACTCTGAACTTCACAAAACTACTAGTTTTAGGTTTTTGGAGGAAATGCAGTATTTCTTGAAAAATGGAAACACAGAAAGTAAAAATATATATTTTTCAGGGGTCTTGTTCTTTTGAAAGCAGCATATATCACTGTGCAGGAAAGGTTTTCTAGAGCTTTTGCAAAATCATAAGGAAACAATGCTAACGTTGCCCTATGTGTTCAGCCAAAACGGGACTGTTTAATAAACCTAAGTATTTAAAGCTCGAAGTCTTGCTTTAGTCAGACATGTTTAGCCAAATAGGAGTCGAAGGGGAGAAAGGAAGATTCCAAGAACTTACAAGTCTGTTAGTCATTGTCTGCTTCTGCATTGATTTAGTGCAGAAGATTTTAAGATGGCTGGAGTGACAGTCAGAGGCATAAGAGCAATGGAGCATATAGTCACAATGTTACAGTATGTTTTTTTTATTTGAAACTAGTGCTCATCACATTGATTTTTCTATGGGTAAATAATACTTGTAGAATTACTTACCTCATCTAAGAGTATTTCTGATCTTCAACTGGCAAAACTTGTCAGTAGTTCAAAGATAAAAATGAATATTTAACATATTTTTTCCAAAATAATGAAATGAATCCTAAAATCTGTGCTAGTTTGAGTATGGTGCTTGACAATGCGAGAGAGGAATATTTCAGATTTACACAGAAGGTATTACATTTCCCATGCATTTAAGATACAGCCCTATAACTTTTCCAAGAAGAATAAAAGTATTTTAGGAGTAGAATAAACCTGAAATATTATGGAGTTTTAAGTCAGATAAATGCTATTGTAACTGCCAGTCACTGGGTAGCTGCATAAGTTGATGTGATAGCATCCCCTGTCTGCTATGTTACTGGTGACAGATCCTTTTTTGACACTTGACTGATGATGTTTATGTCATTCCCACTACAGACAAGCTGCCTGAGGTTATTTTCCTTTATGCCTTTGCCATTTAATGTTAATAACTATTGAAACAGGTATGGATTGACGATCCAGGGGAACTGTTTAATTTCTGGACAGGCACTTGTAACTGCCCTGTTAGTTTCAGGCAAAATGTAAATGTTTCTTCCATGTTCAGGCAGGTTTTTGTAATTATTTGCACTTGAAAGGAAGTTTAAGTTGAGAGTGAACCAGCTAGGGATATTTCTGAGTAATGACTATCAGCTCACTGTTGATCTGGTGGATGTACTAGTGCTTGAAGCTTTATTTCCTACCACTTTAACTTTGCTTGGAGACTGCTAGTCAGTGTCATGAGGTGTTTCTTTCAGAGTGGGAGTGAAGGGTGCTCATTCACTGCAATTTTACATTGGAAAGGAGGAGCAAAGTAGATATTATCTGCAGCTTAAGTCTATTTAAGGGAAATAGTTTAATGAACAATAACATCAATATGATAAATATTTTTAATTACTGTTCTAGCCTTCGAAGGCAATAACCTCTCTGGGCAGCCTGTTCCAGTGATCTGTCACCCTCGTTATATCTTCCCTTATTTTAAAAAGTGTGTTAGGAAAAAGATAGCAACAGTTAAAATTACAGAATGATATGTGTTCATATTCTTCAGTTGTTCATTTAGCATGAATGCTGAATTGTTCAATATTTTCTTAGGCAAAAAAACATAGAATGCTCAAATTGTACAGAGAAAGGTGGATATGTTATTAAACTGAAGGTGTATTAAGATATGCGTACATTGTAATAGCTGAAAATAGTTAAAAATTAGTGCTCTTGTGATATTAAAAGAAAGAAGTGTCAATGACAAAAAAAATCGAAAAATTTGTCTCACCAAATTTTCCCCAAAAAGAATATTGTTATATTTCCTGTAAAATAATGTGTCACAGCCTGAATATAGAGCACTTTCAGTAATTTTTTTAATTTAACAGCGTATGTAGTTTTCCTTCATTAGGTTTTTTTTTCAGTGATTTACACTTGTGCAGTAACAGGGACAGTACTCCAGACAAAAATTTAAAAAAATAATTCAAGAAAAATACAAAAAAAAATTCCTAAATGAAATTTCCTATGTTCCTTTGAGCAACAGTAAGAAGTAGCCACACTGTTTTCCATTTGTATCGGTGTTTGTGTGTGATGTGCTGTATTAAAGTGCCCTAAATAATGGAGACACTGTTAGATAACATATTTAAAATATTTATAAAATAAATTTCTAATGATCAAAGGTTTATATACATCTCCTGATAAAGGATAGAGATTTTTTTTTAAATATTAATGATTTTTATAAGAAATCCAATGCCTGCAGGCAATGGTGCTATTTGCTGGTAAGAAAAAGAAAAAAAAGATATGAAGTTGCTGCATATATTGTATCTGGCACCATATAACAGCACATCAGTTCTGTGGGAATTCTATGATATGTTTTCCTATTAACTTCTAATTAAGGTTTGGTGGTTTTGGGGAGAGATAAATTGGCACGTGTGGGTTTTCTGCACCATCTTTCCTAGCAGAGAATATCAAGTATCAAGTTGTACTGATCCAAACAGGAAAGTTTCTCCACTTTCATCCAGAGCAGGAATATTTGGTTGGATTTAGGCTTTTATATTACTTTAAAGGAGAGTGAAACAATTTGTGTATAAAATAAGAAAAAAACATTTTAGGTTTGTACAGTCTGACTTTAGGGAATGCTCAGAAAGTAAATTGTTTGCATTCGCACAAGGACAGCTTTTGTTGTCCTACTCTAATACTGCATACATGGTATTCTTATTCAATTCCTGTTCACATCACTTTTACGTGTGCTGCATGAGAAAAGGAAGAGAAAAACCTCTTAAGCTTTGTTTTTAAATTTTAAGCATTGCTTGTAAATAGAGCCTTTTTTTTTTTTTTTTAACCAGTGCAATCATTTGCTACTGCTAGTGATGGATGTGATGCTAGTGATCACCTCTTTGAGGCTTTACATCGGGCCAGTTGCATTTGACTACACTAGCATCCTGGGAGTGAGGACAGACTCCTGTAGGATTGTGCAATGTGAACCCAGGACATAAATGTGAAAGAAGGTACCAGGATTCAGGAGGTATTTGGTTTGGTCCACACATGAAATACATCGTTAAGTTTGGAGTCTGAAATCAATCCTACCCCCAGCCTCAGAGATCAAGAGGATCTCTAAAGGCAATTAAATTAAATATATCCCTATGCCTCATGCCATAAGAATATGTTATTTGTCATGAACTGTGTTGGTCACTGTAAGTAGTAGAAATGCTCTTTCACTACTAAGACCCTGTATTTCTAATACCACTTTCCAATATTGTTTCAGCATCATTATTATGTCAAAGAGCCCTTTATCATTCTGTGGTATTTGCAATACCTAACTGCAGTGGCTGGAGTAAGTACAGCATCAGTTTAATCACCTGGGAACTGAAGTAGAGATGACATATAACCTCAGGCATAACCTAGAGGCTCAGGTAAACTGCAGGAAAATATCAATAACAACGTGTGTGTTTTCAGATTACAAGTTTACATTTTTTTTCCAGTAATATCTCTTAACACAGTAAACAGTGCCTAGTTAAGGTCTTCCATCTTTTTGTATTTTCTCTCACCTCATGATATTTGTATACTGGCATTTTGTAATTGAATAACAGTAAAGATGAAAAAGCAAGTATTTGGATTTTATTTATAGCTGTGAAAGCATGCTTTACAATTTATTGTTCCGTCCAAGAATTTGGTTATCTTAGAAGCAAACTACATTTTTCAGTGACAAGTACCAGTTACGACTAAAAAGTCAGCATTTGCAACCAATAAATCTAATCTACATGCATTAAAGAGGAGAATTTTGCTGACTTTTTTTATGGCTTGGTTCCACGGTAATATTTCATCTGTTTCAGTATATGCATATAATCAAAATAAGGAACAGAGGTATCTGCTTTGTGATGTGGTAGCTGTCACTCATAAAGATTGCTACTGTGACTGATGCATTTATGTTCTGTAATTTATAATAAATATATTTTTAAATTTATAAATAATAGTTAATTTCTTATCGAGGAACACAAAGCATTCTATAACTTGCCAAAAAAGAACAGCGAGCTGGTTTATAGATGCACAAGAATAAAAGAAATACAGCTTTGTCTTTGAAAGATAATTCAGCTTCTTCTGAAGTCTTTCATATGTCTGTCAAGGAAAAGGTTGAAGGCAATCCCTTGCAAGTAAGCACTAGCTATCAGGATGTATTAGGTAAAACTAACTCACATGGTACCCTCATACCCTTGACCTTCCAAACATATTTGTAGATAATGTTGATGCTTCTGACAGCCAACACAAATCCTCACAGTTTGGTAGGAAGATATTTCAGTTCTGCCCTGAAATTCTATTTTCTGTAGTATTGAGTCAATCGTTATTGTAAGATACAAATTTTGAGTTACATGGCAATACAATGCATGTATTGCCTCCACTTTGCAAAATATAACTATGATCTTTCTTATGCTCACAGTAAGATAATTTTCTTCTGTGGGTCAGATGGAGAATGGTCTCATCTGGGTCTAATCATCAGTGCTGGGCAGCGAAGAAGCAGCAGCTTAAATTAACCTGCCAGAGCCACACACTCTGAAAGACAGTTTCTGGACGCAGGCTTTCAAGATCTAGATGTTCTCTGTAATAGAGAGAGGCAAGTGGATTGAGGAGATGAAAACAAAGACTCCCAAAAGAGACAGCTTCTTAGAGAAAAAGCCTTTGCTTATTTGCTTCCCCAGTAATCTTCTGGAAATGTTATGTGAGAATACATCTAAACAGAACCTGTTCCTTTTACAGAAGTGTCCTGTTTGGAGTATGTATTGATGTTAAGATGGATTTATGGAAATGCCAATGTGTTCACCTTTCTCCTTTGATATTTGTAAATTAGAAAAGTTAGTTTAGTGTTTGTTTGCCATCACCTTACATTTCCAGAATGTTACTCCTTCAGTCTGAGTGCAGACACAATGAAATAAAGTAACGAAATGCAGATTTTGTTACATGTTAAAATATGTAATATATTACATCCTGACTGTCCACCAGGAAAAAATTAGTCTTCGAATAGAGCAGTTCATTCTGTCATCATATACGTTGTTCTGCAATAGAGAAGGCAGAGAAGAGATGATGAGAGTAAAGGGAAGGATACTTGGGAGCACTGGACTATATTTGCACTGTCACCTTTACACTGCCAGCTTTTTTGCACAGATTTCCCTGAATTTTTCTGTATCTGGAAGCAGATGTTGGGCAACTCACTGGAAACCCTCCATGAGGGAGGCCTGGCTTACCCACGTGCTGGTGCATTACCCCCCGCATGCTGCCAGAATATAGCAGCATGTCTTGTGGTCCACTTGTCTCATCGCCCTGGCATGAAGCCCTCTTCACGGGAAGGTATGATTTATAGGCATAGCTCTGGCTCAGTTGAACTCACAAATATCCAAGGAAGAGTAAAAGTCTGAAAGAGAAACGGGGAAAGCAAGAACGAAGTTTCTTCAGGCACGAGTAGAAAATATTTTTTTTTGCATTACGTTCACATTTCCTCATACCTATCTCCTTTTATTGTACCTGCATACCTGTCTCCCTTTCTTGTCCAGCAGATTATGTCACTTGAGATCTGTGTCTCACCAGGTGAGAACTGTGCAAGTTAGACATGGAAAGAGATTTCTTGGATATAATTTTTTTTCTATTTGCAATGAATCATCATCACAGGATGATTCAGGGTTTGTATGTAGTATTTTTCTATCTCCAAATTTCTGCACTAGTTTAGAGAGATTGTTAAGAAGTTCCGTCTTAATATAAGGAGGAACATTTTCACTGTGAGGTTAACGGATTACTGGAACAGGCTGCCCAGAGAACTTGTGGAGTCTCCTTTGGAGACATTCAAGACCAATCTGGACATGTTCTTAAGTGATCTACTCTAGATGATCCTGCTTGGGCGGGGGGGGGGTGGACTTAGTGATCCCTTGAGGTCTCTTCCAGCTCCTAATATTCTGTGATTCTGTGACTGACAGCGGATACTCAGCGTGTGCATGGTGCCAGGCCTTCTCTCCACAGTTTCCCTTAGTGAGGCTTATTCTGTAATAATTGAAGACAGTCAGCCTAGTAACATTATTTTCATTAATTGTGATTTCACACTGTGTGAAAGCCAACTTGAGATGTTGTTTGTTTGACCAGTGACAGAGACACTGTGATGTTAAGTTTGGGAAGTGGATAGAATGAGGCTGGCTGCAGAGGAAAGGCAGTTGTGGTGTCTCAGGGGGTTATGCCTTGGGGAGTTTGTGTCTTGGTAGACTGGAATATAGGGAGCTCTCAGATGTACATCAATGCGATTCAGTGGAAGATTTGTATTTAAATATATTTTTATTACATTTTTTTTCCTTTGCTTCTAGAAAACTACTCTGTAACCTTTAGAATCAGGAAGTAATTTAATATTTTTAATTCACCTGAAAACCGGTAAAGGATATTTGAACTATTATACCTGGCTTTGTAAATTGCATTTTTTCTAAGGCCTACTAAAAATCTTTGTTTTTTAACTCCACCTCCAGTCCCCAAATTTGAAAGCTGAAGATACAGTCCTAATATTGAAAACCCTTTTAGAAGTTCATAAATCAAGGCAAGGAAACAGATGTTGAACTTTGTGCTAATAACTAATGTCTGAAAACAAGCGTATTGTCATAAAGCTGGTGAGACCTTGATTTAACTTCACTCCTTTTTGAGTAAAATGTTAACACTAATATTTTTTTTCTGTTTTTCCAGAACTAGAGGCAGAGGAATGGTGCAAACATCTTTGCATGGAGTGTCTAGGAACCAGGCTCAATGATATAAGTCTTGGGGAACCAGATTTGCTTGCTGCTGGAGTCCAGAGAGAACAAAATGGTAGGTAACTTTGTAATCATTGATCGGTTTTTAGGTGATGTCCATGTTATCTTTATTTATAACTGGTTTGTGAGGATTATTCCTGTTAGTTGGAAGCACTGCTTTAATAACTAATAATGCAGATATGTATTTGAGGCTCAGTGCTATTTTTTCTACAAATAAAGATGATCAAATTCTGTGCCGTGTGTTCATGTGTTCATTGTGTTCACATTTTCCTGTCATGGGAAATGATGACTATGACCTTTATAGTTCTGGAAACAATAGCCTCTGTGCAGAGAAATAAAACAGCAGCTGTTGTTCCACAACCATTAAAAGACAGTGATGAACGTATCAACTCCATTTTGGAGTGCCAAACACATATTTGCTTTAAACTTATTCCCATCTTGAATAATAGAGTCAAGGTCATCTATAGTTTGATAAATACAGGTGAAAAGGGCAATGAGAGATGCCAGTCAGCACTAAGCCTAAACTTGTAAGTTACTTCATGTAAAGTCTGTTTGGATCAGAACTCTAGATTAGACTTGTCCACAGAAAAGATGCTATGATTATCCTGTCATTTAATTCCTATTAATGAACATGAGGGCAACACAAAATATGCTCATTTATTCCTCCCCAAATTACAGTACTCAATGATTATTACTGACTTGATGCTTTTATAAAATCTAGTAGCTTTTAACAAAGTAATAAACTACCTCAGTGGTCATAAAATATCGAGCCAACTATTGCTATAAACAAAATTACATAATTAAGTTATAGAATGAATAGCATTGTATCGATTATATTATATTAATTTTGTGAGAGTCCAGACATATCTAAACCTAATAATGTAAACCACAAAGAAATCTTTAAGAAATTTTGTTCAAAAATCAGACATTGTTCATGTGATTGAAGAGAATTTCAAACTTCTGTGAACTTGCTTGCTTGCTGTGAGATACAATTTAATTTTTAGTCTAAGATTCCTTAACATATATAGAAGGGAAAGCTGATAATGTTGTAAGAAAGTGATAATGATCAGACACCACTCAAAATATCTGCTATATGTACATAGGCTATAAGTATAAAGCTCATGTGCATACCACTGAAAACAGTGTGAGCAGGTGGAGATCCTTCAGAAATGCACAGGGAAATTAATCTTGTAAAAAGCCTGTGATGTGAGCAGACAGATAGCTTGAAATTCCTCAAGCTCTTTCCGCAGTGAATTCATGTACTGTCCAACAGTTTTCAGACATAGATGGCAAATACAACAGTTTGTCTTCTTGAATGAGATCCAATTATATACGTGACCTGCAGAAGACATAGATTAGTTCTGTTGTGTGAACAAGTCTTGATTCAATTGCCTTTAGTCTAGAAATTAATTGCAGTGCTACCAACCAGCATATATAAAGATAATTAGCATCTTTATTGTTCTAAGTAAATAAATGAAAGGAAACAAAGAGGCAAAGCATGTATTTGTTGTACAAACCACATGAATAAGAATGCATGGAGGGTATCATTAGCCATATTCTTTTAAACCAAGTGGCTGAATACATATAATCCAATATTTGACAAGCATGCTCTGCTAATTCATTAGTTACAGTATCTCATACAAGTAATTCTAATACCTATTTGCTTCCTTCCCTCAACCCATTGATGCACAACTCTGCATTTTAATAAGTGTCTTTGAAATTCAAGGCTGTCTTCTTAATTGTCTTATTCGGAAGCAAAGCAAATTCTGTTTTGGGGGTGTCTTAATCAACTTGGAAGGAGAGGACAGTACAGAATTTCTTTCTTATTGTTATGAAATCTAATGTGTTATTCATTTAGCTGTATTGAAAGACCCTGCAGTTGCACTAAAATTTCCTTAGCCAATTCACTCAGTAAAATGAGTGGAACTGGGACTTGAGTTTATACCAGTTATCTTATTCAACAAACCTGGCAGTGTCATTTTCCCACACAATAGTTTTATGGAAAAGGTGACTAATTACAGAGCAAAATCCTTGAGCTCTGATACAAAATTCAAATTTTAAATATATTTTCTTGCACATTTTCCCATATTATAGCTCTTAAGGGCATGATATCAAAAATTGTAGTTCAAAAGATACATAACAGAACTTCAAAAGTCTACTGAGTTTTTTCTGATCTAAAACTGAAAGGTCAAAGTTACTTTTCCAATTTTTAATTCATGAAAAGTGACTACATGTATAAGAAGTCTACATTCTTGCTTATTGTTGAAAATGGCAGCTGTGTCACTCAGAGTAATTTTATTTGTGTGTTAAATAAAATCTGTACACTGGTATAGTAGTTTTGAATGTCATTAAAGCCTCAGCATCTAGTTTCATGCCAGTTCTGTTGCCTGAACCGCACAAGGACTTTATTTCAGGTCACTGAACAAAAGATGTCGCTTAGTATATAAGCAAGACCACAGACTGCATTGTCATAAAGATTGCAGTGCCAGTGGTTTTGTAGTTTTAAATTTTATTATTTATTTTTTTAAAAAAGCAAATGAATAATGGTGTTATACTGTTGATATCTCAATGATATGACAGGGTCTTGATGCCATTAATTGCAAAAGATCTGGTGCATTAATCATTAATCCCATCTCATTCCACTACCTTTCTTCAAGTGGTTATTGTGCCATACAGATTTTCCAAAATGTTTAAACTTTCATAGCCACTTCCTTGATAGTGAAAGAACTAGCCTAATAACTTGCTATTTATTATGTTGGTTGGGGTTTTTTTATGGGCTTCTTCACATTTTCCTAGAAATAATGTTTTTAATATGTTATGTACTTCATCCGACTACTTAATCATTTCATTCTTTAAGAGGACATTTGCATGGTGTGTGTCCTATACTTGTAAACATATTCAGTGAAGGGATCAAGTAAATTTGCTGTCTCCTGAAAAAAAAAAACCAGTAAGTTTTCTGTTGTACAAGTTTCTGGTTTAGTCCTTATATATGACCATCACAGCCAGTGCCTTCAGTTTAGAACATATGTAACCATTTTCGTAATTGTTGCTGTAGATACCACGGGACCATAAAACCTCATTAATACGTTTTTATACCTACTTTTCAGAAAATATGTGTCAAGGAAAATATGTGTTTTCCATTATTTGTCTTAACATCCCTTTCCACTGCATCTGGGTCTGCTTATTCTTCCACTCTCACTCTTGCGGTTCGCCTGAAATCTGAAGCTTTTAGAAGGGAAGACACATGATTCTCTGTGACACGAGTGCAACCACAGGTTTTGCAAAACAGTTTGTTCCAAAGGCTGGAAAAATCTGTGTTTGACATCCAAACATCATAGCTAAAGCGCCAGACATTCATCAGGTATTTCTGTCATATGAGGATAAGAATTGATGGTAGTGCAGCATTCTGAAAGAGCTGTTATTTACAGTTCTGAGTTGTCCAGTAAGTGCTAGCGAGATGAGTTTCATTGTGGTTGCACTGTTGCTTACACCTCCGGCACCAAGTAAATCTGCAGTGGTGATAGCTAAGAGAGTCAAACTGTCGATCTGCACAGTTCATAGCAGAGACCTCTGCCTGTTCAGTCTTGTAGGAAAGACAGAGAAGATAGCTAAGCAATTCTTGTGCAAGGTATCAGTAGCAGAAAGCCTCTCACTGGTATTAATCTCTCGTATTACTTCTAAGGAGTAATACTGCAAGTCTTGCTGTGTAAATTCTGCTGTAGAAAATGACTCTTAGGTGTTTTTCAGCTTGGAACGTGCTTTGCAGCTCAGAAGGACAATGGTATCCTGGGCTTCATCAGAAGATGTGGCCATCAGGGACAGGGAGGTAATTGTCCCTCTCTACTCTGAGAGGGGACATGGCCTCCTGAGGCCTCATCCGTAGTCCTGCATCCAGATCTGGGGTCCCCAGTTCAAGAAAGATGCGGAGCTGTTGGAGTGGGTCCAGAGGAGGGCTACAAAAATGATCCGAGGGCTGGAACACCTCCCTTACGAGGACAGGCTGAGACAGCTGGGCTTGTTCAGCCAGGAGAAGAGAAGGCTGCGGTGGGGGGACCTCACTGCAGCCTTCCAGTACTTACAGGGAGCATATAGACAGGAGGGGAATTGGATTTTTACAAAAGTAGATAGTGGCAGGACAAGGGGGAATGGATTGAGGCTAGAGGAGGGAAGGTTTAGGTTAGATATCAGGGCGAAGTTCTTCACAGAAAGAGTGGTGAGGTGCTGGAACAGGCTGCCCAGAGAGGTGGTGGGTGCCCCAACCCTGGAGGTGTTCAAGGCCAGGTTGGATGGGGCCCTGGGCAACCTTGTCTAGATGCAGGTCTGGAGGTTGGTGTCCCTGACTGTGGCAGGGGGCCTGGAACTCAATGATCCTTAGGGGTTCCTTCCAGTGCAGCTCATTCTGTGATTCTATGGTTTTCTTTCATTATTCAAGGCTCACAACTAATGGCTCCTCAGTTTGCGATAATACACAGATTCCAAGAAAACTGAGATTTGAAATGAAGCTCCTGCTACTCTCCAATCATTTTACCTTCCCGCTCCTTCAACTCTAAGTGATTTATGTTCCTGAGCCCTAAAACATCAACCCTCTTTCTGTTTAAGTTTCTTTTTGCACCAAACAAGTCTCTTACTGTTTATGAATGTCCGTTTAGATTATTTGATAAAGAATGAAAGATATTATTAAATCAAAACCAGTAAAGACTACATGATCCTACTCAGATAACAAGTTTAGTATAAGGCACTGGAGCTGTATGTACAAGGATAAGAAAATAGTAATACAGCATTAGAAATACAGGAAAGAAAATCTGCACTCAGTTGGAACTGATAACACTGCTGACAGGTAGTCTTCGAAGCTGTATCATGCAATGCACAAGCATTTCATGTTCTTTAGGCTTCTCAAGCTGCTGATAGGCAAAGAAATCATGAATAAAAAGTCCTGTATTTTCTGAAGAACTGGGAAGTACCTCTCCAGCTCTCAGTGCATTTGGAATCATTAGTAGTACATTCCAAAACCCATTTATTTTCTAGTACTTTTACCTGCCTAGTTTTCATATCTAGAAATTGTCCATACTCATGCTTTTTTTTTTCCCCAAAAAATACCAGTTTCCAGTGTGTCACTGTATTTTCATTTTTATAGAAGGAAGTAAGTAGAGAGAAGTCGTCCAAATGGGCAATACAGTGACAGACTGTTCACTGTGAAGCAGAAACCAGAATATTCAAGACAATAGTGGTTAAAAAGTGTTATGCGTAGACAGTGGTACTAAATTCACTCTTTAAGAGCAGATGCTTCTCTCTGATGAAAACTTTATGCCTGTTTATTTGGAATGCTAAATAATAGCACTAAAATAACCGAACTCTTGTAAAAAATCACATTTTGTTAAATGTTCCTTGTAAAACTAATATAAACTGTGAAGAAGAAAGACAAATGTAAAAATGCAAATTTTAAGCTGTTCCACCTTTTGCTTCTGCCTTTTAATGGATTTTTTTAAACATTATAAAACTAATTTTGATTTTAGAAGTCTCTGAAAGTTTGAAAGTAATTTTTTTTTTACTTCCATCCCTNTTTGTTACCTTCCTTTTTTTTTTTTTTCAAAAGAGTCTGTAGTATGGCAGTCTTTGTTCCTGGGTTTAATTCAAAGAAACTCATTAATTTCTGTTAGTAAAAATGTAGCTTTTCATAATGAACAATGTCCTTGAATCCTCAGAAGAGGATTATGAGGTATTTCTTTATGCTACATATGGAGATTACAAACTGCAGCAAAATCACAGAGACTTTGTAATTACGTTCAGAGAGCCGAGTTTTAGGGCATTTTCTAGGGTCCGTTTATGATTTGCTATATAAAAGCATTTTTCATGGTTTTTTTATTCATCTTCTGTGATCCTTTATCCATTTTTATACTTTGTGGTGTTTTTTAATAAACTTAGCCAGCTTTATGCAAAAAGAAAGGTGTTTACAGTTTTAATAGGTGGTTAATCCAGTGAATTTTCAGATTCTTCATCACATTGCTACTTACTGATGAAACAATTTAAACTAATTTATGTATGGTAGCCTTTATATTTTCATTGAGATGTTAATAAACATTTCCATACATTTTTAATGGAAGAAAAGCATAATAATTATAAGCAAAGGGATACAATTAATTCTGAAGTCCTGGTTCCTTGCTGTGTAAAACAGGAGAGAATCGTTGTAATAAACCTGACGTATGAATGAAGACAAAAAGCTGTGATTTCAAGACTTACAGCTGTCTTTCCAGCTGACAATTAGCTAAAGATGGTCTTCAACAGAAGTCTCCTAGATGGAGAAGGGGTTTCATCCAGACAGAAACTGAATGCTTGCTTGTAAAGCCTCATCTTAAACAGATGCCAGCAACTTGACTGCCTCCCTCCATAAATAGTTTTCCTCTCATACTTAAGCTGAAATGAAACAAAGCATCTGGATTGCAAGTTTGTAATGTTACCTGGTCACTTTTCCAACTGGGATGATTTAGGCGAAGGAATTCAGTGATAAAGTGGTTCTTCACAGTCATTTTGGTTCCCTAGTACAGCTGGACTTTGAGCTGGAAGGCTGAGAGCATTTCAGAGTTGCTGCCAAGTCTCAGTCAATATGCTCATTTTAACAAAGAATCTTATGCTTCTGTGCTCTGGAAAATGTATTAAAGGCCATATTCTTGCCAAAGCCCAGATGCTAAACACCTTTACATGCACAAGTGTGTGATGAAGCATTGCTTTGCTTATTCAAGGAGATAGGAAAGAGCAGTTACACTGAAAAGAGTGGAATAACAAGTGTGGCTATATATCAGCATTTTTTCACATCCTGGCTTCCCCACTGCCTGAACTTTGGTCTCACCAATTTTAGAGGAGGCACAAGGATAGTGATGGTGAATGCTGAGGAATTGCACCTGCTCAGTGTCAGCCTTGCCTTGTCCAACAGGACATCACCTACTTGCTTGGTTTCTTCCATCTCTCTATTTTCTGGGTCACTTATTAACTTCTATTTACTTAATCTTACTACCCAATAAACTGCTGTTATCTAATTCCACTCATATGCAGATGCAGACTGACACACAGAGAATCTAAATATTCAGTATGTTTCTGAACTGGTGACAAAATTCAGCTGGGATTACTAAATCTAACCTATGAAATTTTGTTCTTTCCTGGATTAGTATAAAGACAAAACTTGCCTCAAACCTTAATTATTATATTACCATTACCTACATACCTGTTGAAATATTTTCTGAAATGAAAAAGTTTGACCCAGCATTTTAGTTGCTAAAATAATAAAAATAGTATCCGCATCTCTCCATGTCCTCAATTTCCCACTACTCAGAAGTGTAAGTTTTTGTTGCAAAGGCAAATATATCCATCCTAAATGTTCTCCAGCACATGTTTGTACACTTGCTTTTCTTGCCAATTTGAGTACGTTCCAAGGGTGCTACATTTTGCCCTGCAGCTGATGTTCAGTTTAATCAGACATACTTACTTTAATCCATGGCATCTCACCTTAGACACTGACCTCACATGCAAAGTCAGCAAATGTTTCCTGACAGTTTGAGGATGCTGTATGTTCTCAATAGCCTTCATGCAATAGTACCTTCAAACACATCTGAGAAGTTAAGCATTTCATGCGTATCCCAGCAACTACTACAAAGCGTTGAAATGCGCTGTGTGTTCAGCACAGCAGTTTAATGTCTGCTTCAGACATTAATAGTTGCTGTGTTCCTTTGTTTTTCTGCTGTCTGAGATGCTGTCACTGAAGGCAGGGAAGGATTTCCATTCTCATGTGGTAGCCCTGTTTCCCTGTAGAGACATTGTATGGTTCGTGGAACGCAAAGGGAGTCAGAGAAACAGCTGATATGTCGCTCATCTGTGTCATTCTTTCAAATAGACAACATAAGCAACCTGAAGGAACAGCATGGCAGTGGAGAGCTGCATACCTGCATAGCTCTTAGGCATTTTTGCAAGACCACCACAATGACATATGGATATCGAAAAAGGGAGCAGGCATACGTGTGTGTATGTATATACACTTCCATTGCAAAGTGTAAGTTACTTGTTCTCCACCATTCCCTTCCCAATGCAGTCAATGACCCACACTCCCATGCAAGTCTTTCCTTTTACAGGCATTAGGTTAGACCTATGGCCAGCACACTCCTCTGAGGTTTAGGGGAAATTCTTGGCAGTGATCTCAGCAGCACCTGCTAATATATTTGTTCTGTGTGTCAGAAGACTTTTACAAACTATCAGGAATTTCACACTTGGGACCTTAGTCATAAAATGAAACTTTTAGGGCTAACACCCATTAGTGTGATTAATGAGAACTAGAGTCTGGGAGAAGAGATTGAACGGCTATGAGACTAAATGAATCAATTGGGGAGTCATTAATAGGACAAAATTAAATTGACTGAAACAGAATAACATTGAGGATGACAAATTTACTTATAGCTCTGCCGGATGGCAGTTCTTACTGCTCACCCAGCAGTTCCCTGCTTCGATTAATGCCTCAGCCAAGCATTTGCTGCTTTATTGCAACACATATTTACACACACTTCTAACATATTTTGTATGAACTCGCTTATTTGCAATATTTTCACTGATATGTCAGAAAAAAAGTGTGTATATATATAGAATCATACCTCAAATGTTTAAAAAGCGGAGACATAGTGTCAGTAATATTGAATGTCAGACACAAGGGGAAGCAGCATCTCCTTTTGGCTGTTAGGATAAATTTCTCTCACGTTATTCCTCTTCGGATTACTTTAAATTCCTTTAAAGGAATTTATGATTAAATTTTATGATGACACTATGAGAAATTTCATTGCAAATGTTGGGTTAAAAATGTTCCACACTAAACTGTCTTTCATTGATGACATGATTGGAGACAGTTTTCCACTCAGACATCCCTTTAAAGTGCATTTTCTCTCTACTTTTTATTCAATGAGATTTGTTTATGTTCCTACCTTTTTGTCAACACCCTTCAGTGATGCAGCACTGACATTTTGCATTTCTATCCCATTTCATAGAGGAAAGGAAGTTTGAGACAAAGTCATGTATCAGTGGCACTCTCCCATGTTATGCTATTAATCTCTTAAGATTTCAGTACCTTTAGAGTTAAAATACAGGCTAACACTTCCAACTGTACATCCTGAAATTAAACTGATTTTTTCATTCTTTGTAGAAGCAATTCATAGGATTAGGTATTCTTTTGGGGGGGTGTTTTTAAAGATAGTTTTTAAGTTGCTTATTAAATCATTTGCAATTCAGGCACTCCAGAAAATTCTTAATGCCCTTGACCTCTTATTGCAATGATGTGCACTCTGTAGTGGAAGGGCAGATGATAGCAACTGATGTCATGACCATAATAATATATTGTGTTGAATCAATTATTCAAGAAGCAACAAATTATTAGAAGTGTTATTAATTTGACAAATTATAATGAGTTTGTCAAATAGAAACTGGATGCAAAGAATATAATTATTAACAAACTTCGATAAGCAAACCTGAGTTTGCTGTTTCAAGGTCAAAATGGTTGCACATACATGTTTTGCCAAGATACCTGTAGTCCTACTCTTTGAGAGTTCAGGTCGTTGTGAATTTTGATTTGCAAAGAGTTATGGATCTTAATGTGGGATCAAAGGACTCCACTTAAGTTGCTGGTGACATACATCAGAGGACTATACAGATCATCAGATGTTTCAGTCTGCTGCGTTATTTAAAATGAAAATTAAATGAAGATTTTTCTTCATAGTCCTCTCATGTATACTAGCAGGGCTTCTTTAGCGTCAGTGGATCGTCACCTCTGTTCAAGGCTAGACACTTGGCCTTGATTTCTGAACCATCAGTACCTAAAGACATTTTTCCCAGCATAAAATCTTGCATTGACTAGCGATGCCTTATTCTGTGTTTTGTGTTGTGCTTTTTTTTCCAGAACGATTCAATGTCTATCTTATGCCTACACCAAATTTAGATATCTATGGGGAGTGTACGATGCAGATCACACATGAAAACATCTATCTCTGGGACATCCACAATGCCAAGGTCAAGCTGGTCATGTGGCCTCTGAGCTCTTTGAGGAGATATGGACGTGACTCAACATGGTTCACATTTGAATCTGGAAGGTAAGAACTAAAGAAAAGCAGCAAGAAAAATAAACGAGGAGTGATTTTTCAGAAGCAATCTGATAAGTTAGATTAACCTGTCATTATAAAGAAAGGTGGAATACAAAACTTCTTCATAGACATCCATTTGTTGGATATTACTTTTCAATATATTCCAACCAGTATTGGAAAAAAACCCCATTAATATATCTTATATTTAAAATGAGCTTAAGCTTACTCTGACTTATTTAATTTCACTTGAATTTCAGTCTTAAGGTTTATGAGTCTCACTGTGCTTAGACAGTAGTGTGGTATAATTTGAGTACTTTTGATGAAGAAATAAATTCTGGATCATGGAAAATGCTCATCACACCCTATGAATGGAAAAACTTCTGTTATGGTATATACTACTCTTTCTGGATGTTCCTGGTGACTGATTACCACCCTAGAGTATAATTGCAAGCAGGAGTACAGAGAACATTGTGAACCGATAAAAAGGCTAGCTTATTTCTGACAGCATTTTTAATCCTCAATGCCATTTCCATCCTCAGATCAGGTTTAAAAGTCTGTGGAACTCTGTTTTGCCTCCTTTTCATATCTTTTAAGCACATTTCATATCTTGCCTTTAGGTCCACCGAATTTCTGCTTTTCTGCACAGAAATAATTCTGCATTTATCTCTGGTGATGTTTCATCTCGTATTTTATGGTTCTAGTATTTTCTAAGTTTGTCATACTCACTTGTGCAGTGCAATCTGTGAAGCTACAGGTGTCCCTTAGGTTAGCCACGCACTGCCTTGTTAAAACACTTTACACACACTTCGATGTGTAGATTCCTGTTCAATACCTTATAAACACCCGGAAAAGTACAGTTTGTGATCACAAAGACACGAATCGAATGGGCCCTACAGCTGGTGCAGGTAGTGAGGTAATGACCAGAATTCCTCTGCGTTGCCTTATGGATGGGAGTTACCACTTGTAACTTTCTATATCCAGACTGATGTCGCCAGAGCGTTTTAGTACTCTGCTACTTTCCTGCAATGACTTCACCACTAAAATCATGAAGACATCATGATGATTTTTAATTTAAAATTGTTTTACTAAAATTTAACAACGGCTGCCCCATGTTTCAGTTTAATTTCAGTTATTGAGCTGTGGGACTCATTCAGTTACACAATTTAAGCAAGAATAATTTGGTAAATTGTTCCTTCCCCTAGGCCTAAAGCTACCTCATGTGAAACTAGTTTAAGCAGCATACCAGAAAGCAAATAAAATGCCAAAAACAGTGCCTGAAACCCATCGTGTTATTCTGGGAAAAGTCACGCAAGCAAGCAAGCAAGAAACAAAACCCCTTGGATTTACCTTTATCTCATTCTTTGTGAATATCCAACTCCCTGGCTAAATTTGTATTTGCAATTATGTATTTTACTAAAGGGGGAGGATTTATTTTTGAAAAAAACAAAAAAAAAAGGTAATGATTAAAGACTTACGTTTGCTTTTTCCGAGTTGTATATTGGTTTGTGAGTAGACCCACTTCTTTTAATTGATCACAGAATCACAGAATGTTATGAGTTGGAAGGGACAGTGAAAGATCATCTAGTCCAAACCCCCTGCCCAAGCAGGATCACCTAGATTAGATAGCACAGGAACTTGTCCAGATTTGTCTTGAATGTCTGCAGAGAAAGAGACTACACAACCTCTCTGGGCAGCCTGTCCCAGTGATCCATCACTCTTGCAATGATTCTGAAGGAATCTTTGGAAATAGGAATCATCATTAACTAAAATCACACTGCTAAAATTAATTCAGCTTAATCACTTGAACTTGATTTCTTATACATGTCTCAAAATGTAAGTGTTGCATTCTGTATAGTGTTTCAATTATAAAAAAGCAATTCTACAGTGATTAATTTTTTTTTTTGCTTGCTTTATTGATCAAAGTTTATCTGTGGCACATCAGCACTAACAAACTAGGTATAGTGTTTATATATATTAAAGTAAAATGTGAGTTTTATCTCTGCTTTTTCAGGCCTCCTACAGTATTTTAGTTCCATATTAGTATCTGAATATAATTTTCCCCTACAATCCATGAACCACGCAACTTGATGAAAAGGGAATTGTCTTCCTGTGTTTTAATATTATGAGATAGCTCCGTCTTTATCTGTCATGCTTAATTGTCTTTGATCTGATTGCTCTCTTTTGCTTGCTTGGGAGTGCTTTATCTTTCTGGTTTAGATATGCATAAAGACTAGATTTAGACTGGCAGAAAAATATAGAGGTAAAAAATAGGACCAAAAAAAAGTCAGTATCTTCAATAACATCCGCAGAATATATAGGACAACACTAATGCTAATTTTAAAATCTTCTGTTGATTTTTTTTATTTTTATTATTTAATCAGCATATTTGTCATCTTTCTGAACATTTTTATTTTGTTCCTTGATCTGCTAGCATCTTAATAAAGTAAATTCCTGATTCATGCTGTTTTATCAGAAGTGAAGAGCTCATCCATGTTTTATGAGAATGTTAGGCAGTAAAAGTGTTGTTGCTTTAATTTTTCCCTAAGGCTTAAATATTAAATGTGGCCAATTGCTTTAAAGAAATATTTTTAAATAGGTTCTTACTTTTTACTGAGTTTTAGCACCTATGCTGTATATGTGTATGTGGTTGCATGAACATGGACTCAGCTTTATATATCCATCCTCAACTTTAGTATTTGCTTCAGAAAATAAAACCCTTCCATTAAAATAAATGGACATATTCACAAGGAGATACTATGATAAATAAGTAGATTGAAATTAAACATTCAGACAATTAAATTTATCTTTTAAAAATGCATTGGTTTTCACTTAAATGGAATATGGACCTCAATGTATAAAACTGAACTGTTTGCTTGTCTAATGAAATGTAATAGATGCGCTATTAGGAGGATGAATGTCTAAAATATGGGAAGAATGAACACAAGTTCTTTTAAACTGACAGATTTTTCTCTTTAGTTTTGCACTGAATGGGAGTTTGTAAATAAGGGTCTTTGCAGTACCTATGAAGTTAGACCCATCATTATCTTTCATTATTTAGCAAAACAATGAAAATAAATGTCTCACACAGTGATTTACTTAATTTGTGTTCCTCCCTCTGCAACCTCTGCCGAGATTTTGGGGTAGCGCGTTTTTTTTGTGGCTTTGTTCAGTGCTGGCTGGAGAGCTTTTCATTATTTAAAGAACCTGATTAGAGCTAAGCCTGTGCAATCTATCCACTGATCAGAAAATAGTAATTCACATTTCCATTAGGCATGACAGTAGCTTTGTACTGATTTATACTGTGCCTCTAACAAAGGGAATGAATCCCACAGTAGTTCAGAGTACCTGAGGTAGGAGCCTAGCATTTACTTTTCCAGGGGGTAAGTTTTTCCACCTGACCAGCTTCAGATTGGATTGGGGAGTTTTAATGCTGAATCATCGATAAGTCAACAGAATCTCTTTAATTTATAGACAAATATAATGTATTCAGACACCTCATTCTCGTTACTTTGGGCGCTGAATGTGTTTGAGACACTGTGCCTGAGGACACAGACAATCTGCAAGAGTGTGCTTATTTATTTTCAAACTTCTGGACCTGCTGCTCCAAGGAAGTAAGCACTAGTCCCTGACCCGCTCTGATTTTAATCCCCTTCAGTGGGAAGCGCACTCCGTACGGAACTGCTCGCCTGGCTGTGCAGATGAAGGTATGTGCAGTAAATTTGCACCCAGTTGCATTCATTACATATAATTCAAGAATCGTGCCAGAAAAATAGTAAAACAGGTATGGATGAAATATATCATAGCCCAGATCAGGTGTGAGGATGCTGTTTTCAGACTGCTGCCTAAGTTACAGGATTCATTTTGCTGATGTTGTAAACAAAACAGTCCATAACAAAGGCCGTAAGCAATGTTTAAAATTCACTCTCTGGAAACTGCAAAAGGCAGCTGACCAAGCTTTCCTTTTAGCAAAACAAGCTGCTGGAGGCACCTATTTAAGAGTACAAGAGGAGACTCCAAAGAATTCAGAATTGTTTTTTTATCTCTTGGGGTGAGGCATTGATAAAAATAAACACACGCAGACTCTTTGTTCCTTTTGAGATGTTCTTTCTTTCATTTTGCTGCAGTTCTGCCATTTAGATGAAAAAGTATTTTCTGTGCATGGAAGCTGTCAGGTCAAGTTGATGAAGTGCTGGCCAGAAGTATCAAAGAAAAAAATAAAAAAAAAAAAAGCCAAAGTCAAGCTGAAGTCAAATGGCACCCAATGAGAAAATACAATAAGGAGATGGGGCTGTGGAAGCTTCAGCCCAAACTCTGTCAACTGCTGTCAAGTTGAGGCAGAGGCAGTATATGTTCTTGTGTTTAGAGAACATGACACACAGAAATCCATGACACAGTCCTTATTTAGAAATATATTTTCTTCTGTTTCGCGGACAAGACATTGAAATTTAAATTATTTCAATATTTTCAAGTTTATTCATGCTGTACATTGAGAGACCCATTGAACCAGAGTAAAATATTCCATCTTTTTCTTTGATTTTTATTTTTTAACTCATCAGAAAATGTAGTAAAATGTGGTATTCTCAGTCACTTCTAAGATCAGGGATCTGTTTCTTTGGTTGAGAAGAATATTCAGGTCAAGCCTTGCAGAGTGGTGACATGAGAATTTCTTAGACATTTTTTTCCCTTTATGCGACCCAAGGCTGACATACTCATTTTCTCAGTGGTAGATACACAGATGCTAGGGTTATCTGAAGCAGAAAATTCAGTGTTTGCTTCAGGCACTACATCTGACTGAAATGTTTCATTTGTCTGTCAGTCCTCAGTGGCAATTTTTGGTGTGAAATGTATTAGTCAATTAACCCTTAAGTTAAGATACAGGAAACATGCTCTTCAACCCTTATGCCAAGAGAAGCCCCTGACATATATGCCTCATGAGACAGTTGTTCTGGGACTTCATGTGCTGATTTACACATAGACTCCAGTCTATACCTTCCTGAAGAGAAGCACCTGATTCCTGATTGCTGTTGGATTGTATAAATTGTGGATTACCTTTACCATACATTTTTCATAGAATTACAAATAATCTATTCTAAATCATTGTAAATTATCATTATAAAATGTCAGGTCATCATTTTAAATCATAAACTTTGTTTGGGTTGAGCAGCAGTATGAGTATGTGCAGCTGCAATAAATAGATTTATCATTTGACCTAAATCTTAGCTCACAATTTTCAGTAACCTACACTTAATAGTTAAGTTTGTTAGGATCTTTTTATTTTATACCTGCATGATACTTTTACAAAGCTAATTACCTATGATGTGAATTTTCTATGGCTTTTTCTGTTTTCTCACTGTGTCTTCCCTTCGCTCTCATATTCTTTCCCCAAGAGGTATGCATTGCTAAAATCTGAATATAACTTTCAAAAAGAAACAGGAATCTCTTGTAGCATCTTTACCACTGAAAAATTTTAATTAATTCTTGGTATTTAGAAATGCCAAGGATATACTGTAATATGTTGTAGTTCCATTGCTCCTTTTTTTCCATTCCATCTTCATGCCAACTCTTAATCGGCCTTCTGCCAAATGCTTCACCTGGAATAAGTTCTATTAGTCATTCTATTCACTTAAACCCTGCTTAAAAAGGAGCTGTGTGTTTAACTCATCCACAGGACTCCTACTCTGGTTTTGATCACTGAATCTAATCTAAGAACTATTTTACTACCAAAAACTATTATAGCTCATTATAAGTGATTTAAAAACTGCCTCTTCCATTTTCTCTTTGCCAAGCTCCTCTCAGGCTGCTGTAGTGTTGGTAAGTCCAAGCATGTTCCACCAAAACTCACACACAATGAAATTCTCCACAGTAAAACAGCGTATCTCAGAAAGAAGCATGGAATATATACAAGCTTCTTCATCCTAAATTTCTGCTATACTTTCTGAAGTGTTCTGCTTCTTTTTTTAGACTCTGATGATATATACATCTACAAAATACTTTCTGCAATTGACAAGGAATGCCTGAGCCATTCCAGTTCTCTGTAAAAGCTCTGATTTTGATGAGAAAAACAATGACATCTCAAAAAAATACAATGTATTGGAAGAAAAAAATTATCTCTAGTAAACTGTAATTTCATCGCAATCAGATTGAGAATTCAAGTGATTCTTAGGACAGAGCAGCAAGCCCCACAGATGAAATTATGTTGCATAGTAATGAACAGATTTCTAAATGCTGAATTGGTAGGAATAAGCACATCACTTATTCATTAATTCACCATTGCCTAGCCAGTGTAATTCTTTGTGAATTTATACCGAACAAAACATATATGGTTAGAAAAACAGTCATCTAAAATTTTTTCAGATAACAGAAAAGGTGTATAGTTTGCTCTCTGTATGTCTCTGTTGTGTTTATACAAGTGGCTCATATTTTTATATTTTACAACAGAGAGGGTGCAGTGTAAGGTTTCATCTGATCACGAGATATCTGATATTATCTGGTATCATTGGTATAATTTAAATGTAGCAAAGTTTTTTCATGAAATCTCTAAGAAGTGCATTGTGCTTTCTTAACTTACTAGCAGACAGCAAGTTCCTTCTGCTAATCCTGGAATAACATGAACTGCACATTTCATTTGAGGTTCAGTTTACCTTCTCCCTACATAACATAGTTGTATGTCATAATCAAAATACAGCTTGTTTTAAAATATCTTCAGACCAGCCACCACTTCACTTTCAATGGCTATACATCCACACTTCAACCCAGAAAGTTTGATAAATACTTGCCATATTCTAATTGTCCCTTTTTCATACATAGGTTTTGCTGAAAGCATGCATTGTCGGATTAATATTCCGGATGCTGAATATGATTATTGCTGTGTAACGTATGAGCAGACAAAATAAATCATACATTCTTAATCATATTAGGACTCACTTATTGTTTCAACTCTCCATTCTAACCTTTGAATTCCACAGTGAGCAATAGCAATAATTAATCTCATATGGCAGTTCTGAATGTCTTCATATGCCCCAGCAGCGGGTCTTTCTCTCTCCTAGAAAAAGAAAAAATTCTTTTTTTTCCACTCTCTGTATACTGGCTTTTCCTACTAAGTTGAATGCCATTGCCAACAGAGCTTTAGGTGTACATATATATTATATACACATTTCCAAACATAATTTTATGTGTGATCTCAGTGCACTCAGGACTGTGTGTTGGAATATATGAGTAACTGTGAAGGTTACTTTTTTTTTCTCTATTGCTGTAGGATTTTACAAGTTTTGTTTGCCAAATCAATCAATAATCATGACTGAAATTAATATTCACATTCATTAAATTAATTAGTTAATAATTTCAATAATTATGTCATTAATTAGAAAAACGAAATCTGCTCTTCTGTAAAAAGCTATAGATAAGCAAACCTAAGTCAGTAACTGATATATTATATATAAAATGTGTTTACCCCACGTGGGTATATAAATAAATACGAAGAAGCTATCAGACTGACCATTCATGAGTAATTCCTTTAATTTTTTAGATAGTGATGTATATATGCTGATTGAATACAAATCCATGTGATAGATTTCAATTTTGTTTTCACAAAGCATTCTGGAGAAAACAAGCCTAATAACTGAAAAACGTGTCACAGCCCTCTTGGTATTATCAGACATTATGCCCCCCTCAAGTCTTTTATTGCAACTAAGTGTCCTCTCTCTCTAATTTAACTAAAGAACTATCAAAATATTGTCACATAGGGGAGATGGAGAGCACTTTGCAGTCGGTGTGTGCTCAGTAGCATTCTGGGAAACTCAGGCTATTTTTGAGGTGTGCTTGACTGGTCCCACAGGCTCCTTTAATCTTCCACTTATTTATAAGTGACCGGAGGAAGGTTTGTCCCTTAGCCCCTGCTAGAGGAAATGCTATTAGCTACTGTGTCCCTCCTAATAGTACTTCCCTGCTATCACAGTAAGTTATTACTATTATTGCACTATTAATAACGCTGTACTCTGTGGTGTGTGATTTATTTCTGCTGCGAGTAGTCATTTGTCACATATTTTCTAAAAAGCTTCCATCTTATTAGAAAGAGGAGAGGGAGAGGCAGCATCTAATGGAATCCCTCAATCTCAGCGGCTCCAAACATCGTTTGATCTTTCTGACTTTTTGGAAGAAAACGCAGTACAGTGCTATAATTCACTGAGATGCTTCATCTACTTGATTATCCTGTCAGTGGCTGAGAAGTCAGACACCACATCACACTTGCATGGCTTGCTTGAACCAAAACAACAAAGCAGATTTCTGCATTTTAAAGATGTTGGGTTTTGTTCAATTCTCCGTCCAACTTGGACATCACTTATTGCAAAACTGCATTTGTTAGTATGCAGTATTTGAGAACTCCACAGATTTGAACCTGTCTGACATAAGTATGATTTACTGTCAGGATAGGGATTGAAGTGCAGGAAATTTTATCGTTTATGGGATGATTCAATGGAAAACCCTGTAGTTCTTTCAGATGATGACTGAGGGTGCCAAATCTTTATTTAATGAAAGAACAGGCCAGATCATCTATATTTCTGGTGACTTACCTGTCTAACAGCACTCTCACTGCCATCAGAGAACAAAAAGGGACAGCAGAGATGCAAACCCACACTGGTCTGGAAAGGGACGGGTTAAGAGCACGTTCATGCTATTCTACACACATACTGGACAGCATGCAGAACAGCTTGCTGGAACTTGAAGGAACTCGAGGGATTGCTGAAAACAAGAGGGAAGGGTTTTTGAGGGGCTACGGAAAGGGCTAAGCACATGGAGCGGTGAAGGAGACAGGAATGTGGTGATGAAATGCATGCACTAGTAAGACAGGAAAAGATAGGGAAGGACTTCTTATTAAAAGCAAAAGGTCATTGGCTTTCTGAGGGAACCCTGTAGCAGCCTTTGGAACATGTGTCTCATTTTCGAAACAACATCTAATCAGGAAGTGGGGAAGATCTGAGCAAAAAGTAGCAAGAAGAGGTTGACCAGGATAAGTCCTTGTCATTAGCAGCTGTTGAAAACATCATCTCAAACATTTCATTTCATAGGTACTTTGCCCTTTTATGGGAAGCTTCTTTAAGCCCACTGGACCCATTNAAAAAAAAAAAAAGCATTTAAGATTAGCTCTCACCCTTAGAAGCACAGATGAAATGGAGGGCAGCCAAGAAAAAAATGTTCAGTGCAGGTGGAAGTAATGTCAAATAGCTGGCTGAAGGGGCCATCAGAGAAATGAGAGCTGAAATAGTAATACACAGAAATAGAAATTTATATTATCATTTGTCTTGAGACTAATATTCCATCTATGATATGAAGGATGCCTATAATATGAATGTTCCAGAGTGAGAAAACGGGGAAATACTTCAAAAGACTTTTTAAATGTTACCTGGGATACTCAAGTTGTTTTAATGGCATTCATGAGATAGCTACAAACATGCCTGATCTATAAGGTACAAAAGCCCAGGGTTGGCACAGTCACATTTTGCATTATATATCATTCTGCACATAATTGATCTGTACCCTTTCTTTTCTGCCACCTGTAGTGCTTCCTTTTTGGATATATAAATGTTTGATGAAGCAAGTAGATATTCCGTCTATAGTTCGTGGACTTTTTGAAACGTGATGTATGGAATCATAGACAGAAGCGATTGACACGTTCCAGTGTACAGAGCAGTTCCATGTCTCTTATAAATCTCTTATAAAATGATTACTAAGGCGGTGTAGAACAGTAGAAACCCAAAGTCTGAAATATTGAAGTAGACAAGTAAGCTCCAGTGTAAAAGTAGCTTGTTAGTGTTTTTTTCACACCAAAGGACAATTGCTTTTTCATTTTGCTTTCTAACAATGCCCCAAGATCTCTGGGAAGAGACCAAGCTTGCTGTGCTTAGAAATTTTATGCATTAGAGAAGATCCATCTCCTACTTTCAGATTCTCTAATTCCAAATTTGGTTTACAGCCTTTGTCTTTCCCCTTTTGTGGTGGACTTGTTGAGGCACATTTCTTGTCAATTAGTAGCATCTCGTGCTGGGCAGAAAGCTGATCTGAAGTAATATTTGCCAAGAACAGATAGTGGCACATGCACACAGTGACCACAGTTCTTTCAGTTCTCACTTAACCCTTTTTGTTTTACACAAAATCCTCACTAAAGATAGCATAAAATGTGTCTTTTTCCAATACAGCATCCATAGTTCCACAGAGGACTCAACTAAAAGAACCTAATCAGTGCAACTGGTTGCTGTTAATCAGAGGTGGAAATACACATTTATCTAAACATCAGAAAACGGCTAGCCATTGCATCCTGAGAAGTTTTAGAAAGAAGATATTATAGGAGATATAAGAAAAAAGTGCAGGGAGCCCAGGTATAAAACTATAAACTGTAGATACTGCTTTCTGCTTTTTTTCATCCTTTTGTGAATTCTTTTCTGTCCTTTTTTCTGCATAATTTGATATAGAATCATAGAATCATAGAATCATAGAATGTTCTGGGTTGGAAGGAACCCCTAGAGGTCATCTAGTCCAACCCCCCTGCAGTGAGCAGGGACACCACTAACTAGATCAGGTTGCTCAGGGCCTCATCCAACCTGGCCTTGAACATTCCCGGGGATGGGGCATCTACCACCTCTCTGGGCAACCTGTTCCAGTGTTTCACCACCCTCGTTGTAAAGAATTTCCTCCTTATATCCAGTCTACACCTACCCTGTTTTAGTTTAAAACCATTACCCCTTGTCCTGTCACAGCTGGCCATACTAAAAAGATTATCCCTATCTTCCCTATAGGCCCCCTTTAGGTACTGAAAGGCCATAATCAGGTCTCCCTGCAGCCTCCTCTTCTCCAGGATGAACAACCCCAACTCTCTCAGCCTGTCCTCATAGCAGAGGTGCTCCAGCCCTCGGATCATTTTTGTAGCCCTCCTCTGGACTCTCTCCAACAGCTCCTTGTCCTTCTTGTGCTGAGGGCTCTAGAGCTGGATGCAGTACGCTAGGTGAGGTCTCACCAGAGCAGAGCAGAGGGGCAGAATCACCTCCCTTGACCTGTTGGCCACGCTTCTTCTGATGCAGCCCAGAACACAGTT
This sequence comes from Heliornis fulica, assembly GCA_013399135.1. Classification (NCBI taxonomy): domain Eukaryota; kingdom Metazoa; phylum Chordata; class Aves; order Gruiformes; family Heliornithidae; genus Heliornis; species Heliornis fulica. Next base: position 14,039 of record VXBZ01001051.1, on the reverse strand, counting down.
GGCCTTCTGGGCCGCCAGCGCACATTGCAGGCTCATGTCCAGCTTTTCATCCACCAGCACGCCCAAGTCCCTCTCGGCAGGGCTGCTTTCGATCCTACATGATCCCCATACACGATCCCTTGTGATGATTTTCTTTTGCCAGACTCTTTTTTTGCATGTGCTTTGTTTTTACACTCCTTTTATCCACTTTCACCTTTTCCTACCCACTTACTTGTATAATTGAAAAACTGTCTTTTTTTATGCAATAAAAGTCTTACCAAAACTATTTTGAAGGTTCTCAAGCCCTGATCAAGTTGCTACTTACCTGAACACAATCTACAATTGATTTTAGCTATCAGGCTAATGAGAAATCTTTACAGAGTTTACCCAGTGCTGGAAATGCTAACACAAGGATATCATACACATAATCAAAGTTGGAATCAGAGGTGCCAGGTGAATGCACTGCAAGTTGTTTCATCCATAACAGAACTGCTGCTGTTTGCAATTGTGAGAACAGGGAAAATCTGTTTACTTCACCCCTGCCTGGCTCATGAAAGACAAAAATTTAAAGCAGGTGGGAAGGAAGTCCTGTTTCCTCTCTAAATTAAATACCTCGTGTAGAAAATTGGTGGAATGTCAATGAATATTTTATACTTGTGGTGGGGGCTGTACATTTTCTGTAATCATTTTGCATTGTTATATTACCATTGCACATCGAGTTTACCACCAAAGGCATTATTTGACAGCTTGTGTCTATATGCATGTCTAGTTAAAGTTCAGACCAGAAACATGGCCTTTACCTAAAATCTTCAGTTCTCACTGAAGAAATACTTTTTTTTTTTTTTTTTTAAACAAATCCCTGTCTTGTGTAATTCCCTGGTGCGTTTGTCTGTCCCAGGGGTTGCTGCTGTGACAGGCTGATCCCAAACCAGAGCTGACAACCTGCCAATTTTGAGATTAGTATTTGTTGAGTCCTTGGATATCATTAGCATATGCTAATTACTCATTAGTCTATGTACAGAGCATGGTGAGTATCTCTGAACCAATCCCGTGTGCCCATAATATTTGCATATGACTTTCTGAAAATTCCTCTGTGGCCACAATAGTGAAAGCAGTTGCTCTTGTACCCTGAAGATGGAGAGAGTGATATTGGAAGAAGACAGCAGTGTTTAAATCCCCATCACAATAAAATCATAGTGTACTGAAAGTTTAAGAGACTGGCTGACCATAAATAGCCCAAACCATTGCTGACGGTGCAATTGAAAGGAGAGGAGGACACACTAGAAAAGACGCATTTTGAAGTAGTCAAAACTCATAAAACTCGGCATAGAGTGAGTGTTCAGCGTGTTCTCTTCATCACTGCTTCAGATTTTGTGTATCCGACTTTTGAAATGTATGCAACATTAATTTTCCACAAACTGGGAAAGCTGATGTTTCGAATACACATTAAAATTAGGTGTGATCATTATGCTGCTTTTTTTGTTCCTGGTTCTGTGGTTTTAAAGCTGGCTCTATATTAGCTCCTTAGCAATTTTTACTTACATTGTCTTGATATTATTCATCCATCAGAAATATTAATTGTATTAGTTCCTTCCTGCTCAGCCCTCCAGGAATTTTCCCTCTCCTACTTAAGGGAAACAGATAACTGTTTTGTATGCTTGCTCTCAAAATAAAAAGGAGACATACGACACAAACACACTATCCATAATAGGTACAACGTGTTTCCAATAGCATTCACTACATAGATAAGAGGCAGTATAGGGCAGTTGTTCTTTTATCATTTCAAATGCGATCCTATGTTAAATTATTCGTATATTTCTTGCTATGCACCGATGCTAAACTGTTTTTTATTAATTCTTTATAGAGTCTTTAATTTTAATAGGTTGAGCATGATACGTTACTCCAGATATTGTTGGCACCTCTGCAGTAGTGTACCCAACTGAACCCCAAGTTCTTCAAAGATGAAGTAAAATGAGCAATTATACCTATGCAGATTAGTTCCTTGGCTTGTTACCATGCTAACCTCTGTTAACTGGCAGACACCCACTTCTTACAAAGCTCATTACTTCCTGAAAGGACAGAGTAAGTTCAGAGTTATGTCTCACGGTATTCAAAATTAATTCAGGCTCTAGTACTGGAGTATCATCTGAAAGAATATCCATCCCTGACACCCTGGGCAAGGAGTGATCTTGAACATAACAGTGGCTTTAGTGCTTCAAAAGGAAAAAAAAAAGAAAAAAAAGAAGAAAGTAAAGATCCTGGGTCACTAAGTTTTATGGCTTCTCATGTAGCAAGTAGTGATGCACTGCCACAGGGCTCTTGTATTATTGCACTATCATTTATTTTAACGAGTACTGGCCTTATTTGCGGTTTATATCCAGACTTTTTGTATTTGTCAAAGTCATTCGTATTCATACAGATTAATGCAGTTTCACCTGCATTCTGCTACTAAAGACAGTGAGAGGAACTGAGTAATATTGCTATGGGACATGTTTTTATTCACTGGGGAGTAACAGCTCTTAACAGGATGGCAGAAATCCTGTAGCAAGTATCTGTATTTTAATATGATCCCAGCTCCCAGTACTTGGGACTTGTATCCCTTTAATTGCAGAGTGAGAAGAAAATAATAGCCAAAGCATAATGAGTGAAAAGATTAAATCAAAAAAGTGTAGTCTTTGCAATCTTTTTATTTTTCCCAGGCAAATATTTTTCATTGGTCTGTTTGCTGTACAGCCAACCATAACTGCTGGTTCGGTGCTAAAATGATAATAGTGATGTATGAGTTGTTGGTTCAACTTTCATAGAGCTGGTAAGGATAGATTCTTGTCTGAGACATTGTTAAATAGCATTTCATCATTATCAATAAGACGTGAGTTTTAAAAAATAACAGAACAAATTAACAACATTCTCATGTTTGTTCTATTACTTAAACTGTCAAAAATGCAAATTTCTTGTGTATTTAAGAATATGTCAGCAGTTGGTTTTATTATCCTCTGTGATAAATTCACCTTTTATGTAAAATATGAGATTTTTTTTAACAGAAAATATTAAGGGGTCAAAAGTCTTCACAAAGTGGGTTGTTTTGCATACACATATGCATTAATGACCCACACTGATTTCTTAAATAATAAGAAGTAAATATTGACACAAGGAGGTAATTTACATGTAAAACCTAGAACCCTTCTTACTCAGATGTGATAAAGCACAAACAGCACAGTTTAGTCTTTCCCATCAAAATGTCTAGGTCATGTTTTATGAAACTAGTCTATAAGCAGGAAGAAACAAAAAAATGAAGTTATAATAAAGTATTTTGGATTCAACTCCTTAGATTTCAGAATATCACTTACTGAGTACAGTTTAGTTTCTGTGGTGTAGGAAATAGAAATCAGAGCCTGTGCACAGATCGTTTCCCATTATGTATGGATATATCTCATAATTACATGTCAATCTCCACATTCTACCTTTATGCATGACTTCAGTAAAGTCAGCCTTTCTGCTGTTTGTACCACAACTAGCATTGAGAATGGGTTCCTGTCTTTAACTCTTCAGCACTGGTTATATTTATTCTGATATATTAAAGCAATTAATGTAAATAAGAGTATTTTTATGAGAATAGATGGGAAAGCTTGGGAGCAACCAAATAAAAGTGGTCTGAACCAAGTCCCAGACAGAATCCAAATCTCTGGGAAAAAAAAACCTAAAAATATATTTTTCTCCATTATATCTTAATGATGTACTGATACAAACCCAGTGAAAATGAATCAGTGTTACAGCACTAGTGGACCATCACCGAGAAAGACACAGCCTGCCTTCTGCACTTCCATTAAGAAAAAAGTGGAAAGCATCTGACATGCAGGAATGGGTTAGTGTCCCTAAAGCTTTAGCAATGTGGTAAGTGCCCCACTAGTCTAAATGTGCTATCACAGAAGGCAGTGCAGAGACAGGGATTGTAGAGGCAGCATAGACAATGAGAAGAAAAAATATCCCAAGAGGCATAATTATCACTACTACTGTATTGAAATCTCTCCTGTCTGAAAAATAAAAGCCAAATAAAAGCATGTTTCCATGAGAAAATTTTTGTTTATATTATATTATACCACTTAAATGGTCATTTTGTTTAGACAGGAAAAGAAATAATCTTATAACGAAAAAGCACTATGCATACAAAAATGCTCCCTTTTAGAGAGAAAATTTGTAAGGTATTGCATCTCTGTTCAGAACGACTAGCATCATATTCACCAGATTAGCACATAAGATTTTTGTTTCCATGACTGCATATAATATCTTAAAAACACATACAGGTGTCACTTGGAAGGCACTAATGTCCTCTAGGAAATGTTGGAGAAGGACTGCTGGATTCCTCTGAATTACAGCAACCCAGCTACCTGGTAGCAGATCATCATCACTCATTTCCACTTTATCTCTGAGCATTTTCCTCTCAGAATTCCAAAATGTTGCCATAAATGGTCTTAGTAGGAACGTTGCCTTAGTGGCATGAGGGATCCTTTAGTTCTTTTAGTTGAAAACACCAACGATGACTCAAATACAAGATCTGACCTTAAATCTTCGGGGCTAAGCTCCATGATCAATTTACTGGGCCTTTATCAGAGGTGTGGTAATACTCCATGTTCCCTGTGATAACACAGGCTAAATTTGAGGAGATTCCACATGAAAGCAAGCCAATTTAAACATTAAATACCATTATCCATATCTCATGAGCATGTGCAAGAGGAGTGGAAATTTGTCCACCTCGATGAAGTGCAACATGACAGTAAATGTCATGGAGGAATGTCTATAGCCGGCAATTAGTAGATATCATGCATAATTACTTTTTCATGTCAGCAAATAGCCATCTATAACGGTAGCAGACAGATGCTTCTTATATCAGATAATTTTCATTATTTGCTTCTCAGATCATAAAATTGCAGGATACCTGTTTGGCACTCTGGATAAAACTCTGACAAGCTGATAGCAACTCATGGCAATCTTAACTCGTTATTCATGTAAGGAATGAGCAAATGGCCACACTCAGAATCTGCCTTTGCTTCTTCTGGATGTTGACCATTATATTGGTCAATTATATTGACCATTTTCTTATTTTTTTCTTTGTTTTTTCCCTATCCTTTTCACCTACAAGCCGACTTATAATTTTGTATAAACTTACATAGTTCGTTTTTATAGTTGTTTTGGTAAGTATTCCTAGGTACAAAGGAGCTTTTATGTGAATACGCCCCTGCCACAAAAGGTTTATTTGCTTTCCTTTTCTCAGAAAAGAACAACTTTGGGAGGAAGGCTGCAAAGAGCAACCCTCGGGGGAGATTTGCATTAATTTATTAGTGAGGTCTACTGGTTAGCTAGCCTGTCTTTAGCATATATGGTGTTTAACGTCCTTGTACACAAAGAACAAACAGGATTTCTGTCAAAATGGCTTAGCTCAAGTTGAGATAACAACAAACAAGGAAAGAAAAAAAGTTGGATATCCACAAGAGAGAGAGCGTTTGTGTGTCTCCTCAGATAATCTGATTAATTTGCAGGAAAAATTGCTAGTTTCCACCACTTTTTAGAAAATCAAAGCTGTAGCAACACAGGAAGTAAGTGTCTCAGTTCAGAGTTAAAATTGCATACCAGTTAGTTCTTTCCTGACCAACAGTTACAGCTTCAAGGCTTGAAAGAAAGACTATCTTTTATTTACTACTCATCTGTGGCAGCTACAGGTCTGGTCCCATATGTACTGCCTTCATCAGCATAGAGGAAATAAGCACTAGCTAAAGTCATTTCTGGGCCATGAAGTGTCTGAGTAAACAGAATTTTCACGTTAAATCCAGACTATGCAACGGCCATTTTATCTATTTTGGTACTGATCATTTTTAGTACTCTGCTTACTGGACAATGCCCATTCTTATTTAAAACTATAAAGTCCACTTTTATTTAAAGAACTAGAAATGCTAAACTATCGTAGTAGTTATTTAATATGCATGATCTATTAAATGCTACAATTACTGATAGTAATTAAAGATTAATAGTAAAAGATTTTTGTGGCTTTTTTCATTTTTAATGATTTTTATCTTTTTTTCAGGATGTTTACATTTTAAGTTATGTATATATAGTAATATATTTCTGAGACATTAATTTACAAACCATCCATTATTTCTTTAATGCTAAATTATTTGTGAGTAAAAAAGAATTAATTTGAATCCATTAAAATGTTAACTTTATATATATAAGAAGAACTGAAATTTTTATAGTTAATGATTGTCAGTTATCCTTTCTTTTGAAACAAGGTCTTTCAGTAAATAATGTTTATGAGCATATCAGTTTTCAGACAACCTGCATTATTGTGAAAATGCATTTTGCCCTTAACTGAAACTGTGAAATGAAGCTGAGATGTCAAAATCTTGTCCTCTCAAGCAGTTCCCGATTATTGCACTTCTAAACTTTAATTTTTCCAACCGAGACATGAGAATGTGAACCTCTGTTTGGAAAAAAAAACCCGTTTATAAAGGGTGGCCAAGTCATCAAAATTTCTTTTTTTTTAAGTTGACTCTATAAGAAGTTACTGTAGTGAGCAGAGGCAGTAGGAAACCATTGTGTGAATTTGGGAATTCACAAAATTTTTGTTGAAAAACATCTGGCAGTGCTGGTAGAAAAAAGTCTTTGGATTGAACAGAAGCCCTGCCGTTGAGCAAAAGCAAGAGCTTCCACTGTTGGTCTATGAATCCCGTTTGTACTGGGCTGCAAGCTGAGCTCTCTCCTTCTCCCTATTCCTTCTCCCAGCTCTTGAGCCAGCCACTGTCTGCTAATAGTGATGGCTGTGGAAGGCTATGACAGTATTTTATGAAGTAAAAAATTTGCAATGATTTGCAAAACTGTTTATCTACTGGGGTTTTTTACCTGCCCTGTTATATCATTCTGTAATAATACAGAAAAAAGCTCACTTTCCTATTTTAGTCAAAGCACTTCATATATTTAAATGCATTGAATCCTAATAAACAGGTTAATGTCATTGTAGTTTTAAAGTTGGAAAACACAGAAATAGAGAAGCCAACATCAGCATTTTCCAGCATCCTCAGACTGCTAAGTCTCTCATCTTAAAAATAAAGTGCATAAAACCTGTGAAATTTTTTGACAGTGAAGGTCATACTAGGTTGGTTGTGCTGCAGTGCATAACTGTGACAATATTAGGAAGAGAAGCAGCCCATACCTTTCTTCTGTCTTTTCTCTAAAGCGATTCTAAGAAATGTAAGAGGTATGAAAATGTTATTACATTGAGATAAAATTATATTTTTTGTTTATAAATTATAAAAAATGTAGAAAATTCTTTTTCAGAAAACCAAAAAGTAATAGTTATGACAAGTTTTGATCTATGCTTTTGAAAAAGTTTGGGTTTTTTTAAAAACATTGGTAAAAAACAGTTTTTAAGGTTTTTAGAACAGTTGCAAGCAGCAGTTGATTTAATTGAATTTTCATTGATTGATTTAAATATATAATTCATAGTAACCAAAACAGGATGCAGTTAAACAACCATGTGTTCTTTGAACACAGAGAAATTTGAATTTACACACATCTATTTCACTTGTAGCTGTCATAAAGCAACACTTTAGCAAGGCTAAATCTGAAACTGCAGCTTTTAATGGATGATTACCCAGAATCTAGTAAAGGCTGTGGAGAAAACTGTTTTTTTTCTTCTGACTATGTTATGACTATAAACAGAACAAGAAGCATGCTTCAACTCATGGGCTTGTCCATTCCCACTGTCCTCTGTTTCTTCAGCAAAACTCCTATCGTGGGAGACCACACTTGCCCCTTTCCCTGTCCCCATCTCCATCACACTTAGGAGTGCTGCTTCTATTTTGGTTTGGGTTCCTTTGTTCTAGAAAGACTGAAACGAGCCCTAACACATGCCACTGCTCTTGGTGTTGTTACTAGAATACAACAGAACACAGGAAAGAGGACAGTCTGGACTAGAACAGAAACTCAGCTCAGGTTTTCACCTGAGGAAAGAACTAACATCCTGAGGAGCTGAGCATGTTAACTTCACTGTGAAAAGGGATCACACTCCTTGGATTACTAATAACAAGTTTAAATGGCAGAAATAAATTCCAACAATTGTTGCATTTAGAGGTACCAATTGTTCCAGGTACCAATTGCTCAATTTTGGGGGTCTTTAAGTCCTGTTAAACTTGAAAGTGAGTCAGAGCAGTTCATCACAAAAATTATGCCCATATTTCTCTTACATCTCCAGTTTTGAGCAGCTGTATGCATCATCCATCATTCGCCATAGAAGCCCACAGTCTGGACACAGAGAACCTGCCATCGATGGCTTTCTGACATTTGCATGATATCTCCACTGCAGTCACCCATTGCCTCTGAGAAGCAGGGTCCCCGGAGCTGTCCTGTGGGTGAGGTGCCAGGACAGCGCCCCAGCCCGCACCACTGCTTCCACCCTCTCACGCAGGCAGTACAGACCCTGGTCCGTCAGGAAGGGGGGTGATTGGGTTTTTCTCGGTCAAAACAAGCAGCTTACCTCCTGAATCTTAATCATGCCTGGTTGCCTGCCTCCTTTATATGCCTGTAGGATTTTTCATCCTCTGAAACCAACAAAAAGATCATATTTTGCTTCAGTTTCTGAAAGCTCGTCATTTTTGTAGACTTTCCATTTCACGCTATTTGAATTTTATTAAGATCTCTTTACACAAAAGCAGAGTACCAGCTATATGATGCCCTGAGGGATCTGAAAGGCTGTTGCCATAATGTCGCAAAACTCTGGAGACATTTTATTTCTACCAGAAGCCCTTTGGAGGATTGCAGCTAAGGATATAAAATATCTTAAATGTTTACAGCAGGGAACTTGGACTTCACTGCAATTTAACACAGAATCTTTGGGGTTTTTTAATCCATTAGTTGGAACATCATACTAATACTACTCAAATAATACCTATCTATTGTGTTTTCTTTATCTCTTGTGATGGAGAAAATTATTTTTATTCCAGATTTATGGATAATTTAACAAATCATCTATTCTTAAAACATCTTTTGAACACTCCAATTGAACATTCCTAAGTGTTGGACTAGATGATCTTTCAAGGTCCCTTCCAACTCCTAACATTCTGTGATTCTGTGATTTTCACCAGGTGTTTTCCAGAAGTACCTCTGTTTTATCTGTTTCTGCCTCCAACACTTTCAGTTCTTCCCAAACACAGTCATACATAAGTACTATATAGGAGGCTCACAAAAAGAAAACATGTCTCCTCCAGTAAACAGGCAAAGATTTTGTATCAATAAGGTTTTATTTTCACTGATCAGCCTTGAAATCAAAAGCAAGGTCTGAACTCCCAGTATTCTCTTATACAGTGCAATAGTCCTGTTCGCATGAGTTTCAAAACAAATTTTGTAGGAAGCTGTATTCTAATTTAAACAAAAATCCTTTTTCAAAAAGCTGTAATATTATATATATATGTGTGTGTGTAATATTGTGTGTAAATATGTGTAAATATGTATGTCATCATGCATGTAATATACCACAAGATATATTTATTATTTAATTAAATCAATATAATCTATATATGTTCATCTGATGGGAAAATATTTTGCTAGATTTAGTGTATGAATAATCATACAGAATCTGGGTTGCAAATTCTAAAGATACTGATATTTAAAAACTTTGCTGGAATGTTAGACTGTTCAGTGCACATTTTTTTCTCAAATGGTATTTGAAGGCAAATAGAAATGTTTCTGTTGTTGAGGGATGTTATACGTCAATGACTCAGGTAAACAATTTTCTGTCACAGATAACGGAAAATCTTTTANATCTTATACCACATAAATACTGTCTCTATTGTCAAATAGACTGAATGGCTTTTGTAATTATCAGGATAGCTTCAGACACCTCATCACCTTTGTGTTGTAACAGAGACAGCTATAATTTAACCCTCTTAATGCTGACTTTCAGTATAGCTTCTTTGGGGTGACTAACCATGACAGCATTTTTAATTGGTCAGTGTTCTTTTAAAATGTTAACTTTTCAAAGTCGTGATGTACTCTGTGCTTCTGGCATCAACGGATTAAGAGAATTCAATTGAGCTCCTACTAACCAGCACAGACATTTGAAACAATGCTGTAAATAGCTGACCAAGTTACCTCAAATTTTTATTCCATTATAAAACTTCTTTTTCACTATCCAGAAGATGATTAAAACTGAATGTAAAGGTTATATTCCCAGAGTTCTGCACATCTCTTGAAATATGTCTTTCCTCAAAGGGACAATAACTGCAGATGTTCAGAATCTCAGATTTAACTGCAAAAGTTGGCTTTTTCTACTGCAATGTGTGCACATTTTAGAACAGGTTGTTAAAAAATGCACAGTACTTATTTTTCCTCCTCTGTTCTGCTTAAACTTCACTACAGGATGTGTGACACAGGAGAAGGGTTGTTCACCTTTCAGACACGGGAAGGAGAAATGATATATCAGAAAGTCCATTCTGCAACACTGGCAATAGCAGAGCAACATGAAAGATTAATGATAGAGATGGAGCAGAAGGCACGGGTAAGGTCCTTTCACCAAAATCTTTAAACTTAAAAAAATCAGTAATGAACAAAAGAAGTATGGAGTGGCTTCAGCCATAGTGATGGCATTAGCTGTGTGGCTAAGAGAAACAGAATTTTGGATCTGTGTGTTTTCCTGGTAAGGGATTTTCAGGGTGTGCCACACAATTATTTATTATTAGTGTCTTTTTGTAATGGTGGATGCTATTAAAGGCTAGATCCATGGTTACCTTCTTTAAAATTGTGGCTCTGTCACTCAAAGATTAAGACTTTACCTGAAGCCATCTGTGAGTTGACTATGGATGCATAAGTGCCAGTTGCTCCTCATGGCCTCACACATAGAAAAAAAAGTCCAGTATAAACACTTCTAGGTGACAGCTGGCATGTTTTCTTTTTCTTAACCCCAGAAAGAAATTACTTTCCCTGCACTATAATAAGTAGCATTACAATGTGAGTAAAAAAAAAGAAGCTTTTTTAAAAATTTTATTTAAGTTCAGAATTTCCAAGGTGCACAAGTTATCTTTAATCACTCACAGAAACTACTGGAAGGTTGGAGCTTTTTAAGACACAAAAAAAAAAGTGTTCTCTATATGCTTACAACTGGAGATGGTCTTAAATGATCGTTCTGGATAGCTAACTCCGAACTGCTAGGAAGCTATCTTTATACCCAGCACACTATTAAGATATGTATAGGCCAGAGAACCTCATCTGCATGCTTTTCCTCTCAGGTGAGCACAATTTTTTCTGTCTTCAGTAATTATACCATTTCCAGTGACTTTCTTCCTTTTCCCTTACACACCATGAATGTGCCTACAGTGACGCAAACATGGTTTATGTGATCCTCTCATAAGTTTAGGGACCCAGAAGCAATTGTTGGAAAGTCCAAGCAAGATAGATTATAGAGTAAATGGAAAAGCATTTGAAGTACTTGAGCTGCTGGCAAAAACTGAATAGTTCAAAGCAAGCAAAAAAGCATCACTATAAATACCTTTGCTTTCAAAGTGTCTACACCAGAAGTTAGAGCATTTTCATGATGTCGTAATACGTGCTTAGACTTGGCTCATACGAGAGCGTCCTTTCATGCAACCACCACTTTCAAGTCTTCCACCTACTGATTAGCAGCTTCGCTTCTTAAACAAACCTATTTCCATTGACTTCCTTGAAACCTCATTTATGAAGGCTGTGGTCATATGGTAGGTGATAACAAACTCTAATAGGAGGCTTAGAACTAGAAATGAGTCATCAGCCACGCAGTGTGTATCATGTACTTGGCTCCTGGATGATCCGCAGAGGGAGATTTGGTAGAGGCCGGCTGTTGGCTGCCATGGGCAGCGTAGAAGCTGTGGGCTGTGTAAAGGAGGCTGATCAATCTGCTGATGCTGTTTGGTTTTAGAAGCCCAGCTGTTCCTGACTGATGGGGTCCTAAGCTCTTAAGGGGTCATCCATGTCATCTGCAGCATTTCAGTCGTATTAATATTAGGAAAAAAGTTAGAAGCTATTAAATAGACTGAATATATGTTATTTTCCTTTTATGAAGCAAAATCTAAATCAGTTTCATCAAATGCCTATGTATATTTTTCATTAAGATTCAAAATTGAAATATAAGCAAAAGTATATTTTTAGATCAGGGATCTAGAGACCACAAGTGTCTTTTAGGTCTTCCAAAAGCTTGACCTTGAATCCTTTGTATTTATAGCTCTGTACTTGGGGTATTTTTGCTCTTTCCTAGCCCTTTATTTCTGTAACAAACACCTCATGTTTAATACTCTAAAATTAAATCTTTAAAAAATAGTTGAAAATTAAGAGGGTTTTTTTGTAAATAAAGGAACCTTAATGATATATCCTTTATTGTACAAATCAGAAAATGCGAAGAAATGTAAAGGTGATTCCATCTTTACTTCTTCATTCCAATCATTAGAAGTTATATATTAGAAAGGACTCAGATTTTTGTGTTCTGGACTAAGTAATTCATATACTGAAGTTTCTTTTATTTTTTTCCAGATTATAATAGGTTGAAATCCAATATTCTAATAAGTGAGCACAGTTTGCAAAGGAAATCAAGGTGCACTTTTTACAAAAGCAACCTTGTTGATTAGGGTTTTCATAAAGATAACACAAAGTATCAGCCTTACTGACTAAAAAAAACCCAAAAACAAAAAGAGAGAAAATGTACAAAAAACAGAGACAAATTCTGGCAGAAGACAAAAGTTTAAATTAGTGACTGCAGCCAGAGACTTGTCCGTTTATGGAAGTCTCTGCACACAAAATAATGCTGCTTCAGAATACTAATCAATACATTCATTTTCATGCTAAGAAATCTATTTCTCAAGCCAGTTACATGCTGGATAACTATGTTAATAAGAGAGAGACATGAGGAGGAAACTGATTTTTCCCATTACCTTTGGAAGGGCATGTACTGGAAGCAAAATCGTTCTGTGGCAGCTAACACAGTGCCGAATCCGCCTCATTATCATCACCAGCAAGAGAAGCCCCGTCCCTTTCAGCAGGGGGACATGTGTACATTTCTGTCTTCTCCCATTTCCCTTTCAGGTTATAACCCTGGAAGAATGACCTTAATTATCCATAGTCCGTGCGACACATGTAGTTTTGAGTTAAGTTACCGATTTTACTGTGGTCAAAGCAGATTCTCTTTTATTCAAATACTATGTTAAAGAGGACATTGATGTAATTTAGTTCAGGTGGTCATCTTGATTGAGTTTAAAACATTAAACTGGAAAAGTGATAGCGTTTTGCATTCCCTTCATTTCGGACATTAGCAAATTTGGTGCATTGCAAATAAATAAATTGAAATTCAGAAAAATAGTTACCTGTTGCATTCGCTATTTTCAGGCTTCATTTTTTAAATGGATCAGTTTAATACAGATGATAATTTTTGTCTGTGGGTGGTTTTTCTGAGGGGAGGGGGGCATATAAGGGTGTTTTGCCAATAGGTTTTCATTATCAACACAACTAATTAAAAAGAAAAATGACTGATGACTCTTACATACATCTTTTCCTGTACACACATACACACCACCACACCTTTTGTTTTTAAGTGTAACATTTAGAAACTTGGTTGGACTGGCAGTCTTGGAATTACTGAAAAAAAAGAGGGGGAAGAAAAAAAGTGATAGCCCCAAGAATAGCATGTGTCCCCGCTCCCTGCAGTCTGATTTTGAGCACAGAGAATGCGTGCCTGAATGTCTAACAGCCAGCTCTTCCATCCCTCCCCTGTTGCCAGGCTGGGCTGCAAACACCTTCCATTTCACTTCTGTTAGCTCAGGTGCTTATCTGACTCAGGGAGTCAATTCAGTTTGCTAATTTGGAGAGAAAAACAAACAAAACAAGTAGCTAAAAGGACGAGGATTCTGCCAAGCCATATTGGTATACAGAGGCAACAGTTATCCCATTCCAAGAATATGAGAAAAAAGAATAATTCACTTCCCCATAAATGCTGAGAATCCTCCCTCTTGCAGTCATTACGTGATGTTTGTTAATCGCAGAATCACAGAATTGTA
>VXBZ01001050.1:45919-65350 GCA_013399135.1 Heliornis fulica | reverse complement strand
AAAGAAAAAGATAGTTTAGTGCTAGAAAAGCCAGGCACTGGACACAGATGCAAGGGTTTGTTCAGTTCACGGCTTCTGTAAAAGACATTCCCACACTGGGGTATTTAGTAGGTGAAAAAGCAACTGCAACAATGTGGGCCAGGGGAATCCAGAGGAACAATGTATCCATGTTACTCACTATGCCCTACAAAATTCGACCTTGAACTTCAGGGGGACCCCAGCCTGCCCCTCACTTCTTAAGTTCACATTAGGGTGGCACCACAGATGTACCCTCTCACACCACGTGCCTTCAAAAATGCAGCACAGAGGATGCTAAAAAACACACCAGGGTTTTGTTTAATCATTTAATGCAAGTCTCAGGTACAAAGGCAGTGGTTATTATTAACTGCAGCATCCCAACTTTTATCCTAGGTGGACAAAGTTGCAGGAAATTAATCAGTTTCAAGTTTGGAAAGAAACAGCAACACCTGTTTCTTGTATATTTTACAGTGTATCTAGAGAGGCACAGAGTACACCCCTCAGCATACAAACTGGGAAGAGTTAACACCATTGCACTTCTGTGAGGAATACTCTGGTTTGGGATGATCCTCATGTGTTTTTGTTTCATTCAGCAGGTTAATCCCAAACATATTCCCCAGTCAGAAAACTAAGGTGGTGTATAAGTTACTGTATTTTCTTCTGCTTTAACACCTTTCTCTAGGCCTGCATTTTTGCTTCTCCATCCCAGGTGAGTGGCACCGGACATATTCGCCTTTCCACCCGTTTCCATCACCCAGGCCTCTTGCCAGAGATCCTGTGCCAGGGCTTCACGTACTTCCACAGGTGCCGAGTTGGTCTCACAACTGGGGAGGAAGCTGGCCAGCAGCACGTGAAGTGCAGACATCAGTGCATTTCTGAGCTACAGTAAAGCAAAGTGGTGGCTTTACTTCCTAGAAATCATTTCCCCTACAACTTCAAGTCAACCTCAGGAAGTAAAACCCATTTTACGACATTCAGCTGACTCACAGCTCAGAAATAAGCTCGATAGGGCTCACTTACAAATATGCTGTGGTCAATTGTTCCCACACTTCAGGTAGTGGATGTTGCCCACAACAAGTTTATTTTGAGAAAAAAAAAATTGTGAAGGGGTAGAAGGATAACCTCACCCAACAGGACACAGTTAAATCAATCAATTTTGATAAATAACCTTTCAATGAAAACAGCAAAAGCACACATGACAGGCTATGCAAATATAATGCCCCTAAGGACACAAACCCCAAAGGTCTTCCTTCTGTTCAACCACTGCTAGATGTCTCCAATTCTTCCTCCTACTCAAGCATACTATTTCTATCACCAATAAAATACCTCAATTCAGATTTCTTTAACAAACTATACCTATTGTCACTCCTGAACTGTCTGAACTTTAAAAATGCAAAAAGATTTCAATAAACTGGAACATAAGCAAATTTTTAAAAATTTAGTTCCATACTATTTTCGGTGCAGCATTTACAATAATGCAAAAATAGTACTGTTTAAAGTCTGATGTGTTTGTAAACTGCATTATTATAAAAGCTGTAAGTACTATATGTAATGCTTCAGCAGTCCCTGAGGCTAATTTAGTTCTAAAATAATCTCAAATTAAACAAACTTACCCATATCCATTTTAGGATTTAATATTTGACCACAATTTTAATACAACCAGAACATCATCCAAGTGTATCCTAGGAGGTTACATTAATTTGATAATATATGTAGTTGCACAGTATTTAAAGTTTCTGTGTTTAAGGAAGGTTAAACACTGCACATAAAGAATACTATTCAAACACCTTCAAACATCACATAGAGCACATGTGATACAACAGTCGGTTCAGAATTCTTTTTTATTAATATTGGTTAAAAATTACCAAAGACAACAACAGAGAAAAATAAACAAGCCACAATCCAATTAAAATTAACAAAATGTAAAACTCAAGTGTATTTACAAACTAGAAAACAAAAATGCATATAGTTTAATTCCAAGTTTCCAAAAAAACTGATCCTTTAAATACAAAACAAGCAATTCAGTAACTGTATTTCTGCATTCCTAGCAAACAAGTATTTTCAGCATTTTGTACTTTTCCCACATCAAGGTTAAGTTTATAAAAATCTGTAAAGAATCACATTACTTGACAAAAGTAAATAAAAACACTCTGAGCAAAAATATATTAAACAAACGAGTAAAGCATTTGGAGCCTCTTATTAACAGTCCCAGCGTGTATTTTACAATATGAAATGCTATCACCAGCAGCAGAAAGTCTGGTTGAATTGTGTCAAAATATTTTAAAATACCTGAACAGTACCAAAGTTTTACAAGCTCAAATAAAATTTGATGTAAGAGGTATCAGGCAAACAGGCACTTTCCAGTTTATATTTTAAAATGAGCTTTTTTTCATTCATGTAACTTTTTCTTGTGTCTATTTACTATAATTTACTACTACACCAGGCTTCTGTATGGCCCTCAGTTCAAGTTTAGACTTCTGAGATTCTTCAAAGAAAAATTTGCCTTGTATGTAAAATGGTGCAATGCAGCAATGGCTAAACCGACAAGGTCATTTTTCACAGCACAAAAAACCTAAAAACTGAAATTCAAAAGCTGAAAAAACATAATACAGAGGAAAGGGCTCCCCTGAATAAAGGTACAGTACCTTTTGACTATGACATGGGCCCTTAAGTCACAACACAACTTTCAGAAATTGCTACCAAAAAAAAAATAGGGTGTGGCATGCTAACAATCTCAAGGTCATTCCTTAAAAAGGAAACAAAAATCAGTAAAATGTTTTGTATTAAGCATTGACAGTAACCCAAGGCTGTCAAAGTAAACGGTATTCACAGGTTTTACAANAAAAAAAAAAAAGAAAGTTGATAGATCATACCTCGATGCATTGCTGTGGACTGAACCCTCCTCTCCTTGGCTTTTGTCCTTATTTCTCATCATCTTTTTATTCTTAAATATTAAGAGGGGGTCAGGGGTGTCTGTTTGCTTTGAAGTCCTGTGCCCAGGTATTTACTGTCAAAAGTTGAAAGAAAGGTAAGGTCCCAGTTCGTTTCACTAGCTTTCATTATCAGGAACAAAGTCCTGACGCTGCAATGATATTGTTATAACAATACACAACACTGATCAACACGGCAAAACCGAGTTTTAAAATAAATAACCGGTTTTTGAAGAAAAATCTGAGAATAAACACAGCAGAGGAGCATCCTGCAAACTTTCCCAAAGTAACACTGGATGCAAATAATCTCTGTATCTTATTGCGTCATCCCAATAAAGCTCAAATCGGTCGAAAATCAAAGTACTAAAAAAGGCAAAAATCTAAAAATAATTATTATTATTAATTGCTCACCTACCTGATCCATGCACCGCCGCCAGGACCAAGTCGATATTAGTTTCGGGTAGTGGAAAAACATTAGATCCAAAATATTTAAAGTTAAACGATAAAATGCGAATTTCAGAGAATGAAAAAAAATATATATTCTAATCCCCAAAAATATGCTGCCGGTAAAGCAAAACGAGCGATAATTAGTAGAAAAACGTCCGGGGGAAAAAGCTCATTAGGAGAGCGCACAAAAATGGAGGTACGCCATGGCTTCTAAGCTGGAAAAACAACGACCTGGGCTCTCTCCACGGCTTCTTCTTTCCAGCAAGGCACGAAAAGGGAGCCCTCAAAAGCTGCTTTTCTGCCCGAAAAAGGTCCGCTCGGCCCCCGATTAGTGCCTAGGAGAGGCGAGGGGCTGTGGGGGCCCCCTGAGGCTGCCCGAAAGTTAGGGAAAGTTGCGTAAAGTGTTCGGGAAGGCACGGAGCTGAGCGCGCTCTCTCTAAGGCACAGCCGCCATCTAGAGCTCCTTCCCAGCTCTGAGCTCTGCCTTTGATTGACACTCTCTACATTTACCCCACAACTCAGGTGATGTACCATAGACCCACCCCTTCATTTCTACCAAAAAAAGAGATAGCCTCCACCTAAAGGGTGCCTGCTACCCCCACAGCCCCGGCTTCCTCCAACTACCCCAGCTGAAGGGGCACCTTAACCCCATGTGGCTCAGGCACCCTTTTGAAACCAGAAAGAAATGGAATTTGTGCCTTTTGTTTTAAAGATTTGCTAAATATTTCAGTGCCTGGGCTAAAATTACTTCCTCCCTGGACAGGAAGTAGTGCTGTTACAAGCCATTTTGAAAGAATGGAAGTGGAGCTAACAGCCATATAGCCAGCAACAACCCACCTTGGGGGCTCAACCCACCCAAGGGGTAGCTTCTTTCCAGTTCAGTGGCAGTCTGCCCAGACAATAGGTCCTCCATTTGTCACCCAACACTTGCACTTAAAGCTTGGGAGAAGGGTGTCACAAGCTCCCAAGGGAGCCCCGCACTGCTGATAAACCCCTCTAGCTCGATAGCGCCTCCCTAGTGGTTTTCCACCATAACAAAACCCAACAGCTACACAATTTGCATCCACTGGGCAAACGCACTACTGTAAAATAAGTCTGACGCCATTAAAAGGGCTATTTTAGATTCCCATTCTTAACCCATTGATGATCATTAACAGATTTTAATGCAACTAATCAATTTTGAAAACACATAATAGCCAAGCTGTAGAACTGCAGAGCCAGCAACACCTCAAATGCAACATCCCAGTGCTATGGGGATGTATCAGAGACAAAATGGAGGAGATCCAAGCATCCCCCAACATCTTGCATTTGGACTAACACATGGATCAGACTCCTTAAATTGCAAGGACATCTTGCATATTCCCAAGCACCACAACAAGACAGTGAATTCAGACACTGGGGGACAGCTGGGGAAGCATGGGGTAACAGGCTAGTTTGGGCTTCAATGGAGACATCCATGGCACACAGCATGCCAACAGCTTCACAACACAGGCCTCTACCAACACAACCAAGATAACTCCTATCAACTCCTCCACACATCTCACCATTCACCTCCTTCATCAACTTATCTTTCCACATCAAGAGGTTTGATAAGGTATGTTCTGCTGGCACAATCCATTAAAAAATTAATCACTTTAGCAATTATTTACACAAGACCTCTTGCATCTAAACTACAAGAACACAAGGCAACTCCAAACAATTTTGGGCAAGAATAAGGAAATCCACTCATTAGAACTGGGATCTCTCTAGGCTGGTCCCAGTATCAAACTCCACCATATAACACATGGCAAAACCAAACATGAGCAAGCATGTATCATCAAAATAACTGGGTTAAAGTGTTACAATCAATTCATCATGATAAAAATGTATATTGTCAAAGAAGTCTGAGCAATCCAAATGGTTAAAACAAAGAGATGGTGTTCAGGGTTTTCTTCTTTTGGTTTGTTGGTTGGTGGGTATTTTTTAAAGAAACGTCAAGATTGTCTGAGCACCAGCTTTGCCACCTTGGCCCTTATGCACAAAACTATGAATTCCAGTTGTAACACACATAGAAGGTGGCTAGTTTAACCATTTGATCTGTAAGGAATTTAAAAGGCAATTGGGTTTTGAGCATTGGAACCATTTCAAAATTCATTTGTAAAGGATAACATGTCATCTGTAGCAATACCAAAAACAAATCAATTCCTTCTCATTAAATACATGGTACAGTATCACACAACTAAGTCTACATTCAATAGCAATGAAGCAGATGGGACACTTGCACAGGATTTAAGACTGAACACTGTTTAGGAACTACGTTGTCCAGGAAACCTGTTGAAAAGTTTCTGTACCCATACACAACCAAAGAAGCATACCTAAGAAAAGTTACACAAAACATTCAAGTATTCCTTTATTGTCATATTCCCCCAGCCTTCAACAGATATCATTTCAATCTTAAAATATCTTCAGAAAGTTCAGCAGAAATAGCCTGACAACAGGCAAAGTACTGAAAACCCCCTAACCGTAAGCACCAACGAACAAACCAGGAAATAAAAATTAATTGGAAGTCATGGCAAAGTGAAGATAATTTGCAAATGAAAACCACATTTTAAATGAAGTATAGCACAAAATTTTACCTTGCCTTTAGTGCTTAGTAGCTGAAAGTATTTCTCACTTTAATAGCAACAAAAAACATAACCCACTTCAACACAAAATAAATTTCATCCAGAAAGGACAAACACAAAGTGTGAAAGAAACCAAAGCCTTTTATTAAGTCACTTGAAAAAAAATAAAAATTACATTTTCTTCAAAGGGGTAGCAATAGATCTCTTAGCAAATTAATTTGTTATGCACACGTAACCCAAGAGTACGACTTTGCCACCCAGTTCTCAAACAGCCCCATCATTGGATGGCCACTGATAGCAGTCCCCTGATTAAGTCATTTGCAAGGTCCATTTTGATCAGGTGATCACAACCCAGATCTTCTCTGGTTTAAGAACACGAGAGTCCATGTTTTAACATCCTTTTCTTGGACAGACACATCACAGCACTCATGCATTAGTCCATTTCCTCAACCTCTCAATCAACAGTGGAACTGCCATCTTGGTGTCTCATTCGTAGACTCCTTTTGATACTCTTCATCTGACTGGATTCTTTATGGAAAATTAAAAGAAAAATGCTGTTGGAATACAGATCATATCTTTAAACTACAACATTCAACTACTGTACCTTGCAGATAAACATGTATCTGATGCTTCATCCCATACTACACATTCCAGAACATCTACTTTTATCATGAACATCAAATCATCAGTTCAAGAGTAAAAAATACAACAAAAGCCAAAACTTAAAGCTATAAAGAAGTAGGGGAGTGATGTTCAGACATTAAAGAACCCTTACAGAGTCTCTATATATTCTATCTGTAATTTCTCCATAGCTTTAATGCTGAAGAAATCAATAGTGGGAAATCCAAGATATTTGCTCTGGCGACCACCTTTATTAAATTGAGCCATCTAAGTTGATACTGCTTAGTAGAAAACCAAGCTTATTATAATTAAGCCAAATTTATTTAA
Source organism: Heliornis fulica (assembly GCA_013399135.1). Lineage (NCBI taxonomy): Eukaryota > Metazoa > Chordata > Aves > Gruiformes > Heliornithidae > Heliornis > Heliornis fulica. The sequence continues at coordinate 58,404 of VXBZ01001050.1, read as the reverse complement.
CTACTGTCTATGTTCCTTTCTTCAAAGATATACATCCATCAAAACCATTGTAATAGGCATGAAAACTGGTTTCCTGTATCAAGATAGTGACTGGAGACAAGACATTCCACCACCTTAACCCAGTTTTCCAGCTCATGAAACACATATGGTGCAACAGCAAACACACACTTAGGAACAAACAGAACTACTGGTTTAGTTATTGGGGGGAAAGTATGTGTCAGAAGTCTGATGAGAATAGTAGTAAGTTACACTAGTTGCCTTTGGCAAGGCCACCAACAATACTGCTGATCCATACTGCAACTTTATTCTTCATATAACAACTACCAAGCCCACAGGTGAGTGACAAACTGAACTGATCAAATTACTTCCACATGGATAAGCACAAACCAAATGTTAAAAAGGGACTTTTTCTTCCAAGAAAAATTAGCTTATGTAGTTAAAACACTACTTCTCCTAATATACAAAAAGCAAATAAAGGAAGTTACTGTTAAGAATACAATTTTAAAACCAACAGTAACTGCAGAAGAGACTGCATAAAAAAAAGAGGTTTTAAAATGCATTCATGATTTTGACTCTCTGCACTGCAACATCAATCCATTCTTTTGAATGTGTATGGCTTAATTAGTCTGAAAGCCAACTCCACCGCTATGTCATTCCCTTGACAATCCTGGGCAGATTCTTATGAGGGATGCAGAAGTTACCCACACAACAGCAAAAATCAGTGGGGCCATCTAGTGGTCTCTGCCTCCTCATCCCAGTTTCCCCAGTCCCATTTCAAAATAATCAGTTACAGCAAATAGCAATGGAACCACTGCAACAAGCCTGTCTAAATTTCATAACTGCCCATATATCCTGTTTTATATTTATCTATCAACTTCCTTGTTTAAAATACAATGGAAAAGTACAACACATAGAAGTGGAATGCAAGATCTGGTAATTCACTTTGCATTGTGCAATGTGAGAAGTTGTAACAGTCAATCATGGGATCTTGACGTTGTCAGAATCAGAAATTCATCATTCAGGTTTGCAGAAGATCTTTGTTTCAAGCACACTCAACTCATCCTCTGTTAATATACAGGAATTAAATATTTTGTAAGACTCCCCACCTCCCATGCTAAACTGAAGAAACAGGTTTCTGGGTTGTTGTGTTATATTTATTTTTTTAATCTTACTGGTATACTAGCCTAATTAGAAAGCCATTTATGTATTTGAAAAAAAAAGTAAAACTCTGAATATATTTTCATGCAAATGCCTTGACCAAGGTACCAGCACATGAAAAATAAACCACCACAAAGTTATCCGTTACTGCCACTATCAAATATTCAGAAGAGGAGACACCATAAATAAAACCTTTCAAATAATTGTCATAGATAACGTAAGAAACTTAATATGAGTAAAATTAATTACTGGCATCAGCTTTCCTCACCTCTGGAAAATGTAATTTAGTTACATATTAGTCAACTTTGAAAGGCGCTTTTCAGTCGAGTTATCCTTCTGCCACAGATACTAATTAGATCTGTCAAAACCAATTTAAGGGCAAGTTTCCCTACAAGGTCCACCTACAACTGGTTGTACCAAAAACTCTGCAAGTATTTCCAACTACATTCACTACAAACTATTCTCTTGATCTTGTAAAATAACTAGCAGTAAACAGAAACTGATGATACATTATGATTAAGAACATGCTAGAACAGCTCTTGTCCTAAAATTTCGTAGGACATCAAAAAGATGCCAGAGTAATGGCCAAAATACTGTGTCTGTACACTTTTTTCATGTGAAGTCTACAATTGCATTAAAAGTACTCACAGCACCATTTCTTTATAAATTAAGGCACATTTTACTAAGAAGTTTCAATACCCCTGCAAAAATATACTCCTCCACTGAGACATATGCAGTGAACTTACACTTAAAGTAGCCATTAATTTTGCTAGATGACAAATATTTAATTCCTTCTGTAACATCAGTTAAGCATCATCACATTTTTCAAGCTTTATTATCTATTTACAGCATTTGTTTCCAAACACTATTTTTGCCCTTGTAAATAAGACATCTGGGCAATCCTGTAAGTTTCAGAGTTTTCTTCAAGTCACTGGCAACATATTGACACTGTCAACAGAAACCATTCACCACCCTTCTAATGGTTTATGGCAACAGCTTTGAAATATGGGTTTAAAAAGTTTTTTTTTAATAATTATTTGTTGTTCTACTTCTTAAGAGACCACAGCATCAAAGACATGCCTTATGGCCACAACTACAGCCTCAACATTTCACATCTTTTGATACCTTGTGTTTGTTAAGGATGAGACTGAAGGCCAAAAACAAGATGTGAAACACCCATGCATCAACACAAGTGTGTAAGATACCAGGACAATTACCAGGTTTTCTGGATGAAATCTCTCACACTTTGAGGTTTAAGCTTAAAATCCAAGGTGCCACAGTGCACCCTGGAATACAGAAATAAAGGAATACATGCCAACAGAGGGAGCTGAATGGACAGAATGAGGTTCTGAGCAAACCAAACGTGAAGTTCTACACCTCAAAAGTTTAGTAAAGCAAAATTGTGTTCTAAACACACCTTTGCTAACTTTTATACTAGAGGAAAAAATACTAGATGCACCATTTATTGACATCTGAAATCTATTATGATGCTCTGTCCAATCTTTAAAAGTAACTATGTGCACTGGAAAGTCTTAAGTCCCCTTTTAGAACTTAGATATTCAGTATACACAGTACTAAAAGCAGAACTCAAATACAATCAGGTATGTTTAGCTACAAAAGGCTGTTTGCCAGGTTTCTCACATTTAGAGATTAATCTCAGGTAAGATATGTCTTATTCAGAGATGGACTCTTTTGTGGATGCTATTTTAAAACAATACATTTCTGCACACTAAGCGAAGTATGCCCACTTCAATAAAGCTCCTGGTGTTTTCAAGTTTTTGCTCCCTTCCATTAAAATATAAGAATTATAAATAATTAAAAATCCATGTAGATCCAAACTATACCTTTTGTCAACCATATATTAGCATGTTTTTACAAAAGCATTTTGAAGGAATTTCTGAAGACAAGTAAGCCAATTAAAACTTTCGCATTCACCCCTTTCTTTAGGTAAGGATTATACAACAGAATGATTGAAGAACTGCTCAGCATGTAACTGAAAATACAAATTCCTACTCAGTATGCCAACAATAGCCAATTTACAATCCAATGAGAGAAAACAGAAAAGAAAATGCAGAGAAACATGCAGGAAACAAAAGATTAAAGTAAAAATGAGAAATTAATCACATGTTTATAGATTATAGTAGATGACTGGGGAAAGAAGACAGATCAGCATGAGAAAAAAAGTTTTGAGTAAGTTAGAAGTAACATTTCCTTATAACATAGCAAGACATGTGCTGCTCTGCACATACCTGCAGTATGAGAAACAGCTTGAGATTTCTGAAAGGGGTAATAAAATTTATAGAACACAGCAGAAGAAGAGACAAAACACTAATCAAAGATCATCAAAACTGAGTACATGTATGCACAATAAGAACTGAAATTCTTTAAAGTCTGAGTTCTACTGTTCTCCTCCAGGACTGAAAACTCCTGAGATAGGGTGTGGTTCAAAATGGAGGTATCATAAAGCAGCACAAGGCCACGATAACGTGGCCTAATGAGGTTTGTACCTTAGTCCAACACACACTTTTTCTCCTTTTAAAGAGAGCTCTACATTAATGTCCACACCACATGAGGAAATCAGAAAGCACGGGACTTGAGTACAAACAGGGAGTAGCTGCTTTTCTAGCACAGGACATAGCATAAATGGCAGCTTGCACAAGGTAAGTATGACCCTGCATACACACATTGCTGTTGGACAGTTAAAATTCACTATCTCTACTCACTGAAACAGAATATTTGGAACATTTTCTCAGGCTGCAGTCTAAGGGGGCATTACTCAGTATGTCAAAGAACTGTCTCTCAGACACTCTTGACAAGAAAAGCATTTATTCTGAGGTGTAGTTTATAGGAACAGAGCTTCCACTAAAAACCAGAAAGTTATGTCACGTAATACAAAATGCAATGGATGCCCTAATTAAAAACATAGGAACAAGGGGTGTGTTTTAATCAAAGACAAAAGAACATAGGTCTTTCCAGAGACAAGACCTCTCAAGAGTCACAGATTGTGCTAGTGACAGCAAAAGGTCATCAAGACCAAATTCCTTTTATTAAAGGAAACTGGAGAAAGTCCTGTCCCCATATTCATTCAGTGTAAAACTGAATTTTTCTACTCAAGCATTCCATTTTTGCATTTTCACTATACAGGGAACAATTCCTAGATCAAGTCCATCAGCTATCAGTTTAATACAGTAAAGTATTTGCAAAGCTGAAGCTTTATGAGTGAAAAACAGAAAGAGATCAATCACAGAACAGAATAAAGTTAATATCTGCTCAAAGACCCTCACTGATCCTGACAAAAGCCTAGAAGGACAACACAAGATTCTTGTATTAAAAGTTCTTTCTGCTATGATACTTTCCACACCATTTGTTATCCAAACTGTGTTTAATACTTCCCTGTGAAGATATCTGTGTACCAAATCCTTCTGAACAAGCAAATCCATGATGTAACATTTCTTAACAAAATTTAGAGTCAAGTCACAGAAGCATAAGACTAAAGAACTATAATTAGATATGGAAGCTGTTCTCCAGCTAGACAGGTTGAAAGTACTATCCAAGTACAGACCCATCTCCTAAGAGATCAGCAATAATTCTCCCAGTCCCTCTAGTAACACATGTGCACACACAAGCACACTTGAAAGAACTTCAGGACATATTCAGCCAAAAAGTTCAAGTTGCACAGCATAGCTATGTGTGCTCTTATTTAAGCTAAAAAAAATAAATGTTATTAGGAATAACAACTTACCCGTGCTTCAACCAAGATCAGCTATTTTGCTTACAGTGAGTAAATCAATTCCTCAACATATCTGTAGGGAAAGTGATATATTAACACTTGAATTAAAAAAAATAATAATAAAAACTTAGGGGTCTAGAAGACCCGAAAATTAGCTTAAGACTATTACAAAAGCCATATTCTAAAATAAAAACATAAAAAAACCAAACACAACAAAAAGCTACTACTTTTCCAGCAGGTTTCAACATATGGTGCAAAAGACTTTTTTATTAAAAAAAAAAAAAAAAACCACAAAACCTCAAAGTAGCACTAGGCAACCTGACATCAAACAACCTGTCCAAACCACCCAAGAACTTCAGACCTAGTCCTGCACACAAATCCCTTGAAAAAAAAAAAAAAAAAACTTGGCATTTTTGAGAAAGATCAACTGTGTGTCCAGTAGAAGTATGGAGAAACAAACTTATCTACCCTCCACAAAAATAATTAAAATATCCACTTTACTAAGAGGTGTTATCTGCCAGATGCAGCAGATTTGATAAAGTAACATGGCACAAGTTATCTATGCATGGGCAAGACCCAAGTTTGAAAACTCAACTTTGAAAACATGTATTGGCAATCCAGATCAATAAACATTTAATCAATATCACCTTGAGCAGAGGTAGCAAGACCTAAAACTCTAGAACTAATGAACTTTTTTCTGCAAATTTCAGCTGCACTAAGTCATCTACTACCATGAGTGACAGACATTATCAACTTAACATGTACAAGCAACTTCTCTTGCAGTCTCTCAAAATCTACTCCTGTTGGAATTTAGCCTTAAATATACAAAAATTTTATTATATTATCCATAATTTTCTGAATTGTCCTCTTCAAACTGATAGCTATTCATATGTGCAGAAAGAATGCTGTGATTAACAGCACTGCAATTTCTTTGTTGATGTCATTTTCTTAAATTACTAACATGGGGAAAAGTTCCCTTTAGAATGGGAAATGATAAAAAATATAGCAGCAGACTGGCACAATCATGAAGAATATCCAAATGAACATGAAACACAGATTTCAAACATGAATTTAAAATGTGACCCAACAGCTGCTATGAAATGGAAGCACGTTACTGAAGTACTCCTAAAATGGTGGATGGGCACTCTGTAGAGGAAACACAACATGGCTGCTAAACTCGGATCATTCAAGAGACATCTATCAATCATGCAAAGCAAAGACATGAACTCAGTAAAGTTTACCCTTTTAAATCTCTGTCCTATCTGTATCATTTCACTAAAAAAAAGACACTTTACCTAGTCTTCATATATTAAATCATAACTTGTTAGCAACTTAAATGTTTCCAGCTTCCAGCTCAGCCATTTTAAGTTTACAGCTCAGCTTTACATACACCACCTGCATTCAAGTTGACTTCTATTTTCATTAATTCTAGAGTTCGCATCCAGTTACAATAATTTCACAGAAACTTTAATAAGGATACTTGATTTTGCATCACCAGAGAAAAAGCTTTTTTTACTGTAAGTTACTGAGACAAGCCAGAGCACCTTCTGACCTCAGGAAAATTCCACAAAAGGAATCTAGTATTTGTCAAGGTGGTATCACTCATCATTATTAAGAGTTCTCTACTCTGAAGTGAACAAATAAGCCAAGCAGTGAGGTTCTGCCACAACAGCACCGTTAATAATGTAGTACATTTCACCCGTATGATCACATAAGTGATCATCTGTACTATTATAAAATACAGTACTGCTTTAGTTTTGAATTTTAACATCCAAAACATTCGTTTCCTGAACTACAGAATTCATCATAACAGTTGACAGCCTTCACGAAGATACACTTGTATTTACTAGCTTTATGGTTTATGTAAGCTGAAAAACATTAACCTGTGTAAAACTAATAATCTTTATAACAGAGTACTCACCATAACTATCAGAGCCACTTTTGTGATTTATTTTTAATTACAGGATGAGATGTCACAACTACAGTATGTTGGACACCACATAAAGCGTGATTTGCATCATAGGTCTGTTACACCATCACCAAAAGACTGGCACTACTAGCTCATAGAACAGGAAAGCTTACATCCTTTTACAGCATGAGGTGAGGTCAGACAATCTAAAGCTATTTACCTGGCATCACTTTTCAGGATAAATTAAGAATGTATTTAAAAAATTATATATGACCACACCAGTGGTTTTGTCTAGAAGCTGGCTGCTACAAATTAATTCTATTAGAATACTTAATATGGCTTTGTTCCACAGAGGAACACCTTCCTCTACTGAAAGAGCTGTTAAAACTCATTCTTCTGACCTCCTCAATCCTCTTTAGTATGCTCTAGTGTGGTCATAAACTTAAAAGCGTTCTTAAGTGCCCAGCATTGGGGCACCAAGCCTACGGAGGTCACTCAAACTAAAGATCAAGCTGCCATTTACTAGATGAAAATATGTTGCTCTTACAATAGAAGGCAGCTCCAAATAGCTCACAAAAGTAACAAGGTACACACAATAAAGCTGTTTTTATTCTAATGTCTGTTCAGCACAAACAGCATTACAGCAATAAAGGAAATATGTACAACCATTAAGAGCCAAGTGCTCAATTTTGTGTCCATCATAAAACTGACAACATGACTCTGCTCTTGAGCACCTATTTTTAAATTTGTTTTTAAGAGCAAGCCACTTAAAAGTTGCAGCTTTAGATATTTAAGGATTTAACATTACAAATACATGTTTTGAGTCTGACAAGTCCTGGCATTTTAGCACTGTTATGTGAATCAGGCTAGTCTTGTCTATATCGTAACAGACCAGTATCTGACAATATCTGGTGATACTTTGAAGTTGAAAATTCTCACAGGTTACCAAATATGTTACATTGTTCTTACCAAGGTACTTGATTATTTCTAACACAAAACTGTAATTCTCAAACTTTGTATCTAAGATCTCTCTATCTACACAATGAAGTTCTAGAATATACCTAGCCACCTTGTTTGTTAGCTGTGTTTCGTTGCAGGATGTTCATGATGTATGGTGTGTGTCTATTAACTATAAATTCTGACTTGCATATTAGCAATGATCTACTGCAGATAAAAGTTTATTATAACACAGACATTTTTTAAAAGCTTATGCAAAACTGGTGTGTGTGTATACGTATGATTTCTCTTACATGAACAGGCTGAAGCTTTCATTCAAGCCAAAGAGAACAGCTGCACTCAGGCAGGGTTCACAAGATTAAGTTATGATAATTTATGTAATTTTTAAAAGTAAATTATTAAGAGTATGTTTGATAATCCTGATACACATTTTCATGAAGACGCCTTACAGTTTGAGGTCCTGAATATGTACCAAGGTAATTTAGCATGGTAAGCTGTGAAAAAGAACCAGTTAAGACAGGCAAACAAGATCCCCAACTTTTAATTACACAGTGGTGAAAGCATGACTCAAGCGTAACTCATTACTCTGTCTCTAAACGCAGAATCTCAAGGTATTAAAAAAAAGCAAAACACTTTAGATAGGTGATTTATTTTCACTGCAAGAAGGGCAGCAAAATACTGCTTAACAACTGGGTGCAGGTTTAGGCTTTTAGAGTAAAATATACACTGAAATGAAAATTTATTTTCATCACATAAAAACAATTTACTGGAAAGGAAAAGCTTACAAGCTTCAAATGCTAATGAACCAATACCTTGAACTGAAGGAAAAGCATTTCTGAACTTTGATTAGACAAAATGACCTTAGTAGAGATGACATTCTTCATAAGCCCAGCTTTATTTTACAATGTGTTGACATGATGATTTAAAAAAAAAGTCTTATTTATGAGTAACCATAAAATTCTTAGATGTTTGAGGAGGTATCAACGTTACTGTGTTTTGTCCATGCTGACAGTTTTCAAATGCACTAAAACTTGAAAAACAATTCAACACATAAAAGATCGTAGTATAAGTGTTCAATGTTTATTTTGAAAAAAAAAAGTTACTTACAGGATAATTAAAAAAAAACTAACACAGTGTAACTTACCTGGTACACACAGCACAGAATTTTGTTCCAAGGTCTTTTACTCAACCAGCCATTTGAATCTTTAGATGGAAGAACAATATCCAGCAATAGCCTTTAAAGGGAAAAAAAAACCACAACACACACACAAAACTAGGTTTGTCTGAAAACAAAGTTACATACAGATTATACCTAAAGTTCTAAAGCTCAAGTGATATAATAAACTTTTTCAAAACACATTAGGGGTCTTACAACTAATAAAAATTTCACCTATTAATACAAACTGTAATAGTCTATCCTAGCCAAGTATTAGCATTCAGGTCTCAAAAAATGAGAAACATGTCGTCGTGTCCCACCCCAAAAAGATCTTCTGTGTGACTACCTGAAGTCTGGTGTTATATACAAATTCTACAACATCACAAAGCATCAATGCTACAAACTAATCAAGTAGAATAACAACAACAAAAAAATAAAGTTCAATGCATGGTTTCACGGGCTATAAGCAACTTCTAGTTTTAAATTAAAATACTGTTATTTCCCACCAAACACCATGCACATATACATGCAAAAAATACAGAAAAACGATCCTAAACCTAATTTCCCAAACAGCTTTAGAAAACTCAAACTTACATAAACTTCAAGTTATTTTAAGAGTCTACCCCTATGCGCAAAAAAAGACTTTAAAAGTCCAGATATTTTATAAAATGTGCCCCATTGAATTTAAAAATTATCTTTATCACCCTCCACCTGAAGAGTAGCAAAAACAACCTAATCTCAAAATTGAAAGAATTAACATTAAAATTAACATACTACAAGTTATAACCACTCTTACCTAAGAGAATAAGGTATGAACGATTCTTCTGGAAACCAGTCAGGAAACTATGTATTGTTCATGGAACTTTACCTACAAAAGAAAATAAATACAAAATTTTCAGCATTTTGCTTTAGAAAAAGCAGAAGTAGTGAGATGCTTGAAATTTATTGGACTTCAGGTAATTAAGTTAGGAAAAAGTTATGATAGCAGTAACTGTATCTTTAGAACTCAATTCTAAAAATAAAAGTGCGGGTGGCTGTACATACTCAACTAAAAACAGTGGAAATGAGTGACTGACATACAACATGCATGATCTATGTTTTTGCATGAATAACTGCAGTCTGATCTCCTCTCTGCCACTAATTCTGAATGGCTTAAACACCAAATGTATACTAAANNNTAAAGACCAAATGTATACTAAATTTAAGATATTTTTTAAAGAGAAATTTAACACAGGATCTCTCGGACCTTAAACCTTTTTTTTGTCCCACGGAAGTCCTTAGATGTAAGCTATATAACACTAAATAAAATCTCTAGTGATAGCAAAGTAATTTTAAAATGGCTTCTGTCATCACCTTCTTTAAATTTTAAGCGATAAGTCACTTGATCTCACAAAAAAATTGTATTTTGCCCTTCAGAATACAGTTCTAAAGCCTGCAACTTTTTTAACCTTTAATCAGATCCTAAACTATGTTCCTCAACACAAGCAGCACCATAATTTTTACTACCTCAAGCCAACTTTTCTTTTCTTTTGTGAAAAGGCTTAACGTTTTATTTTGCAGAAGTTATATTCATCACCACTATTACATACTCTAAGAGAACNGCAATATCTTTTCAGAGACACTTAGGTGCTGTTTTATTTTCAGCAGCTGAAAGAAAACAACTCAAAATATTTTTAAAATTACCCACTTTTTAAAAAAACAACCAAAATCTGCAAAACAGAAAAACAGCAGACACCCACCTAAAGCTAGAACTTTCTTTTCAGCAAAGTGTGTATGTCAGAACCAGTTTTACACTGCAGAACTGTTGCTGGAGGGTTATAAAACCACCATAATCCAAATCTAAAATAAAAATATCGAACACTTTGCTTAAAAGAGATAGAAGTCCAATGGCTGCTGAGACTCATATTTTCAAAAACATCCCACTTTCATTGTTTCATTACAGATTTGTATTCGCAGAGGAAGTACTCAAAAAAATAGTTTTACCTCCAATTGCTGTATTTAAACCCTACACGGAGTTTTATAATCCCGTGCAAGTGTACACGAGATAAATCCAACAAATACGACCACAACCTCCAATTAGAACTAAAGTTCTTAATATTTACCTCTTGCTCTACCTACACTGACTTTTTATACATTTGGAATTATAATTTTACCCTTAAATTGGCTTTCGGTGAATACAAGCCAACGAAAAACAAACATCAGGCATTCCATTTCAACTTGTATTTTTATAAAGTCTTGCAAAAGGTGCTGTACAACTTCTAAATTATTAACCATCGAAACAACGATAAAAATGCAACGTAAACAGAAAGGATTCCAAGCTCCCTGAAAAACGCATAAACTGAATACTCAAACCAAAACTGACACCTAATAAACGCTTTTTTAAAAGCTTTTAGTGTCACACACAAACCCATTCGTTTCCTTAGCACGTAATTCATATTTAAGTAACTACCTTTCTTCTCGCAGTGTTGTCTAAAATACAACTATAGTATTTTTCCAACTTTAAACTGTAGACTTGGCATGACCAAGTTTTGAGTTTTTTTTCAGCTTGTAAGTTTTCGTATTGCCGTTCTATTTGCAAAATTATATTGCACGTAATTCTTAAGTTTTCTTTAAAGTTCTGCACCTGAACTGCTGTTTTTCAAGTGAAGTAAATTTTTATCTATTGTTCCAGTAAAGTACTAAGCTGTCTCATCCGCAGCCTTTTTTTTTTCTTACTGGTTTAGAAAGAGTTAAAAGCCAACACCCCACAAAAAAAAAAAAAAAAACACCAAGTTTTATTTTTAAGAGAAAAGGACATGGCGTCTTTGTTCTTGCAAACTACGAAAACATATCCCCATCTGGGAAGCAATGGGCAACAAATGCTCTTTAAACAGATACCGGTTTGGGGCTCAACATTTTACTGATGATGTAGTACAGTCTCCATCTCTACCCCCCCTCCCTTTACTGCTGCATTGGAGTTATAAGCTGTTTTGCGGATGCCCCCCTTCCATGCTGCACTGAAGGGGAACAGGTCTGCAGTCCCCCCTCTCCTCACTGCTGCATTGGGGAACCCGTCTGCAGCTGCTCCGTGCTGCATTGGGGGGGTCGGGGTGTGGGGAGCCCCCTCGGTGCTGCATGAACAGGGGGGAGGGGGAAGGCTCTGCAGCCCAGGAGCCGAGTGTCACCGGGGCGGTCGCCGAGCTGGGCTCCCCTCTGCGGCACCCCTTCTCCCGCAGCTCCCTCCCCAAACTGCGCTGCTCCCCCCTCACCCAAAAGGGGTCACAGAGACGAACTGGGGTCCGCGAGGCTCCCCTCAGGGAGCGGCGAGGGGGTGTAGGGAGAGGCAGGCGCCCCCTCCCCCTCCCGGCGCCAAGGACATTTTGTTTTTCCTCCCAAGGACAAAGGACAATGAGAAGCAAGGAGACTCAGGCACTTACCCAGCGAAGAGCAGCCCCTCGGCAAGCAACGGGGGCCCTGAGAACGGGGCGCTGCTCCTCTCCTCACCCTGCCCGCGGCGGAGAGCGGTCCCGCGCCCGCCCGGCGAGGGAGAGGGGCGGGCAGAGCTCCGGAGCCCGGCGCCATTGCCTTCCACCCGT
>VXBZ01001050.1:26143-45865 GCA_013399135.1 Heliornis fulica | reverse complement strand
CGTCGGCTGCGCGCGCGCGAGCGCGACGCACCGCTCCCCATTGGCCGCGCTGCGCCCTCCCCGCCAGGCCCGAGCGCGCGCACCGCTTCCATTGGTCGCATCGCGCCCTCCATCGACCTCCCCACCCTGGGCCCCGCGCGCACGGCGGCCGCGACCTCCCATTGGCCGAGCTCTCCGCCGCTTTCCCCGCCTCAGCGCCCGCCGCCGAGTATTGGCAAGTGGCGCCGGCCGCTCCCCATTGGTTCCTACCCGTCTTTTCGCGCCATCGCCCCGCCCGCCGCGGGCTCGCGCCCCGTCCGTACAAGCTTCCCCTCAGGGGGAGGAGGGTAGCACGGAGCTGGCTCGAAGCGACCGCCCAAGCACCAGCCCTGGGCCCTGCTGTCCCCCATCCTTCCCGATCCCACCTGGCCAGGACGTCCCCAACTCCACCCCGCCTCCGCTCAGCCGTGACATCGCATGGTTCGAGCACCGCCTTCTCTTGTAGCTCACGCTCCAGTCATTTTTTTAATACTTCAGCCTGCCCAAGGTGTCCCTCACCAACCCTCACAGACCTACCCCCGAAAGTGACTTGTGAAAACCCCTCGCCTAACAGCCCAGTTTGCTATCGCGCCCTACACTGCCATTCCCACAAACAGCACCTCTCTTCAGTCCTTGGTAATGCAGCAGCTCGGCCGAGGCCCTGGCACAGCCAAGCTGCTGGCCAGGCCTAGGCACCGGCTCCTCCTCACCACAGAAAATGGCACTGCAAAAACTTGTTCTCTTCACCCGAGTATAATGAACTGCTCTGGGTTTCTTCTGCATTGTACGCCCTCAACCTGCTCCTAAGCCCAATCAACGGGCAGAGCCAGAGGGACTGAATCACCTGTCTTTCATCTGCAGCATCAGTCCCAGTCCTCATTAGTACCTCTCAGAAACACTACAGACACCCAAATAAAACTAAGTATTGAGCTTTTTTTTAGCCAACGCCATAGAAACTGTCTCGTATGCCAACCTCACCAGGACACTGCCTCCTATTTTGACTACTGCCATGGAAACCATTTCAGATATCAGCATGATAGAGAGGCATCCCCCACATTTTTGGTCACTTGTCATAAATGCCTGTCCCCAGTAGGTGGGTTAGGATGTTCCTCTGCAAGAGGCACATCCAGCAAACCTGACAGAACAGCATAATTAATATTTACATACTTCAGCAGTCACTTTGAATGATAGCATGCCTTTCTCCTTTTATTTGCACAGCTTACTCCATTAAAAGCAGAGAGAAAGGTTTCCTGTTCTTTTTTTTATACTAACAACGTGGGTAGTTATGGCAGCAAGTAAACCAACAAAGCTTAAAATGATTATGGAGGTTGGCATGAGCTAGTCTGGCACTTAAAATCATGTAGATGGACTTTAGCAGTGATCTTCTGAGCTGGGTCCAGTAAAAGTCAGAATTAGTCAGTCAGCTGAAAAGAATCGCTCACGGAGGAGAATTGTTCCTGAGGAGAAATTATTTAGAGCAGAGAGATACAGAGAAAAACTAACCTTCCTGTATAAGATAGCAGGGGATGAATGCAGAAATCTACTGGCTTGGTGACAGTGGTGATAAAGTGGTTACAGACTTCAAAGAAGGTGGTGGCCTTCATAAAGGTACCACAGTGAAGTGGTAGAGCAAAACAGCTGCTCACTCAAAAGGGCAAAAGCCCTTTTTTCTTTTTCCACCCCCACAAGAAAAAGAATTGAAATTCTGGTTTAAGGAGGCTGTGGTGAGCAAAAGCCTGTTCAGCAACTTCATTCCCATTCAGATTCTTGCAACCCTTAATCCTCTTGCTCTCAGTGGAACTACTCAAGCATAACTATGTGAAGGTGTTTGCACGGGCAGAACCCAGATGCTGTTGGCCTTGGAAAACTACCAACAGTCAGGAAAGGGGAGAGGCAACCAAGGATAAGGCAGGAACTTGATAAAATTAGGGCGCAGCAAGAACACTTCCACTTATGTCTGCATTTTCAGCTGATACTGCAAGGTATGACTTCACTGCAAGGACCAATTTCACTGTAAAATTTCCAGTCTTTCTATTGCTTTTTCCCAGAATACAAGTACATTTCTAGAAAAAATATATAAAGCGTGATCACTTGTAATAACCACATGAAAGGGAGAAAAGAGATCAGGCATTCCAGACCTAACTGCACTTTGTTAGAGCAGCGCAATTCCAGCCAGAACAAGACCTAACCTGTGTGCTCAGTTACCTGATTTTCTCTAACTACACAAGTCTGTTTAGTATAATAGACTATTCCTTTAAAAAAGATTAAATTAAATTAAAAACTCGTGGATATTTGCATCCAGAAATGTTTTTGAAAGTCACTTACCGTATTGGTGCTACATGTAACCAAAAATTACTGTAACCCTAATATCCTCCTTAAATATACTGTAGTGCTTTTTCTTCCTGGCCACCAAGGCCTAAAGCAGCTCCAAAAAAAGTACACCCATTACCTCTTCTGTTTCTTGCCATCAAGTGAGTTGTATGTATGCTAACCTAAGTACAGTCACTCTTTCTAGAGCCACAGCACTCATTAGACAACTTTACTGTTTGTGTACCTATAACAGTCTCTTTGCTTTCTTCTTTCCCAATGAAACTGTACTAGCTTCCTTTTTCACATTTTTATCTCCCATGGTTAGTTCTATGTAAACACAAAAATTCCTACTCCATATGAGGTTACCCCATTTCTTTTACTTCTAAATTCAATATTTCTACACAACTGCAAATTCCTTCCAAGAGTTTATTTTTTCTCATTTAGATGATACCCCTTCCTGCTTTGTGTGTCATTAGACCAAATACTTCTGCCATGTTTTTTGAACCACATGTCTGATAATAATGAGACGACGTTTCCATTACTAATTTGGGAACTATTTACTGAAGCTGCATCTGTGGCTACAATTCCAGATAGAGGCACACAACCACACTTTCTGGTACTCACACGAACTGTTTTCTTTTATAACCTTTTTTATCTTCCCCTCATCTCCCATGAAGATTGTTATTATCCCTTAGGGACAACACATAAAAGCGCACTGTAATTCCATAGTGCAGTGTCCCTTCCCTATGTGTCCTCTATGCCAGGGGATACCAAAAGACCAGTGAAGAAGCTTGTACTTTTCAATGCATGAGGTGCAAAAGTAGGATACAGCTCTTTGGAGACAGATATATTATGGAAAGGTCAGAGATCTGATACCAATATTTGTTAAAATGTTTAAGTATTCTATCTGCCTTTTGAAGTGGAAAACAGGAGCCTAAACAAAATTGAGAGATGCGTAATGTCCCCAAACTTTTCTTCAACCAAAACTATTCGCTTTTCAGGAGAAACCAATAACAATTTTCTAAGCCCTAGGCCAAACATAATAGTTTGGATTATTTAGATAGAGAGTACGCAGACAGGATATCAGATGCCCTTTGAACACTGCAAGCTGTTTTGTGGTAGGCATTTAACTTCCTCCAAACTGGGTGTTAACAGAAATTGTTGTTTTGTCCTCTTCAGGACTATAAAGTAGAATTCTATTTCCTATTTTTGTATGTAACCTGTAATATGTTACTAAAACAATCTGCTTTTTTTTTTTTTTTTTCTTCTTCTTTTCCCCTCTGTTTCCTTCTTCAGTAGTTCACTTTTCAAATCACAGAAATTGTACAGGCAAATAGAACTTACCTCTTTCACACTTCTGGAAACTTGGGATTTTAGAGCAGCATGCACAAAGACATGAAGAGTCTGGCAACACCTGCACTGCGTTGATCTGTGGACTTTTCACATCAGTGACATGGTAACATCCACAGACAGAAATGCAAACCAAGACAAAGTCCTTCTAAGCATGGAACCAACTTTCCAGTGGGCCTGGGGAAGATGATGATGGTATATCAACCCTACCCAAAGCTTTTAGTTACTGTTGCAAGATGAGCAGTAACAGCAGCAAGCATGAAAACAATTTTAGCAATCAGCTCACACTATACATTCAACTCTAGGTTTGGAACTGGAATTAAAATCCAGACTTTTATTCTAGCCTGGAATGAATAATTGCAAACACATCTAAATACAGAGAGAGAACTTTTACATTTGCCCTTTTTGTTTCTCAGATTTCACACTGAAAATTAAGGTTATGTTAATATGGAGGGTTTGCTAGCACTTTTATGGTGCCCATGTTTAGAATGATGAACCTTATGAGTAGCAAGAAAAAAAGATTTATTACTAAGAATAATTAGAAACAAAATTTTGCTAGTGTCATAACCATATGGTAAAAAAAAATGATCTTTCAGTCTGCTATGACAAACTCTGGTGTTTTTTTGGTTTATCCAAAATGAAGCATTTTTTACAGAGATTCAGCTCTTTTTATTCCTGTTTTCAAAGCAAGTTATCAATTAAAAATATAAGGACATACTGGAAGTAAGGAATGGAACTAATGTCCTTTGTGGGATTTAACTCTTTCTCAAGCAAATTTTTAACTCATCGGTCAAAGTACATCAAAGAATCAATACTGTTTCTGTACACATAATCTTGTGGCCTGAGCTCAGATTTTAGATCTAAGAGCTCCTGAGCAGCCTAGTAACTTTGTTATTTTATTTTTGCATGAGTTCCTGTATACAACAAGGCAAATAAAAGACCCGTTACTGTTGCCTAGTGAGAATATTAATTATTGTGCCTTATATGAGCTTGACTAAGGAATATACATTTATTTTTCTGAAAAAATCAAGTCAACTTTTCTTTAAGAGGTTTGAATTTTGAAGTTTGTTGTTATTATTACAGATCATCTTCACATTATCCCTTGTTGCCATCTAACTATAAGAAATATAAACTCTCTCAGTCAAGGTATGCTGCATTCCGTCAGCATTTAACAGAAAACACTTGCATTAAAGAGCAGGCTTAGAGGTATAAGAAAAATGGGAAAGATATTGTAGCCCTTGCTTTGATGAAACCTTATGACAGTTTAAACCTATAGACTGTTTCAAACTTAAAGAATTTGTGTGGCTGTTTAATATGCGTCTTAAAGTAAGCCACCGGAGCTTGGAACAACAAATCTATTTCTTTACCCCTATTTTTAACCTTTGTTACTTGTATGAAATGATCTGGCTGTTGAAGTTCAGCTTTTAGGTAACAAACTATTCTGCTTGGTTTGACAAACTTTTATAAGAGGCCAGGGATATAGTAGAAAAAACACCAATTGACCATTTTGCCCCTACCTAATTATACACTAGCATTTCAAGTGCCAACAAGGTATTATGTGTCTCCTTACATGAAAAAGAATGATGCAACTTTGCTTATTAGTGAAATCACCTTTGAAAGCAAATAAAAAACTTGTGTACCTTGCCAGAAACTTTAATACCTATAGGTACAGCATGCAAAGGATGGTTCTGTTACTTGACTTACATGCTGGAACTTCTCTGTACTGACAAGGTTTGCTGCCTAGCCACTTACAGGACAGAAAACATTGAAGGATTAGTCGTATTGGTAGGGTTTTATTTCTGTTTAAAAGGTAGAAACTGCAAGCTATTCTTTTATCATACCATTCTGGCTGTAAATGTGGTCTACAGAGTCCCAGGAGCATTCTGCTGAGCTGGAAGATGGCCATCGTTTTATCAAGAGGCTCTACAAACAAAGCATTGGCAAGACAGAGAGAGCCATACCCAATCTTAGGTTCCAAAATAGTGTTCTGTCATGTTACAATATATCACACAACTGGTACGTAGAGTCAGAGGAGAACTTTTTGTAACTTTTAAGTAAAATCTTGAAATATTTTGATTTTAATTGTAGCTGAGGAAAATATTATGTTTAGAAGATATAGAAAATTAAATTAATAATAATTGTCTTTTGTTTAAACTCAGATAATTTAAAATTATAGCCTTACTTCCTTATGAAGGTATAAAGTTCATTTTCCAAAGCATTCATGTCCATCCCTGCAATGTATCTACTGCAAACATGAGTCAGTAAAGTTTGATTGCTTAGCACAAATATGTGCTTACACAACAAAACCAATTAAAACAAAACAAAAAAAACCCAAACCCAACTATAAGCTCTCATTTTTATTTTCTACTAACTCCCCATTTGAGTTATAGCAGTGGGTTTGGAAAGTTTAGATTATGAGCATAACAACAAATATACTTTCTTGGTAAATCTTCTTGGAGGTTTGGAGGCACAGAAGCTTCACATTAGCCTTGCAAACATGATGAATTTCTCTCAGATTGAACAAGATGGATTACAGCTACTCTAAAATGAAAAGAAAAACAACCCAGGCCTCCAAAAACACAAGTATAGAGTTGGATTTTTATTTCAAGCAAGTTTCAAGCCTGTGTCCATAACGATCCTCATTCTTGTCTCTTGTGTGCAGGTAGCACCATAGGGCATTTTATTGATTGCTATATAATAGTTGACAAAATGATGCATTATTCAGCAAATTGCCACATGCAGTGAAAAGAAACTGCTTTTTTTTTTTTTTTTGAAATCTTACAATCATGTACATTTTTATTTTTTAGACAGGCTGGAGAAGCACTGCATCATCCTGTGTACAATACCACATACATAACAGAGCAGACCCCATATATTTGTAGCTCAGAATAAACTTTGTATTTGTCAGCACTTGTTAGAAGCAGAGTCCAATCAATTTTTGATGTGGTGATACTGTATCAGGGACACACTTGGATTAGAATGTCACCTGAACAGAAATAGCTTCTGTGTCAGACTGATGTTTCCCATGAGCCTTTATATTTTCTTTTTATGATCTATTCACTATAAACTGGTTCTTGCCAGAGCTTTATCCAGTGAGGAGTGCTCATCAGCCTAGGGACTAGAGCAGTTTTGTGTGTGTCAGGCATGTCCTCCATCGAAACTTGAGAATTAACAGCTTTAACTGTTGCAGGCAAGAGGTTTGTGCTCTGAAACAAATACTGTCTCTCCGACCAAGCCAGTTACAGTGATAATCTTGTTTGAGTTTAAAATCATTCCCAGTGCATTTTTTCTGTTTATATTTAGTCAAAGATTAGAAGGTGAGCTGGTGAGAAAACATAAGCAGCCCAAGAAAACACTTTTGGTACAGTCCTGTTGCAAAATGAGGTCAGTGTCTTTTTGTACAATTAAAGCAGCAAAGGGAACACAAGACATCTTGGGTGAGACATCCGCAGCACTGTGAAAAATCTGACAGTAACTTCCACCCACCGCCATTTCACCCAGCAGCAAACCTGAACGAGAATCCATGTGCCCAAGATATGACTTATTAGCTTCAAGCTTTAGAAGTGGATTTAACAATAAGTTGCCACTTCTCTCTACAAATGTGTCGTGTTTTAAGGTGTAGAAACATTTAGATTTTTAAAAAGAGTTGGGATTCTGATCTCTTCTTGTTACTCCAAATATTCATCTCAAATTATGTGTCTGTGCCTTTAATTCAGTGCTGTGTTATTACATTTAGGTCAGTGGAATGACTCCAGGTTTTTGTTGGTGTGTCTAAATGGAATGTGGTCCTAAGGATTTGGAAGCATATAAAGTGAATTTAGGAATGAAAATGTATGTCAGTACTTGGAAAACGTAACTGCTGTGAACTAGCACAGTCCATAGAAGAGAAAGAGAACATAAAGCAGACATGAGTTTCAAGAGTAAGAACAAGCATGTATATGCAGGTATAACCGCATCATTATTCTTTGTATTTTCCCAAAAATTTGGTTTCTTGACTACTTTTTCAATAATGGAAAAAGAAATAAATTCTGCTAGATAACTCACCTCTTATACATCTCCTTCAGTATACCTTAAAACCTCCCCGTAAAACAGAGTATCAAGAGACAAAACATTAGACTGAAGTAGAAGCACATAGGTCAAAATATAATGCATTTAATTGGGAAAAATATAAAATATTTTATTATAAGAAGCCACACATGTTCCCAGTAATAAGCAGTGCTTTTGAACATTTTGACCTAATGTATAAGAAAAAGGAGACACTTTGGAGGAAGAAATGTATAGGAGAGGTGAGTTTGTATGCCTAGGATATAAAGTCTGAATAATTTAGAATCCTAACATGAACAAAAATGAAACACTGGGACTTTAATAACAGGCACTTTTATCCTAAACTCCAATTATTAAGATATTGTGCTCCTGGCTAGTATATCAGCACTTGATAATGAATATTCAAGGATCATGCTTTTGTGGCATGAATGAAAGCGACTGTATTCAAAAGATTAGGAAAGGCTTATCTTTTTATATATATATATACACACACACACAAAAGATAATGAAAATTGGAACAAAAAATGCAGTTGAAGAACAATTATTTAAATGCAGAAAGTCAACTCAAGTGATGTTAATAAATGGAATTAAGCACAGGAGAAGATATAACCTAATTAAGAGATTCAGAAAGGCATATTAGTATATGCTAGAAAAGTAATTTGCACATACGAACATTATTTTATGCTTTATATTATGATTATAATGCACGGTCTTAACAGAAAAAATCAAAGATGTGCATGACCATCCTACTAGAGCTCTGTACTATATGTATTGCTGGTCATTGGTACACTCTGCATTCAAGTTACATTTGATCTGAGGAATTAACGTAACCCTAGCAGAATATAAAAGGGCAATCAAGAAAATTACAATCCTGAGGTGGGAAAAAAGGCTTCTTTACATTGCTTTTCTGTAAGGAAGGACTCACTAAGAAAAATGTTTGCAGGTGCCACGCTTTAAAAGGAAATGCTTCTTTAGACACAGAGTGAGGAGATCAAAGACCCAACAAAATTAAACTGCAGTTAACATGGCGGAATATGACTCTTAGGTTTAAACATGACTAATACTTTTCACAATCCTAGTTTGGATTTGAATATCATGGGTTGAAGTTATCAAGTCTTCTGTGAGCAGCTGGAATAACAAGGCCTGCTTTTCTGGTAGCTGACAGCCTGCATCCCCAGCGCGGCGTTGCTGCAACATCCCTGCTCCTGCGCCATATTCAGGCAGAGTCTGTGCAATATTTCTGAGCTATATGTTACTGTCCAGTAACTGGAACTGTTACTGGAACATAGATTCTGATCACTTTGTCAGTAAGGAAAGCAGAAAAGATAGTCCTCGCACTCATTTTGTAGTTTGGTCTTTAGCAGAAGCACTAATTTGTCTCTGTTACCCACATCCTCCCCTAAAGTGCAGAAACTCTAGAACAGATTTGTCAAAACTGTTGATCAGCTCAAAAGCTCAAGGACTCCAACAGCAGGATTTCATAAGCCCTGCCTCCTTAAGAAGTCAGGATAAAAAATAGAGCTACATGAAAAATAAATGAACAGCTTTCCCTGACTCCAAAGCCAGAAAACAATATAATGAAACCAAAATCAAATTCAACAGAATCGCTTGTATTCCCAAATGCCAGCACTAATGCTCCCTCTCCCAGCTTCCTGAGACTTGTTAAACAAATGAGTCTTATAATGTATTTTGCAAGTGAAAGATCCCAGAGTGGAGAAAGCAAAGCCTAACTCCCAAAGACTCTCAACAAAAATGCTGTTGCTTGTTCTAAGAGTTTTGCACTGATGGGGACTCAGTCTGATCTCGCTCCTGCCACTATCAGTTTTTTCTCTTTTGATCAAATGAGCAGCTCTGCGGCACTAGCAGTAGTCTGAGATTTTAGATCAAAACCAATATCCCAGTACCAGGAAGCCAAGTCAGCCTGTGCAAGTCAGAAAGAGCCAGTATTGTGTGCGCAGACCAGTCAGTCTACTTATACTCTATTTAAAACACACCTGATCTATATTTTCCCTGCCTCTGTGTTACAGGGTGCAGAGTGTTACCATCCTGGTGCTTGGTGGCATTTTTGGGGCCACATTACACCTCTAAAATTATTGAAGCCTTCTGGAGAGAGACCTGTTTTGGGTTGGATGCTGTGATATCCCCAGGATAACTTTTCCCCTTTTTGCTTGTTTTTTATTTTACTTCTTGTTATTACTTTTATACCTTAAGTTTAACAATGAAAGCCTTTGGACTGAGAGAGGATGTGGGTGGAGTGAATAAGCCTCCTGATTAAAACCAAGGAGAAAAACCTTAAAACACAGACTCCCCTGCAAACAACATGTCTCCTCCTGCTGCAGTACTGCCGCCTCACGAAATGGCGACTGCTTCCGTAGACAGCTGCCTAAAAACACAGGCGTCCCCGCAAGAAACCAGAAATGCAACAATTTTTTTTTTTTTAAGCTTTCATTTTTCTCCCTTTACATTCAGTCCCTCAGAGAGCTCTCTAAGCCCTCCACAAAGCTGTAACCTGTCAAAGAAGCAATGGGGTGCGTACATAGCTCTCCTGGTGCATGGACCGGCCTCTCCACAGATACCTTCAGCTTTTGGAAGCCATCTGGGGACCCTTCCCCATGCTGGCGTGGGGAGAACGGGTGGGTGCATGCAGCCTGGGCTGGTACACAGGGCTCTGGACTCCAGCACAGCACACTTAAATCTGCTGATTCAGCCGGTATCACTGAGATCTTGTGTTTCCAGAATTTTCTCTCTCCGCTTCCCAAATATAAAGGGACTTTTGTGCTAAATACCGAGCCGGAGCACTGATGGGCTCCGTATAGGGCGCCATGTGGTATTTGGTTTCTCGCTACAGTACATGTTTTTATAATGATGGGGGAAGGGAAGGAAGAGAGCTGCTCTTACCAGCATGCCAATAATCTGTTGCAAAGGACTGGAGCACTCAGAGCCAATTAGTCCTGGATTTAACCATTTAACTGCTGAAAAAAATCAAGTCACAGGCACAGTCTGAGAGATTAGGGGCAGAAAAGACTGAGTGGGTACCCGGGGCATTGAGGTCAGTGCAGAATTGTTCAGACACATTTTTGTACAGTTCAGTGTAGATTTTTGATAAACAAATCGACCACTGAAACTCTTTCAGCTGACAACGTACAAAGGTAGGACAGCTGTATCCAGAACTCCCACACAGCACAACTTAAATAAAAACTGGAGTTGTTTCAGGATCCATGCCAGGCTGGCAGAACCATGAAAGCCACCCCCAGAAGCTGTGTTTCTGATCTAGATTTTGGGTGGATATAAGTCCCTGCTGCGGGAACAGCAGACCCCTGCAGCCCAGACCCAAAGACATGCTTGGGACCTTCCTGGACCAGCCTTGTTTTTCCTAGACCCTTAACTGAATTAGGGGGAAAAAAAGTTATTTTTATATTCTGCAGTTTAATTTGTCATAAACTTTTAATACCTGAGGCAGACTAGCTCATGGCTTGCTGCATGCTGCTGAACAAGCCAGGGAAGAAGATGCATGGGGAGTTCCCAGCCTCGGTCTTTTTCTCCAGGGGCAAGTCTGAACATCGCAGGAAGAGTACAAATTAGTCCCAATGCACAGCAACAGTAGTACACTCCCACTTGACCTGGCAGGTGGGTAAACCTATTTTTGTGCTCTTTTTTAATTCCATGATGTACCAGAGAATATCAGATCAGACTCTTGGAGGTGCCAGGAAGCCTCACAGGGTTTGCACAGCATGGTGAAGTGCCCCAGCGTACCAAAAGCAGACTGCCACCCCAGCTCACTGCAAGCAATTTCCTTGCTGTACCAGTGCTGCAAGACTGCTTATGAAAGGTAAACTCCTACACCACTAGCCTCTCAGATGGCTGAAAAAAATGAAGACAAAGCTCCCTCCTTGCCATGAAGAAGGTCCTACACACGTGTAAGGTGCCTGCTGCTCCCCTTGAAGGGCTGAAGCAAGGCTGGCACCACAATGCATCTCACTTTGGTGGCAGAAAGAATTCTGGCTGCATTAAAGTATAACTTCAGATTCAAATAAAAAAACACTGCAGAGCAGGGAAAACATATTGCTAAGAAAACAGCAGATTATTTAGGCATGTGAACTATCAGAGCTCTGGCAACACAAAAACTCCCTTGTTCCTATTGCCTCCCACAGCTGCATTCACTAAATATATCCTGGGCAGAGATCTGCCTTTCCCCACCCCTTCCCTAGCCCAATCAGGTCTGCACAAACATCACCAAGCTCCCTTGGGATGTGCAGTCAGGCAGCAGCAATGCCCTACTTACAAGCATCAGGAAGGGCAGAAGAGACTAATAACCACTGCAACAGGGTAAAATTGTTACGTCCACAGGTTATTTTGAGAGAGAGAGTGCGTAGCTGATTGATAGTTAACTGTTAAAAACAGGGTGTGGGGGGGTTGTTCCTCTAGGATACACCCCATTTGTACGTCAGAATTGCTGGAAGTTATTCCCATCAGATGATTTTAAATGGCTTGCAGAAAACAAGAACTGGTGATCTCAGAGCAAATTCAAACACAAGAATGGTCACCGTTATTTTAAAAATAAATACATACATACATAAATGCATGCATTTCCTGGCAGATTTAGAGGTGAGCAGTGGTCTTCAGTGTCCCAGGGACTGGCTGGCCAACAGAGAACAACCCAAACTTTACCTTCCAGCCAGCCAAGGCTGTTGACTGTGGCTTATTGTCTGATCATAACTCTGCCTCTAGGGAGGGGAATAAAACCCCATCCCCCATGACTAGATTTCCACAGGGCCAAGGTCCCCCATCACCTTGGCTCTGCTCTCCACACTTCTCCTATCCTCACCTTGCATCTTTTACTTGTGAGGGCACAAATTCTTTGGCCCTGGACATGGACCCTTGGTCCCAACTGCAGCCTTCAAACACTGCTGCAAACACAGCCGCAAAGAAGAGGAAGAGCTTCCCCTTCAGATATAATTAATTCCATAGTAGAGCAAATTCTGGCAGAAAAAGAGTAAATTTTGTGGCTTTCCTCGATTTCAGGCTGTGAGCCAGCAGGAATTTTGACTCTCCAGGTCCCTGCTTTTCCCCTTCCTCACTATTTCCTATTTCTTCAACACTTCCAGCTCCTTCATCAGCAAAGCAAATTTGACAGTCTGGTCAATTTTTCAAGCTTTCTCATTTTAAGCAGTCAGTGGGAGCAGACTGTATCTTGCAATCAAACCTCACAGGAGAGAGAATTAAATATCTCATGCATGACCTTAATCCATAGGATTTTGTAGATAGTTTTCCTTGCAATCTCAATACTCAGAGCTTATAATGCATTCAAATGCATCTGTAGCCCTAGAACACTTTGCAACAAAAGGAACCCACATTCATTTTGATATAATTATGCAGTCATGGGAGCCACGTGCTTGCTGTGGAATAAATATAAATACTGAGCTTTTGGGAATAACTGGCAGACTTAAATAAAAATGTAAAAAAGCCCCACAACCTCAAAACCCTGAAGAATGAAAGCTATCTATTCTACATAGAAAAAAAAAGAGAGATCCATTTTAGATGTCAAATTGCAATAAAGGAAAATAGTATGTATGTATGTATGAAGAGTCTTTTAGCATCTCATTTTTTCAATCTATAAAACCTAAAAGAAAACACCTATACTTATATTAAGGCATACATATAAAGTAAGGGCCTTTTCAAAAGTAGTAATAGCATTTAAAGTATTTAAAACTTTTTAAATCAGACAATTAATTCCCAAAGTGGCCACAGGTCCCAGAGCTTAACCAAATATTTGAAAGGTAGAAAAGTTTGAAAATTCTGCCACATTTTTTGTGCCTCTTCTATACATTCTCCCCTTATCTGCTTCTCTTACCTTCTTGAAATAAACTGTCCTCAAAGACCCTTTTAATTTTGAATTTGGAAATTGCCACTATTTTAATTAGTGATGTTCTGGAGAAGAACTACATACTGGTTGTGCTGGAAACCAGCCTTTGTCGCTGGGGACAGCGGTGGTTTTGCCTGCTCTCATCTCATAAGGTCTGCCAGATCCTGTGGATTTCTGAGTGCACAGGCAGATGCATTCTCATCTCGTGCTTTTAAGAAGGAAATAGACAACGTGAGACTAGATGTTAAGACCAGTCACTGAGAAGCCACGGGAGGGTGAGTTACCTTCAACAATACCATATCTCTGAAAGCAAACAAAGGCATAAGAGAGCAGGGTGGAAGGTTTAATTCCTCAAACAAGGCAGTGACTCATCCACATTCCCAACTGCTCACACAAGGGAGGCAGAAACCCTCCTCCTGGCAGACCAGATCCTCCGCATTGTGCTTCATGGATTAAATCCTCAGCAAAGGCAAGTCGTGGTGGTAGCACGTTGCAGCAGACACAGTGCAGACCAAATGTGTTTCAGAAAGGGACCCTCCTTACAAGCCTCTGTGTCATCTTGCCTTCTTGAAAAAAATAAACGTTCAGAAGTTCTGCTTTCCACATCTGAAAACACAGTGGAAAGAAAAAGAGCTACTACTAACAATTGCTTTTCAAGAGCCAAACTCATCTTTTTTTCTCAGATACCAACGTTTTCTGAAGTTGCTAAGAGGCAGAAGTTGACTCTTTAACAAAACAAAACAAACCCCCAAAACCCTGCAATGCAAAGACAGATGAGACAAGTCCCAAAGTGTTCAGGGTCCCAAAACAGCAGTGTTTAAGGTGGGTAAGGTGCTGTCTCTAACCACCTAATTATCCACAGGGGAAAACCTGAGCTAGGGATAAGGAAACTCACCATCCTAAGCACCTGCTCACACATTCCCAACACACAAAGCAGATTTCACTGATGAAGGACAAGGATCTTCCAGGTAACTGCATGCAGCTGAGCTGCTCCATCCTTCCTTTCTGGGAGGTGGGGAGTGTAGTGCAGGTCTCCAATGGTGTCCCTATTAGCTGAGCTCCTGTTTGGCCATGATGGAGCCAGCAGCAGCAGAGATGAGAAGGATGGATGTGAGGAAACAGGACTAGAAAGAAAAGGACCACAGAAAGCAGAGAATATTGCTCACTTATAAAAGAAACTCCAGGAAGCCAACCAACATCCTTAAACTATAAACCTCAGAGAGGTTGTGGTTAGGAGGCAAATATAGTGGGGATACAGGGAGGGGCTGCAGGTAGGGTTATACCTATACCCAGGGGGAGATGCCTCCAAGCCATAATCCATCTGGAGTCCCCCAGGAGTGGGGCTGGGTAGATGGTCACCTCTGTAGCTGAGCCAGGGCTCTGCTGGGTGGGGTTTGTTCACTACAGGGCTGAAGGATTCCAGGTTATTAGCATAAAATTCCCCTCTGGTTTCACGCTCGTTAATGCTAACAGTGTGTTCCACCATATATCTTGGTTTTAGGATTCCAGCAGTAGCTGGGCACCCCAAAATAACATGTTCCTTTGTTCTTCCTGGGGGTGGTTCCCCAGGTGCCACAGGAAGCCAACAGCAGTTACCTAAGGAGGAGGATGTGCTTGCTTAGCAGTTACCAGCGACGGTCTGGAGTGAGAGACCAAGACAGTGCAGGCTCCTAGCAAGGGACAGAAAGCAGTGTCATTAATTAATGAAGGTATCAAGCCTCACACAAATACAACATGCTACTCGAGAGCTGAAGCCATGCCCCACAAAGATGGCTGTTGCTCGAACGCTGCTGCTTTACTTGAAGCTTAGCCCCAGCGAGCAGGGAAAGCAGCAAACCCAATCTCCGTGCTGCTGCAGTTTTGCTGGTGGCATCTGAAATATTTCAGGCATTTCAGACAACCCTCTGTGGACTGGAGCAGAGACTCGCCCATCGGGACTCCAGCTTTATTTCTTTTATTTAAAAGAAATAAAAAAATCTGTTTGTCCAGTCGCAGAAGAACATCTCTCTGTCAGTTTATTGGATGGAAACAACAGAAGCAGGGGTTTTATGCTGATGTTTCTCCCCGGTTCCACACACTGCCTTGATCAAGTGACTGTTCTGATCATCACGATGGCAAACAAACGACGTGAGCTCATTGTAAGCCATTTCCTTGTGCAAAGGCAGCGAAACCATCGCAGGAGATGGACCTCAGGCACATTGTTATTACTGAAGGGTCGGGTTTGGATTTGTTTTTGGCTGTCTCATGTTACTTGGAACCCCCAGTTCTGCCAGGCTGCTCGAGAAAGGCAGGATTTGTCCCCTGCCTTCGGCATGAAAACACAACTCAAATCCCTTCTCTGGAACAAAGGTGCTTCCCAGGAGCCTGGCGTGCTGCCGGCATGTCGAGCGCGTAGCCAAGCAACGGCAGCCATTACTGGGGCTCACGCTCACCCGTGATGCTCCAGCCTCCACAAACAATTCTTGCCACGTAGACAAGACCGTGCAGGGTAATGGAAAATTACTGCAGGCTTTTTCTTAAAGGGCGAGAATCTCCGTTGGAGGAGAAGGTTGGTCCGCATCCCGCTTCCCAGTGTGCCCCAGGGTATTTTTGATTTTTATTTTTTTTTCTTTCCTGTGAGAAAGGCTGCAGTGCGTCACTGGCGTGCTGGGGCGTTAATAAAGGCAGATATCATTTGCATGATATTTCAACTGACTGCAGTGATAAAAACAAAAAAGGAGTAAATCAGAGAGCTGAGCGGCAGGGGAGGGGGGGCAGGGGGAAGAGCTGTGCAGCCGGTGAACAAGCTGGCAGCTGCCTCTCCAA
Source organism: Heliornis fulica (assembly GCA_013399135.1). Lineage (NCBI taxonomy): Eukaryota > Metazoa > Chordata > Aves > Gruiformes > Heliornithidae > Heliornis > Heliornis fulica. The sequence goes on along the minus strand of VXBZ01001050.1, from coordinate 29,475 downwards.
AGCTGCTTTTGACACAGCCTTGAACATGGCGACCTTACACGTCTCAGCTAATATTAGCTGAGAGCTGATGCCAGAATAATCCTCTCGCGCTTGGCAGGCGCAGTGTTTTAACAACTGCCCGGCAAATGTCTGCCTGCAAGGCTGCAGGAAGAAAAAAAATACCTTTAAAGAAAGAGTAAACTTACTTTGCAACAGCAATTTTTTAAAATCATGACTGTGTTTGCCTCCAGTTTCTAATGGGAAGGAGAACTCATTTCTTAAGGCAGCATTGTGCCTACTTAGTTTGACACACCGAGCTAGGGAGCCACACAAATAGCCGCAGTAGCCCCAAACAGCCCATTCTGACTACTGCACTTTAGCAGTGAATATCAGAGATTTTCAGACTTACTGGTTGGGCAGGTTAGCATCAGCCTGGCAGACACACTGAGAGCTGCCCAGAAGGAGAGTTGCACCACTGCTGCATGATCAGTGCTCTTTGCAGGGATCAAAATTGCCTCCTGTATCCATCACAAGTTTAATTTCATCTCCTCGAGGAGCAGACCCCGTTGTCTGCTCCGTGGGGCACCTACAGGACATCAACTGAATCTAACCTGCAGGGAAACAAGGGAACTTGCTCTACTTCTGTAACCTCTTTTTGCTCACCCTATGCAGCTGAGGCTCGTGACGGCCCTGGTTTGGTTCAAGGATGCTGCTGGGCTTTCTGTTTTTGGGGTTTTTTGGTTTGGTTTTTTGGGGTTTGTTTGTTTGGTTGTTTGCTTTTTTTTTTTTCTGGAGCTGCCTGTGGTTTCAGGTGCTGCTTGCCAGACCCGTTCTAGGTCACCTAGGAACACTGAGGAGGTGACTTCTCAACAAAGGTATACAGTACTTGTTGTTGTTACCTTCTTCTTAGCTAATGTGGCTTGGAAAGAGTAACTTGAAACAGCTCTTTTAGGTAAATGAACTCAAGTAAAGTGCAAAGATCTGGTTTCTGAGAAGCCACTGACAAGCTGGACAGAGGTGAAACCCTTCAGCAGCACACAAAGCTTCCTGCAGACACTCCCTGAGAGAACTGCAAACGCATGTTCCCAGGGGAAGCTGGTCTCCGTCTGAGGCTGGAGTTACATGAAGACATCGGAGAGGACTGGTGGCCATGTGTGGACCTGACCCTGCTCAGCTGGAGGGAGATGCGGGAGTTTTCTATTGCATTTCCAAGGTGGTGGTCTGAACCAGAGGAAGCAAAAGCCTTTGAGCTCAGTAAGCACGTGCAGGGGAGTGAACACAAAGATGCTCTGGCTTTGTTAGCTTTTGGGCTTTACTACTGCGAGCTGGTTTCCATGCAGTGGACCCATAGTCATGAGGGAATGGGCAAACACAGACACTGCAGTGAGGGATGTGCTGCAACACAGCACAGCTGCATTGGGGCTTTTCACCTGAATGTATTTTGAGTTTAAAACATATGTTCATCACACGCTTTTCAAGTGTCACCTACATTTTCCCCAAACTGTGGAAGTTCCACTTGAAATATGTATTTTGAATTCATTTTCCCAGCTCCTGCAGCGCCCCCATTGCTCTCCCATCTCCTGAGCATCCCTTGCATTTCTCATGCTGGTTAGGTTGTCGTTGCTAAGAGAAAACTTTCATTATGTAAAAACAACAATTTCTTGTTAAAAGCCTCAGGCTCCCTTACATTTCCCTTTAGATTTTGCAATCTGAACACACGTTTCTGCTTCAGTGAGCTTCAGAGCTTCCCAATTTTTGTGCAGTTCCCTGCACTGTAAACAACCACTGAGTTTAGCACTGCTCAAAGCTCAAAGCTTTGGACTTGTTTTCTTGAAAAATCGAGATAAAAGGTGGTGTCTCCAGCTGAAGAGCTTTCACACTGTGTTAAATAGCGACTTCTTGCCTATTGTGCCACCTGTCCTGGGTCTGTGTGCCGTGTGCTGAGCAGGGTGGTTGCTGCCTACACCTGCAGCGGGTTTGCTCTGCTGACTGTTTGCCCTGCGGTTTGTGGCACAACGTGATGTCAACAGAAGAGAGAACGGCAGCTCCTCCAAGAACACAGTCAGAAACTCCCTGAAGAACACAGCATGGCGGTTTAAAGCACTCAGCCATTGTTCCTCCTCCCCAGGAATGGATTTCCACTACATACCAGCAAAAGGGATCATATTTGTGGAAAAAAAAAGTGTGAGGAAGCCTAGAATGTGGCTAGACCAGTCCTGGGAGGACACTTGGTGGCTGGTGGCTCTCTGAATAACATGGTGTAGATAAGACACCTTTAATCTTGCTCCTTTCTCCACCCTCAGCAAGGTCAGGGCTATTCCAGCTTAGCTGGTTTTTCTTCTCTCCTTTGGGTAACTCCTATAGAGTTAATAAATCACACCAAAGAATTTCCACCACACCTCAATCAAATAACCCCATCCTGTGGCAGTGCTGGCTGGGGAAGTCCTGGACAATGTCCTGGGACTCTAATAAAGCCAAGAGCAATTTTACCACCAATTCAGTGCCAAGAAGGTTGGTCAGTCATGTTGTATTTATTTTTAGAGTAGTAAGTTATTTTCAAAGAGCCTTTCTGTCAGGCATGGCCCCATGGAAGCTGCCAAGTCCCCTCCTCCAGCTTCATGGGCATCGTTAGCAGGGCTGTGTGCAATGAAGTTGTGTCAGCACTTCCATTACGGCACCTCACCCTGCTCCAGCCGTTATAGACTGAGCATCAAAATCCAGTTCTGGAAAAAACATAAATTCAAGAGCCAACACAGAAAACAGTCAGCACCTTAACCTGATCCTTGCTGTAATTCATCTGGCTGGCGAGAAAGAGTGGAGATTTAAAATATATTTTTCCCTCCCACACCTAAATCCTGAATCTTGAATTCCAGCTGTATCACACTCAAATTTAACTCATGGGAAATATTTTTTTAGGTTGATTTTTTTTTTTTTAACATATCTGTGGTAAATGGGGAAGTGATCCTTTCCCTCCTCCGCCTCTTCTGCAAGCCAAATGTGTGATTAAAAGTTGCCTTTGTCAATCCTACTAACGAAGGCTACAGTTAACAGTCGTTTTAATTGGGCACAAATCCATGGCAGTGTTGAGCAGGATGTCCTCTCACCACGCACAGCCTACCCAGGGTGCAGGGGCAGGGAGCTAATTTAAGCTGATGACTAACCAGGAGCTGCTGCTGGAAGAGAACATGACCCTTTGTCTTACTATTGAGTGGTCACACTGTCATTCAGGCTGATGAATTCATCCAGGTGCAAACTCCTCCTTTTTCCTACCTTTGCTACATTTTCACCATTTTTTTTTCCCTGAGCACAAGGGCCAGCACACAGAGAAGGGGGGGGGGGGGGGGGCGGGGGTG
>VXBZ01001050.1:0-22395 GCA_013399135.1 Heliornis fulica | reverse complement strand
CTTTCCTTTCCTTTCCTTTCCTTTCCTTTCCTTTCCTTTCCTTTCCTTTCCTTTCCTTTCCTTTCCTTTCCTTTCCTTCCCTTCCCTTCCCTTCCCTTCCCTTCCCTTCCCATAAATAACTCCTTTTTTAATCTTTTTAAAATTTATTCCAGTAAAACGGGTGACAACACTTTTACCTGATCTGAACATCTGTTTTTTTTTTCCCAGTGGGAAGTTCACACACCAAGCATGGCTGTGTCCTGGACAGCTTTTAGTGTTATGTAAACGTGAAATGATAAGGGAAAGGTTCTCACCTACAGACCTCCAAGGGATGTGACAAGTGGACTCTGCCTTTCCTGTGCCAAACTTCTCCAAAACCCTGAGCTTTTGCATATTAACCCATTTTAACCCAGTATGTCTTGGACCAAATTCAAACATACTTTACATGGAAGCTTGTTTTACTATTAGATCTATAGAGCATTGCTGTCTATATAAACCAAATCACTGCAGTTAAACAGCCTGCAAAATACTTGCAAACACAGGAGAGAACACCTCGGGAACAAAACGGTGCTCATAGCTGTTCCCGTGGGATTTTTTCCTGCTGGAGCAAGCAGTGGGTCCCCTGCAGTCGGTGCAGGGAGAGCTCCCCCTCCTGCCGGGAAGCATCTTTATCCCCATCCACCCTTGGGACAGTTGTTGCTATTACTCCTTATTTCTGAGGGTCAGGCCAATGGCAACGTGAGATGTTATAAATAAACAGACAAACAAACAAATATGGTTAGAAATACACGGATAATTTATGCTCATTTCCTTTGTTATTTTCAGAGGCTTTATAAAAGAAAAAGTAATCTTTTGACTTTTTTCTCCTCTACTGCAGCAAGATTATCCCTGTCAATGGAAATCACCTAGCATGCAAACAGTTTGTGTCTGTTGCTCCATTAAAAAAAACACACCCCTGCCCTTATCCTGGGATAATTTCATCATCTGCTGCAAAGGATCAGCAACCTGACCAGCAGGTTTTAAGAAGGTGAGATGCTCCTGTCTGCAGGGAAGGGATCTTGTGCTGTGCTAAGGCACTGCTGTATCTGACTTTCCAGGAGCATCAGGCAGCCCATGTTGAACCTCATCCTGAGTCTGTACTGTGAAGAAATGTCTCCTATAAATAGGTAGATGCTCATAGCAGGTAGCAAAGCCAGTGGGCTTTTCACAACAGCTTGAGAAATAACCGAGCATGCACTGAATGGCTGGTTTATACCATGTACCAAGCTCCAGCGGCAGTTTCAACTGGCTTATTTATACTTCTTTGAGGACTTTGCTGTTTCTCATGTCCTGTTGTTTAACTTGATTTGTAATAAACACTCCAGGTTTTATAAAATGCAAAGTACTGAGGTAAGAAATATTTTTAATGCTCTGTTTTCCATGTATGAAAAATCTCTGTGGCTGGCCAGAAAACAGCCATGCATATAGACACACCGTTCTTTGATAACAAGGAGGAGTTGAGAACAGCAACTTCAGGGCGACAAGAGAGCTGGCTCCAACACAAGGTTTCCACTTTCTAGGGACTTAAAAAGGAGCCAGTGACAGTAACAGAATAAGGGTGAAAGCAAAAATGCTGTATGTTATGGTATGAATTAGAAATCCAAGAAGAGGATACTCCAGGGCAGGACTCAGCAGCAGCTCTCTGACTCCAGGATGCAGCTCAACCCCCAGCTCTGTCTGCCACACCATACAATGAACAAAGATTTGGGAACCAGCCTCTGGCTTAGGGTTTGCCAGCAGTGAGAGTCATGTTCTTGTGGTGGAGAACAATATTAAATCCTCCAGATCCAACCAAGGCTTCTATCATGCTCATCTGAACCTCAACAAAACTCCCCAAAGCTCTCTGCTCCTTCGAAGCCTCTTCCTCACCGCTCCCTGACCATAGCTAGCTTGCAACAGGTAAATCCGTGCTATAGGAAGTATTTTCCATGCATTTAACAGATGGATAAGCTGAGATGGGGAATGAAGTGTGTCATCTGGGGCAGAGGTGGAAAGGAAGGTTTCTCTTCCCACTCCTCCATCATGACCACCCGCTCCATCTGCTAACATGTCAGCACACGGTGCCAATCTCCAGCGTGGTTCTGGTTAGTCTACAAAGTGCTGTGTGTTGATGTTTTGGTTTGATACTTGGAGGGCTCTGTGGAGATATTTAATTAGACAAAATTAATTCCTTTGAGAACAACCTTCTGGCAGCACTTTGGAAAGTGCTAGGAAGCTACTGTTGTTCTGACGCTTCTTAAAATTGGCAGTAGCCATTTCCCAATTTATTTTTTAAAGGACAATCAAGCTACATTGTTCCCCAGATCAAACAATAGCTGTGAGCTGCCTGCCAGCATCGCTGTCAGAAGGTGGGGTGACGGACCTTCTCACCAGAAGTCACCTCTCACAGCTGCCAAGCCCTTGTTGGTGTCACCCTGGAAGGTTTTCCCTCTGCCTGAGCTGTCAGAGTCCTCTGGCCTCTTTGTTTTCCATCTCTTTTTTATCACCTTCCTCGTGCCTGCTTTCTCCTGCAGCCCAACGGGGATGCTGGTACTTCTCGTGGGACCATCTGCTGCTGATTCTGCAAACCTCCCAGAGACCAGGACACACAAGGGCAAAGTCTCAGTACGATTAAACTCCATGAGCCCCAGAGGTCTGTGTTTGCGGTGGTGCCCAGATTGGAATGGGGAGGGAAACAGCCCAGGCTGCAAGTAGTGTGCAGGGCACTCACTGAAACCCAGAACAACCCCTGTAAGCTCTTTCCCTTTGCACTGTAGCCAGCCAGGCTCTGCCTGCTTGGGTCCAGGGGTGGTGTGGAAGAGGTCTTTGGGGTCATGGTTGGCACAAGAGCCACGTTAGATTGTGCATCCTCCTACCGCAGATGACTTGAATGTTCATTTCCCACACCAGCTTCCAGCCCTTTTCTCCTTCTGAGGTTGGTTTCCAGATGGGTTTCTCAGCCTCGTTGCTGCCTGCATTATCTATCATCCTCTGTGCAATACAAAATTTCACCTTTTTGAGGTTTGCCTTGGCACCTGTGCACTTAGAAAGGGACAGAAGTTCAAGGTTTCATTGCATGGATCGAAGGCACAGTGTTCAGCCCTCTTCTGGCACAGCCCGAGCGATGCAGCGGCAACAAAGGGATGCACAGCATTATGTCCATTTTATTCAGGCTCCTCAGTTCCTTTAAATTAGGATTTATGTGGATCTGTAAAAAAACCCTGCTCATAATCAAGCTGTAAAAGTAGAAGGAATCTATACTTAAACACTTAATTAGGGGATGTCTGCAGAGTGCTCTGCAAATGGGACGGTGACAGAGTATGCCATGCACTTGGTATTTAAATATAGCTGTACACACACCCTCGCCCTCCTGAACTGCTGAAAACCTCCTAGCAGGTGATCACAAGCCTTTCTATAATTGAAATGAACTTAATCCTGACAAAAATGTAGCAGCAGCTGCTGTGAAAGCTGTGGCTGGTCTCCAAGTATTTCTTACGTTACCCTGGTCTGTATATTAAAGCGAGACTGATTGCTGTGCTGCGGCATCCTGCCACAGAGTGTCTCTTACAAGAAAGCTGCTGTGTTTTAGATTTAAGGGCTTTGTTGTATTTTTCATAAGAACACTTTCCTCTTGTGTGATGATTGCCACACAAGGGTCTGAGCTGCTCGGATATTAATTACTCAGGGCCTACAACAATACTCTGAAGTGAAAGGTAAATAGGGGTATTCCTCTTCCTCACACATACACTGTAGTAAAACATATGGGCAGTTGCCTATATGGTGTGTGGAAGAAGCAGAGCTGTGTTTGGAGGTAGTGGAGGTGAGCTGCCAGCCCAGAGGATGCATGCAGGATACTGAGAGGAGACAGCAGCCAGCCAGAAGAAGATATGATAAATTACTGAGGCTGCCTTCCTAATTTAATCTTCATGCCAAAAATCTCTGCTTGAATCCTAATGTGCCATGGAGCAGTGGGACAAGGAACAGCTCCTCCTGCAAAGTTTTGCCTTTGTATGAGAACTCCCCAGCCTGTCTCGGCTTCACTGAGTCCTTCCTCCCTTGGAAGTCCTCTCCCTGTCCCCTCTCAACTCCCTGCATCTCCCTGGGCTCTGCTGGGTGGGACCCAGCATTTCTGCACCACCACCAAAGAGCAACCATGGAGCAGCTTTTCTGGGAGGAGGGATGTCCCCACCTCAGAGCCCGGCAAACCCATCGGCAGAATTCTGGGCAAAGCGGGGCTCAGCGTGCGTGCGAGACGGACTGCGCAGAGCGGGCACTGACTTCCCACTCCCACAAAGCCACCACAGCAACGATGGGGTCACAGCCTTTGGAAAATCTGTCTGGCAGGAGCACAGTGAAGGTACCTCACCTGAGAACCGCTTGGTTTGCCCGTGGTTGGAAGATGCTGCTACGGGCCAGGCAGGAATTACGGGTCCCCGCTGCCTCCGGGTCGGTCTGCAAAGCCGGACTCACACTGCCGGTCTCTTGAGCGCTGTCTGCTTTATGGCTGAGACTCCCAGCCCGGAAAACATTAACTCAACCTTATTCAAACTGTTCTTTTGCCCTGAGCTAAGCAGGGCACACGCACTCCTTTTCTGTGTGTCATCAAGGCTGTTTAAAGGGCAGAACAGAAGATGGTGCTGCTGAGCCAACGTATTTTAACAAGAAAACTTCCCGGAGCTGCCGGGTTTTTTGACAGATCCAGTTCCAAAATAATCTTTGTTTAAACTAAAGAGTTGTCAAGGAGATAAGTTTGAGAAGCACATGAGCTACAGAGAAACATCCTCCAGCCTGTTCCCTCATGGAGCAGAGATGTGGTGAAATATTGATGGACCAGACTCCCTAATTACATCTCCTGCTGAGGGGCCAGCTTGAAATCCGGAGCTTTCCTGCTTTGTATGCGGCACCGTTGGGATAAAGCGATGGGATCCCTCACAGAGCTGCACGGGCAATTGGGCTGGGATGTATGTGGCTAATGAACAGGCGTCAGCCAGGCAGCTTTTGGGAGTTAATGAAATGCTCAGTAAAAAAAGCAGCACCTCCAGGTACCGTCTGTGCCTCTCTCCTGGAGTTTAATCCTTCGCTGCTGCCCGGGCATCCTCGTGCGGTGTTTACTGAAGTCTTCTCTGTGTAAAACAACAGGAGCAGCAGCGAGAATGAAAACACTTTTGATCATCAAGCTGGGAAAAATAGTGTCAAGCTCTTAAGCTGTATATTTTTTTTTCTTGCTCGGGCTTACGTTACTCAAAAGGTGAGCATGCAAAAGTAACACAAATAATTTTGATCCACAGTGCTGACAGCCACAGTATTGCATCCAGTTCTGGGCCCCTCGCTTCCAGAAGGACATACAACTCCTTGAGAGAGTCCAGCGCAGGGCCACCAAGGTGATGAAGGGAGTGGAACATCTTCCTTATGAGGACAGGCTGAGTGAGCTGGGTCTCTTCATCTTGGAGAAGAGGAGACTGAGGGTTGACCTCATTAGCATTTATTAATATGTACAGGGTGAGTGTCAGGAGGATGGAGCCAGGCTCTTCTCAGTGATGGCCAGTGACAGGACAAGGGGAAATGGTTCCAAACTGGAACATAGAAAGTTCCGTCTTAATATAAGGAGGAACTTTTTCACTGTGAGGGTGATGGATCACTGGAACAGGCTGCCCGAGAGGCTGTGGTGTCTCCTTCTTTGGAGACATTCAAGACCAATCTGCACACATTCCTATGTGATCTACTCTAGATGATCCTGCTCGGGCAGGGGGGTTGGACTGCATGGTCTTTCGAGGTCTCTTCCAGCTCCTACTATTCTGTGATTCTATAGAAATAGGGACATTTTAGCTCAGACTGAGAACAGCAATAGGAAGCTGCTTTATTTCTCACATGAAGGGCACCCTCGTGCTTCCACAGTTCACCTGTCTCTGAATTCCAGTGGTTTAGCAGCAGGAAACATCCTGAATTCAGATGCTTCTTCAAAACCTGATTTACTCGGCAGCTGTAAACGAAATGTCTGTGAAAGAAGATGCTGTCTTGCGGTATTTCATTTTCTAACTCACGTGGCACCTGTAAATGCTGCTGAGCAACTAATGCACAGTGATGCTGAGAACTGGAACTGCACTGTACTTTGTCCCTTCTGGTAACTCTACACCTGGTGAAGCCCATGTGTGTTACAGGGCTAGAGATCAGAATTCGTCCTGCATCTCGGCATATCTCTGCGATGACAAATGAGGTCTGTACTGGTAATTTCTCCAGGAAAGTATGACCACATGGTGGCTGCCATCAAGTCAGGAGTCTTCACTGCTGGCCTTCACACAATCTTCTGGGTTAGCTTGGTGGAGACACCGTATCTTCTTGTTTTCATATCTCTGACTCCACAGCAAGAGTAATATTTACCTATTTTACAGGCCACACTAGAAAGATTAATTAGCTAATGCTTGTTGAGTACTTTGAAGATAGAAAGCAACAAATGCATTTAACGAGCTGCATTCAGTGCACCCAGAATCAATAGATGCTTGGCAAGGAGACTAGGGAATAGACCTGGGAGGTGTGCAAGCCCACAGGGACTGGGATGCCCAGATCCCAATCCTGACCCATGGTGGGGAGCACACCCATCCATGCACACACCCCTGAAAGCCCTGCAAATGTGCCCACTGCTGTGTGCAGCAGGATAAGGGATATGACCGTACAGCCTTCCTCTCTGCAGATAATGACCAAAAGCAACACCAGTTCTCCCAGATGATGGTAGAGGCTCATCAGACCCTTCATGCCCTGAAGCTGTCTGGGCTTGTGAGGGGTGAGTGGATCACTCCAAGTGCCCAAGTTGGCTCATGTTTTCTCTGCCTCAAGCAGTTTCTCCTTTCCAGGCAGCGGATGCAGCAAGTAGCACTTATGAGCCAGCGCAGTGGGAAAAGTTGTAATAGGCATAACAGGATGAGAGACAAGGAGTGAATGTCTCAGGCTCCTGGGAAGCAGCTGGAGGATCAGGAGCCATTCAGTGCTAAAGCACTGTCCCAGAGCTGGATGTCAGGTAAGCATGGATGGGCAAGCTGCAATTCAAGGGTGAGCCAGCCTGCAGCTATCTGATGCGTAACAGCAGCCAGAGGAGAATTCACTCACGAAATAAAAAGCTGTCCATGATTAAACAGACTCGTTAAGTAAACTCTCCCCTTGGCCATGGAGAAGATTCCTTCAGGACAAAGCTAAGGGATCCAAACACCGTGTTGGTGAGCTGTCCCCACTCCAGAGAGGAGACGTGGTTGGGGTGGCACCTCCTGGGGCATGTCGGTGTGAGTGTGCAAAGGCACGCAGAGACAGGCAGCAGTGAGCCCTTGCACAGGCATCCTCCTGCTGGTCTCACTTTCCTGGCACAGATGTTGGGAGTCCATTCCCTGCAAAAAGAGTCTCCTTGGCACATACCCATTCGTGGCCTGCATGTACCTGTTGAGATACTGGAGTTAGGACCCGACAAATCTACCATCTGGTATGGCCAAGGACAGGAGCTTCATTAACAAGCACAGGGGAAACATAATGTTTGCTTTTTTAAAAATAGTACAAAGATAAAGATGATGTTGGGAGGCACAAAAGCCACCATTAATATCCCCTGACAGGTGGTGCACACAGACCTTGTTCCAGCAGTAGGAGCTGGAAGCTTCCTTCAGGGAAGGGATGGGTTGCCAAGTAATGGAGAACCTGCAACCTTATGCCGCAGGATTGTCCATCCATCCCCGTGGCCTCTATTGGCTTACAGAACTTGTGACTCTAGAAAAATCAAACAACTGATTTCTTGGCTTTCCTCAACTCCACATTAACCCACTGTCACCTTCCCATACACTGCCTTGAGGATAGCATGAGAAGAGCCTTTGTCTGAGAAGAGTCTGAAAAGCTGCACTGCCCTTTTGCTGCTCCACAGCTTTGAAAGCTCAGAGAGAATCATCAGACACAGGCTGAAACAGCTGCTGTCCACCACTGTCCTTCTGCACTGCTCAAGTATCACAGATCAAAATTTGACTCCTTCTTCCTCAAGTAGAAAACACTAAATCAAAGGCTAGAAAAAAATGGGTTTGCTCTTCCATCTTGAGGAAGATTCAAGGCAGATTTAGAAGGTACGCAACAGCGAAGTCCTCAGCATCTTCATCACAGAAACCTTGTCCAGGCCTAAATCCTACATCTTCTAACAAACAAAAATTAGTTGAGACACCACCCCTTCCTAAAGCTACAGTATTTCTCTCACTGTTTTCCATGCAATGGGTCATTATGAATTACTAATTACTGAAGCAGCTCAGTCAGGTCCATTGTTGACCTGTTGTGTGAGCTAGGCAAAAAACATACATCTGTCCCCGCTGCATTGACTTGATGTAAATGTAAAATATGTGCACTGAAGAGGTTTGAAGCTTCATATAGGTATTGTTAAGTGTTCATAAAGGATACTAAAAATCTTAGATTAAGAGCTACACCAGGGGAGAATGATGGGGTTATAAAATCCATTTCTACAAATAACTCATATTTATATAGTACCTTTCAACCTAACAGATCCCAAAGCTTTCTTTCAGCATAACATCCTGATATACTGTGTTCTCTTCACCTACCAGTTCAAGGCAACCTCCTCTGAAGTGAAATGTGGCAGCTGTTTAAAAGCCCTGAGTAGTAGTAACTTTAATAATAGCGAGGCATTTATATGGTCTTACAAACTTCAAAGAGTTAATTCTCTGCCCCTTCAGGAGGCAGACAAGGTTTATTATTCCCATTTCACAAAGGCAATATAACAAGAGTGGACAAGAGTGGAGAAAATCTGCACTCCCACAGATTTATAAAGCGAAATTCGGTGCATGAGCCTAAAGTGCTTTTAATCCCACATAGAGAAAACATATCAACATGCCTTATTAAAAAAGTCCTTTACTAAAAATAATGTGGAGAGAGCTCTGATGTGGATTCTAACACCTGCCACTTCTGCTGGAAAAATTACCTACTCAAGCACGTGTTGATATAGAAACATCATGGTCCACAAATGCTTCTGTGCCATGTAACAAATTGGGCGCTCAAAATATACTGCCAAGAACCAGACAATCTGTTTTAAGAGGACCCAGGAGTTACTAAAAGCCTCTTGAAGTATAGCAGGAGAGAGAGCCACGGCAACACCGATCTCCAGGGCTGGCTGGCACTGCTCTTCCACCACACGCGCGCCACGGTTCTTCCCAACCTGCATCACAGGGAAATGATGCCTCCAATGAGGAGGAAAATATCATTCTGCTATCATCAAAGGTTCTTCAAGACGATCCTGAAATTGGGAGAGAAAAGTTAGAAAATTGCTTGGTTTTAACCTCTTGTTCATTGAGAACTGGAGTCCTGTCCCCAGGTCCTATCACTGTTTCCACCCTGTTGCAGAATGAGCTTAGAAGGACTGTTTATCCCGAGTCCCAAACACCTTGTCACACAGTAGCACAGAATTCTCCAGCTTTTCATTTCTCACGAGGTCTTCAACCAAGGATTTGCCCTGTTGCAATGTCATCCCTTAATCTGCAGTCCAAACCAAGAGCCACACTCTTCCAGACCCCTTTGCTCCCTCAGAATCTGCTGATCTAGCCCAGACTCCACAGCACATAGCATAATCTCATGGCAGCCTCCCCCTCTCAGGTCTCCAGGGGGGGCTGCAAAGCTGTTTCCAGCCAGGCTGCTGAAGCTCCTGAACAACCCTCCACTGCCCAGAAATAGGTCTGGACAACCACACATCCTCCCAGTAGAGTCAATGTTCTGTAGGCACCTTCAGTCACTCCTACAACCTGGGTGATGCTGGGGCTGGTGGAGGGTGAGCTGTGGTCTCTGTGTCCAGCAGGTGACCTATGCTGACCATTATCAGTGGTCCAGCAAAGTGATCTCCATCCTGGCAGCACATTTGCTATGGGAATCACATCCCATTATCCCTCCAACTGTCTGGATGTAACTTTTGCCAGCCGGGTCTTGGCCCCTCTCTCCAAAAAGCTCCTGATGTGCTCTACAGCAGCTTCACAGTTTAGGATGTGGATTGGTGCCCCTGAGTGACTCAGAAGCTGCTCCCTTGTGTCCCTCTGGCTTCACTGTCCCCAGAGAAACCTGTGCTCTGCAATCCCCCTGCAGCATCTGTCATGAAAAGGATGGCCAGGGAGGAAAGGACATCTTCACCACTGCCAGCACTCACAGGCAGGTCCTGTGCCCCATCACTTGCACGACTGAAGCTGCACCATTGGGAAGTTGGTCCGAGAGCAGCACTTTAGGAAAAGCTGCTGCAGGGCCCTGGCAAACAGCCCTGGCTTGAATTAATAGCCTGGGGCTGACACTTGTTTGGGCACATGAACAAGGATGTAGAGTAAGGTCTGGTACTCAGACAGAAAGTCTGTGCCTTCCTGACACGGTGGAACTCAAACTGAAGCGCAGAATCATTTCCTACTGCTGTGGCACTGAGCTCACAGCAAAGAGCTTTTCACCTGCTCCACTTTTGGAATAATTCATTTAACTTCATGGCATTTCACTACCTTGCAAGTCAAACACACTGGCAAGCATCTAGATGATGTCCCAGGGGAGAAATCTCCTTGACATATTTGATGTCTTATGAGACAACGCAGATGGTTGTGGAGATCCTGAGTCTCTGCTTCCTTGGCAACCTGGACGCCAGGGAACTGAACGCACCACCGGCTCTGCGCGGCATCGCAGCCGGCTGCCGACCACGCTCATCTAACGGCACAGCCCAGAAGAGGAAGCACTTCAGCTCTGATGGCCACCTTGGTGGTGACACCAGCTCCATGGGCTCCTCACGGACACCGTGCTCGCCCTGCTCTCTGCTTGCTCTGCGGGCTGCGCTGGAATTTGCTTTCGACTCTGAATAATGAGTGTAATGTGTTGTGGTGGGTCTGACTGACACCAACAATTGATTTCTCAGGATGATGGGGAGATTTACAAACTTAAGATAGCTCCCAGGTCCTTATTTACAGCTCTTAAACTGAAGCCCAGACCTAGACACCCATATATTTGGACTCAGAGGTTGAGCAAGTGAAGAAAATGTTTAAATATCTCTCCCTGGACCTGATGCCCTGCCTGTGGGATTGCTATTCATCACAGGTGTGAGCATAAGGATGCCCAGTGGCCCTGGGGAATCCCCGAATCACTGTCCTTCCCAGAGAAAAGCATGACACAGCCCTTGCCAGCTGAAATGAAAGGACCAAGTGTAACCTAGATCCTCCTGGCCACAATTTATGGGGTGAGCAGCAGAGCACAGGCACAGGAGGCTCCCAGTCTTCAACTGGTGTAAGTCATCAGAACTACCCTGCATTACACCGCCTGAGAATTAGGCTTTTTTCATTGAGTAAATCCTGTGGCTCTTTCTTTTTTTTTTTTTCTGCTTTCCCTCTTGAACTCCAAAAGAATCCAATTCAATCTGTAGGGAGCTTTTCCGGAACAAAAAACCCCACCAGGCTTGACCCTGACCTCTGCAAATGGAAATATGATGTAGTGAGAATTGAGACCTGAGAGTCAACCAGCATCTTCGGTTCTGCTGCTGAAATACAGCAGGTCATTTCGCATTTCTATTATGAGACTCAGATAATGGGGAAGAAAATTAGGTAATTCCATTTTTGGATTAGCTGGTTTTCTTGTCAGCTGGGAGATGGGATCTGAGGTAAGTGGAGAATGACTGGAGGCACAGGATGAACAGCTGGTCACAGATGTTGTTTGGGATGCTATTTCTGCATGACCTGTTCCAGAGATATCAAAAGAGATTGTGGCTGTCTCCCCTGACATTTATACCTGTTTTCCATCACTGACTTCAAAGCAGTTGCCCAGATCTGAGCGAGTGGGAAGCCAGGACCATTGTTTAAAGGTAGTCCTGAGCCTTACCTAAGCTTTTAAATGATTGAAAATGAGTTATGTATGGTGAGATGGAAATGAAATTCATCAGGGAGCCCAGAAGCGATAACACGGTGTGCAGGAGAGGGAGCCTTGCCAGACTTGACAGTTTATGGGTAGAATTAGAAATCCTAGTTCAAAGTCTGCGAATTGCCCTATGAAAGCAGATCCTCCTCATCACAGAGACTGGCTGGCTCCTACACACAGGTACTTATGAAGAGAAGAGTTTTCAGAATCAAGGCAGTGTTAGTAAGGAAAGGAAAAAAAAAAAAGTCCCATAACATCACTGCATGAAACATCAATGAGCACAGTGAGAAACAACTGGGTACTAGACAATCTTTAATCTAGTGAAAAAAGGCACAAAAACAATGTCTAGAAGGTAAAGCCTGATTTAACTTAACAATAAGTTATTTAAAACAAAAAAATAAGAGAGCAATATGCGTGATTAATGAGGCAAAGTATTTGATTTCCCATCTCATGGGGTCTTCGACTCCAGACATTCTGGAAGAGATGCTTTAGCGATACCCGTTAGCGTGCTCGAGCGAGAATTGATGGGACCAGATTTGATGCTCTCATGCTTCTTTCTGATCTTAAAAATCCGTGAGCATGTTTGGATATGGTAAAGCACTTGATATCGTGTCATAAAATGTAGCTCTTTGGGTGATCTGAATGCAATGGCCCATGGACCAAATCACAGCTGAGCAGCTGCAGAGAAGGAGGAATACTAATCAGGGAGTTACTGTGTTATAGAATTATGTTTATTAGAGCATCACAGAGATCGGAGGAGTGAACAAAAGGATGACAGGCATTCACCAAAGTGACATGAAGTTGAAAGGGATCACAAACATCAGGGAAACCAGAAAGATAATGCAGAGGAATCTGGATAGATTAGAAACCCAGAGGGAAAATATCGCAGCACATGGAATCTCAGAGCCAGGCAGATTGGGAGTCTTGTGTCTGCTGATGCTGACAGGCTTTAAAGACAATGCTCAGCAAGGTCATGCCATGGGGGAAAACACCTAAAAAGTGCAGTGTATGGGGAGATGAAGCCCCAGAGATATGTGATAGAGCAAGCCAGAAGGAAACACAGCAAAGAACCTTTTAGCACCTCTGGCAGGCAAGCCATTTAAGAAACATGTCTACCAAGAATCTTCCATAATAAAACTCGATGGATCATTTCCGTTCGCTGAGCTAGTGTCAGGTCTGCAAACTGCACAAAGCTTTGTCTCCTCGATGCATTAATTTCCATCCAAATGCCCGTGCAGAGCCTGTATTAGCAATCTCTGTTGACAAAAGTGGATTATTCAAGGAAGTGTAACTAACTCTCTCTTATTTCTCTGCAATCTACTCTCGCTTTTCTGCTGGCAGATGGAAATTCACAAGTGGAAAAGTCTGCTGTCTTTTATTTGGTGCTTGGGGCTGCATTTGAACCTACAACCTCCACTTAAGGAAGGATTCCTAAGATCCCAAACAGGGTTTAGGACTCAGAATCTGTGGTGGTGAGCAGGTAGTCTAAGTTTTTTTTTGTTAACCTATCTCTCAGCACCTCCTGGCTGGAGAAGAGAACCAGGAGCAGGTGGAGGACACTCTAGGACACCCTCAGCTGCAAATGGCCCTTTGATCTAATAGCCCTTGGGAAATTGGGCAAACCTAGACAATCTAGGGCAGCTCTCGTGTGCAGGTTCCCCTGCCATGCCGTGGCATCCCTCCCTCAAGAGTGTGTGCCAGCAGCCAGGGAAGGATGCTCTGGAGGAATGGTAGGATGGAGCAGCACAGCCAGGGAACTGGATCAAGGGAACCCATCACCAGATTGCTTTAGGTGACCCCAGAGCACCCGGTGCTAAAGGATTTGTACTAGCTGGGAACAGAGAAATGACCTGTGACTGTGGGTCCACCTCGCCCTGCCTGGCATTAGCCCACCAGCCTGTGGAGCAACTGTCTGCATGATTTCATTTTCCTCTGCCCTAGAAGCACTTTCCAATTTCCTGCTCCCATCGCTCAGCCAAAGCCCATACGGCACCACTGCACCTTACTCCATTGGCCCACACCGCTCCTGAGCGCGGCTTTATCTCCCTGTAAAATAAAGGTCATTATGGTGTTGTGCAGGTAGTGAAAGCTTTGAAGAAGTGCTTTGAAGTACACTATAGAAATAGACATTATTACCCACTGCCCAGGGGTTTGGAGAAGGTTTAGTCTGATAAAAAGGCTTTGCATTCGGCTGGCAGTAAGCATGACATAAAGTGGAAATTTTTCCAAGCTGAATTCAAATGAGTTGATTTTTCTACCAGCCCTTCTTCCAGCGAATGGGTACGCTGTTCCCTGGGCTGTGTGAAGGTTAATGCTCTGACAAGGTTCGCCCAACCAGTAAGGATTCACTGGGAATTGCTGTGCTCTGGGTTTACAACCAAAAAAGGGGCTTGATTTGAGATGAAGTTTATGGTATATGCTGGAAGACAATAAGAACACCTGGCTCGGGAGAAGTGCTTGTGGGGGTCTTTGTGCTCAGGATTGAGAGGCACAGCAAATCTGGCAGGGGTCAGGAGCTGGAGTAGGGGCTAGATTAGTGAATCCTCACAGCTAGAACCACAGTGAATTAGGCTCCTTGGGGATGATTGTGTGTTATGATTGGCTATTAGAACTCCTACCTTCCCGAACACTATGTTCCTCATCAGGTTTTTGGATCAGGGGAAGAAAACGGGGAGAAACAGGGTAGGCTTAAGGAGTAGACATCTTTCATCTCAACTGCAATAAACCTGTTAGCAGCCCACAGGTGAGGGAGGGTTTGTGGCACTGTGCTGATAACAGCACCAGCAGCAGATGTTTAGTGCCAGGCAAATTCCTTACAGCCAACCTTATTTGAAGTACTTGCTTCCAAAAATCATCAGCTGTATTTGGGGTAATGCTGAAAATATTTTAAAATGCTGTTTCAGGCAGCAAAGATGAGAGATGGGTAGAAATTGCAGCTCACAAAGGCTGGCTTAGATTAAAATCTGTGTAGTGGGAAGGAACATTTCTTTAGTTGATTTAAAGGTGCTCTGTAAAGGAAACAAATACATTTTACACCTACTCCTCATGTGTAACAGAGGCTTAAAAATTTAGTAGAAAAAAAAAGAGTGTTTGTTATTTGAGAACTATCAAGCCATTTTCCCTTTTCCCTTGCTTTTTAAACAAAGTGGAAATTAAGTGTAATATTTTGGGTTTTTTTAAAGGGATGAGATACCCGAATCTTCTGAACATCTAGATTCCTACCCCAGGTGTCTTTCCAATATTTGGATTAAATACATGATAACAAGCAGTGAATTTCTAGCAACTTAAGAAATAATCCTTCCTTTCCCAATTGTTTATCATTTGTACTTTGTTCTAGCCAGGTCATAATCCTCCTATTTCTCCACTCATCCTTAGAGATCCTCCAGCCAAATAAAGGTAAGGCTTCATTTTTCCAAAGTAAAAACAGAGGAATCCTTCACTGGAAATCAAAGCAAAATCAACCAACCAAAACCTCCACAAATAACCCTCAGCATTCACCTGTAACAAGAGCTCATGGATTTTCCCATCAGCACAGCTTTTGGGATGTCCTACTCCTGGTACCCATCTTGCCATGAAGCAGTCTCAGATCTGGTTCACACCAGGCATTTGGAAGCCCAGCTGCAGATGTTAACAGATGTTTCCTGACCTTCCCCAGAGAGTGGGTACCACTTGCTCACCCATAATCCTCCTTCCACTGTAACAAGGGTTTGATCTCACAGTTTCCAGGGGAGCTGCTCCACTCAGAGTTATCCCAGGCAACTTGAGATCGCCGTCACTGGAGCTGGGATGGCAGTTACAGGCATTGCTCCGTTACACCAGAACTGGAATCTGCTTAGCAGGGAATGTCTCAGCAGACCCAGAGGGCAGTTTGCCTTGCTCCATCGGGCTCTGGGATTCCCTGCACTACAAGCAGATGCTTGCTGAGGTGTGTTGCTCACAAGACCTAGCTCTTCTACAGCACTTTGATGTGGGACATGCTTTACATAAGAGCACCCTGGATCAGTGGGGCGACTCCCAGCACAGGGTGACATGGGAAGGGTGCATAACCTCTCCAGAGGGTGAAATGTTCCACTGTGGGATGGAGAGGTGAGTCACACAATAACTCCATGGGCTTTCTGGAGACCATCTACACACTCCAGAGGTGTATGACCTGTCATACACACAACCCAGAGTAGCTTTCACAGTGGCAATGGCCATGATGTGTTAGTGCAGCACCCTACAAGGGCTCAGGTGGATTCTCTGCCTCTCATACCTGTGCAGAATTTTTAAGACAAGAGAGCAGGTACTGATGGATGAGAAATACTACTATGGCACAGATTTGTCCCCTTTGAGCTGATCTGACTTCTCGCTCCTGTGATGACAAAGTTAGTGCCATTTCTGAGGGTGACAAAAGTTTGGCTGGACCAGGAGACATTATCCATAGGGTTTAAAATCCATTCTGTTTTTTTCACATCCAGGTCACTTGTAATTCTGGATGGAGTTCTGCTCCTTGGCAGTCACTTTAACATCATCAATAAAGCTCCAAAGCCATCTGAGGCTGCAAGATTAGCAGCTACCACCCCAATGAGTTTATTTTAAGTAGCTGAGATGAAGAAAAACAGTCTAAGGACACAATCTGCAAATTAACTTCTAAAAAAAATAAAAAAGAAAAAGACTTGAATTATTTCTTGACTTCCTTCAGGTTGCACTTCAGTGGCCAGCCAGGACATACTGCATGAATAGGCAGCGAAGCAGTGGGAGGCAAAGTCCTAATCGGCTTTTGTGTTCTTTGATTATTGTTATCCAAACTAAATAAAGATTTGTGGTTTACTGGTGTCCTACCTTCCCTGTTTTTTGTTGTTTTTGGTTTTTTTTTCCAGATTAACTGCTCCACTGTGACATTATGTATATCAGTGATATTTTAGGAACCTGTTCAAGAGATAATCTCTGCACCTCAGCTTAATGATTGCACCAACCTTTGTTTAAAAGGAATCTGCTGCTTATCATAAACTGCAATTGCAAGCCTTTTGCAGCAATAACACAGGCTTCTGAGTGTCTGTAACAAGCCATAAATGCTTTACAGGGTTATAGGAATAACAGTCTGATATAATGTGCTAACTAGGAATGTGCAAAGGAGTCAGACTTTTCCAAGGATATCTGAAGCCACTGCCTGCTCTAGATCACTGGTCTTTAATTAGCAATAGGACTTGACTGCAGCCCTCAGACCACTCGTGATAGATGAGGCATTGCAGTTTTACTGCACAGTTGGTTGAGGTTATCTTTCGATAGTCACTGGAAGAATGATTAATCCTTGCAATTACCATGTTCTCTCTTGTCTGACATCCAAGCTCAAAGACTCTCTGATCGAGACCTGGTTGCTCCTTGAATTTATATCTCTGCTAGTAGCCTGGGTTTTTAGTTTTCAGATGTCAGAGATGTGTTCATGTAGCACTGATCCCTTACATGTTACACTTTATTTCCTTCCTTCCTGGAAGTTTGGTAGTTGTCCAGAAGGTGTATTACTTCTGCAGAAAATCCTTCCAAAGGTAGTTTGCCTCATTTTGTAGACATTTCATTGCTTGCACAAACAGACAAATTCATTCCTGCATATCCAGCTTGCCTAAATCCATTGACAGAGCCAGCTTCAACTCCTTTGCTTATTTCTTCTCTGCACAATTTCTTGCAAATTCTGCCCTGCTCTGAGAGCTAAAAATACATCTGGGTGCTGCCTGGAGGCCAAAAGAGAGCACAAAGCAAAGGGCAGCCTGAGCTTCATAAGCACTGCTAAGCAATGCATGAAGAGCCTTCCCCACAAACAGGGAGCCCATACATACAGAAACCTGCTGTTCCCAAAAGCAAGCACATATAGAAACACTCTTGCTCATTCTCTTTAGCCAGCACCAGGAAGTGCAATTGCCAGTGAGAACTCAAACTTGTACCGATACCGAGCAGGTGTAAACGGGAAGAGGAGCTCAGCGGGGAGAAAAGCCACGGACCGCAACTCCCACTCCTGCAATCGGCAGAGCCTTCTCCTCGAGGTTCATGTTTGTATCTGGAAAGGAAAGCAAGCTCTTGTCAGAAAGGAAACCAAATATTTTTGCACATTTTTCACTGACTGTGAATTTCCTCTCAGAAGAGTTTTCTCAAAAGACATGTTCTTCTACCAAAGCTCTCGGGAGCGCAGGCTTTCACATCAACCACTGCTAGGGGGGAGATGAAACCAAGATGTAGCTTTCTTGCTATCCAAGTGGGACTTTTTGTCCTATATACATGGATAAACGTGACTTACTGGGTAAAATCTAAGCCCTGCAAATTAGTTTAGATCCCCAAAAGATGTCTATTCAGAGAAAATGTTTATTACATAGGGCTGGTAAACTCCTCTTGCTCTTATTTGTTACTGCTCTGTTCAGAACAAACCACATGATGTCATTCAAGAACAGAGTTGCGAAATCCTGCATACCAGATCAGGAACCTGGAATGATTCCCAAATTAGGAATGACATGTGAAATATCAGTAACACATCCATAAGGAAAAAAAAAACCAAACCCCAAAAAATCATCACCCCCACCTCAGGCCCCCAAAACCAAACCAAAACCCAACCCTGAAGCCACATGAAACAAATTATGTTCTTCCAAACTGTCATATTAATAACCTTTTACCTCAAATACATTTACTCAGAAAGTCCTCAGTATCTCAGGAATATAGATTTAAGATTGCAAAGTTAATTTAAAATTCAGGAACAATATTTACAGATTATTTATATGGCAACAATCTGCAAACATTTCCTTTGGATACTGCTATTTCATAGAGATTTTGGATGTCTTGCTTCCTACTTTAAAGACATTTTTAGATGTGGGACTGTAAAAACAGTTCCACACTTCTTCTGCTCCAACAGCCTATTTACTTGTTTGAATGTTAATATGCAGAGTAAGGACAATGTTATTCTGAAAGCTCAGTCTTTGAATGGCTGCAGCTTATGGCAGGGTTGAAACCTGTAAATCCTGTTCTATGACCATCACTGGGATGAGGGCCCTTTCTCCTCTCTGCTATAGCTTTGGGATTCCTCACCAGTTAGCATTTCTTGTGGCTGGTTTAGTATTTTCACTTCTGGGGTGAATTTTCCCTTTCCTGGCTCCAGAGGAAGTTAGGACAGCAAGGACAGCTGGTTCAGTTTATGTTGTCTGAAGTTATCCGAGATGCTGGGAAGTCCTCAGGAGATACACTACCTCCTGGGGCTTTATGCCTTGTTGAGAAGCAAGCTGAACCATTTTCCACTGGTTCAGCCTTTTTAACATCAGACCTGGAAGAGACTAGACTAAATACATCACATACTCATTAAAAAATGGATCAGAGCTTCAGTATTATTGTCTTAAGACTCAATCGCTTGAAATTTCTATTGAACAGATGGGAACAAAGCCCAATCTGGCCTAATTAAAGAACAAAACCAAATTAAATTGCAGTTGAACAGTTCCTCAGCATCTTGCACAACGTGGTGGCATATAATGTCCCATTGCACCGCAGAACAGAGGCACCATGGAATAAATCTAGGTGCTCCAAACTCCATGCACAGCCTCCAGGCACATACACGTGGAAGGGGTCATTTAAGCCAAGAGGAAGTTTCCTTGCTTTTTCAGAGAGCTTCAGATGGGGCTCCAAGCACTGCTGGTGTATCATCTCAGCACCAGTCACCTGAAATGTTCTGTGTTTGGTCATGTTGGCATTTTTTTGACATCTTCCAGTGGAAAAGACACTCAGTATTCATGCAAGAAGAACACAGAGGTATGAATTGTGGGGACTCCACCCCCACACTCTGAAGGTTCCATTTCCAAACACAGTCAAGCCTCTATCCCCACATGTGTCTAGACATTGCTGATTGGAAATTAATTGAATGCAAGGAATGCAGTAAAAAGCACCCAAAGCACTAACCACCATCACAGAGAGGCAGTTAAACCCAGTTATGTTCAGACCCAGAGAGAAGAGGGCATAAATAAGATTGTTGGAAGGCAGGGAACAGAGAAAGGGAATTAACTGCACTTTGCACATGGATAACACCTTCCTTTGCTTACTTCTGCTCTGCAGCTTCTCACCCGAGTACCAAAATCCCAACAGTATAAGCCTACCTCTTAGGGGGATCAGAAACAAGGCACAAGAATCCTGAGCTTTGTCATTTCTAGACTGGAATATGTTTGACACCACATATAACTGGTACAATTGTACCTTGTCAAATAGAGGAACTCTGTAGTGACAATAAATATTAATTCCCTCTGCTGGCTTTCAGTCTAAATCTTAGTAGATTGAAATATCTGCCATAGGAAAAAAAATTATATAAAAAAAAGCCAACATAGCAATAAAAGTCAAACAAAAGTGCCAGATCCAGCATCTACCACTGCCTGGTTTATGCTAGTCAAGTAACAGATGTTTCAGGCTGTGCATTTCAGAGGAAATTGCACTGATATGCTCATACAATACAGCAAATCTGCTTGCAAATTTGCAGAATATTTATTTCAAGAATAAGTCTGGCTCTATTAAAAAATGGATGTGAAACAAAATGACTTTTCTTATGAAGCCTACAGTGCCCCTTTGCCAGCTGAGCACCACAGCAGCAATGTCAAGATAAGATCAGAGATGATCAGAGGAAAATTGTAGGTCCAGCAATGTCCATTTTTCATGCTCAGGAAGGATTTTGTGCTGCCTACCCCAAGGAAAAGTCAGCAGTACTTGGCTCTGAGCAAGCTTAGCAGAAGTCCTTGCCATTCACCTCTCCTTGCCCAAGGAACACTGAAGGAATGGACGTAAGGATCAGCATGGGACATCATCTTGTATTTACTCATCACTCCTGTCTAATGGCTGAGCACTTAAGGTAGAATCCTGAGTGGATTCCAACACAGCATTCCCATACAGTGATTGTGAGTATCAGATTGTGAGGGTGAAGAGTGACATTGACTGGGTACGTGCCCAGAACGCAGCACTGTGGAGCTCCAATTTCAACACACAACTAATGGGGAATGCTTGATGCAGATTTGGACCTTACCTTAAGTTCCATGACCATCCAGAGGTGGGTCTCACTTCGGAAGCCACTTAGGCTTTTTCCTTCATCCTATGGAAAAGCACTGCACAGCAAGAGGAATGGCAGGGTATGAACGAGGGAAATCTGACCAAGACCAGGCAGCAGCTGGCAAACATCTCAGAACAGGCAGGGCCAGCATCAAGGTCAGTGTTTACAAATAATAAATCATGTGAGCAGCACTCACACCAATGTTTGGGAAATACTCTGCATCACCAATTTGACCTCCTGCCTAGATGCATTTTTTTTAAATAATTTTTTTTCTGAACAGAAATAAACCGGGGCCTCATGTTGGAAACTGGAAAGCTACATAAAAGCAAGTGTTGAAATAAAGCTGGAACAATGACTAATTCAGTCTAGGGGGCCTTCTGCACATCATCCATGTCACAATTTCCTCATCCCAAAGAACTTCCTGCAAAAAAACACAGGATGCTTTTATTACCGAGTGGGTGGCATTTGATACGGCATCCCAATTGGCTGGGTCAGTAGATGAACTACACATTTTTTCACCACCACCTATCCAAGGGAATACATCCATCAGGAATACATCACTGGTCTTTTTCACAGTTCAGTCGCACATTGCTGTAGATTGTACCCTGCCATGCCAACCCTCAAGGAAGGAAACAGTCTTTCTTCTTGCCTCGCTTTGTTTCACTTCATTTCAGTGGCAACATGCCCTTCTCCCCAGACACGTTTATTTTGCAGACACAATTATCTTGCATAATAATCATAGAATCATAGAAGCACTTGGGTTGGAAAAGATCTTTAAGATCACTGAGTCCAACCCCAGCCTAACCCTGCCTAGTCCGCCTCTAGATCATGTCCTTCAGCACCTCATCTATTTGCCTTTTCAATCCCTCCAGAGATGGTGACTCCACCACTGCCCTGGGCAGCCTGTTCCAATGCCTGACAACCCTTTCAGTACAGAAACTTTTCCTGATATCCAACCTCAATCTCCCCTGGTGCAGTTTGTAACCATTTCCTCTCATCCTATTGGTTGTTACCTGAGAGAAGAGACTCACCCCACCTCTCTGTATCCTTCTTGCAGGTATTTGTAAANCTTGTCATACTATTACTGATACAGATATTATAAATAATATTTATACAGAAATGATAAATAACATTTATTAGCCCATGCTAATACAAACTATGGAGAGCAAAGCTAAATTCTACCTCAGCAGTACAGCACAGGCACCCTCACTCCCCTATTTACTGTCTCTGTCTGGCTTAGTTCTCATGCTCAGCACACGTGGGATGGTTTGCAGAATGGTGGCTGTGATTTCCACAAATGTTTGCATTTTTAAAAACGTGAAATATTGGTAAATAAATTCACCTGGAATCAAAGCCTCGGTGAACAGTGGAAAGAAAAATAATTCTGAACTAGAAATTCTTGACTTTAGCAGCTACACCGTGCTAAACGTACAGCATGGGGTGGTTTGAACCATGCTCACATCTTGAGTACTGTGTTCAGT
>VXBZ01001049.1:31080-56537 GCA_013399135.1 Heliornis fulica | reverse complement strand
GTGCCTCAATCAAACAAGCCAAGAAGTTAAAGCCTCTGTGGTATAAAGGGCAATGGTTGAAATACTTTATAGGGGCTTGATTGATGTCCAGTGCTGTGGAAAACGGCCATGGTTAACTCACCTAACCTGTGCTGGCTGCTTGGGGAAGTCAGCTCTGGCCTGCCCAGAACCAGGACATTGGCACTTAACATTCCATTCTACTATCCTCTTTCTTCAAGTCAGCAAAAAAATGCTGAGGCATGTCTTCTAATTTTAAGCTTCTTGAATGCAGCAGGCTTCTGCTTGTTGTTTATGTGAATATGATTGCATACTTTGAGAGAAGAAAATAAACACATCAGTACCAGATCTTAGAATCTCCTTAGGGGGCTGAGAATAGGTGAAGACCAAATCACCCCCTCTGTGTCTGTCTCGTATCATGCCACTGCTTGAAGGTCTACTCCTCCATGATGTTGGAGAAAGAAAAACTGGGATGAAAAGATAATTATTTGGAACAAATCTGTGTAAGAGACATGGCTTGGATCAAGCCATTCTGCACTAAAGAAAGTGCTGCAATAGTAGTGTGAGATCAGCTTTGTTGATAGTAAACTACTGCTTTACAATTCATTACTCCATTAACATTTATGCTAAATTTTATAGTCCCTATTAAATCACACTTTGAGTTTGTAATAATAGAGAAATTTAAAATAGTGAGTTTCTTGTGTAAATTGTCAATGACTTAACATCTTGGCACTTGTGTTTGATGTTTATTTCTCTGTTCAGGCAACATGAGCTGAAAGATTATTTTTTTCATGAGAAAGATCAGAGAATTATAGAATCATAGGTGATTATAGATCAAATTATATATAGCATATATATATGTAGTATGGTCACAGAATCACAGAATCATAGAATCATAGAATAGCTTGGGTTGGAAGGGATGTTAAAGCTGGGGAAAAACCACAGCAGTCCTTTTTAGCACCCAAACCTGTGCTCAAAGGGTTGGGATAACAGTAGATCTGATTGCAATAAAAATGAAATTATTAGAAGTATTATTGAAACAGTCACTGATCACAATGCCGTTTTGTTTGAGCACATTGCTGTGGTACATAGGCCTGTGCTAACTGTACATCCCCGTTGCAGTGTTATTTACCACCTCTGGGAGTGGGGTCTAGGTCCTCATTTTAGTGTAATAAACCGACTGTCTCCAACAATATGAAGAAAAACTTTCTTCTTCCCTTGTCTCTGTGAGGAAAATATTCCTCAATGTCTGGCAACTAAAAGACATTTTACTCCCCATCATACAGACCATTATCCCAACTATTAGGAGAAAGCATCCTTCTGCTCAAGAGGGAGGATAAAGAGAGTACACGCTAGAAGGCATCTTCTGTTTTTACCTGCAGAATCATGGACAAGATATGAGGAAGTGGTATGGAAAGCCTATCCCAACCCTGCAGGCACGAGTAGCTGAGTTGCAAGGTGAAGCAATCACACAAAGAGATTCTTCCAGGAAAAGTGCTGCTCTAGTTTCCACCAGGCAGTCCCCCAAGCTGAGTGGAAGGTCCACCTATATGTCTGTTACTCTTGAAAGAGCCCCTAAGGCTTTTTTGTAGGAAATGAGGAATGAATATGATGAGCAAGATTAGAGGGGCTTTGCCTCCAGCAAGGTGGAAGAAAGAGACATTTACTGGACTGTGTGGTTCCGATTAGGTTGGCAACATCAGACCCACAAGAGTACAAGGCTCTAGTGGGCTCCGGTGCCCAGTGTACACTAATGCCATTGAATCATGAAGGGACTGAACCCATATGTATTTCTGGAGTGAAAGGTTTTTCCCAGCAGTTGACTCTACTGGAGGCTGAAGTGACCCTAACTGGGAATGACTGGGAAAAAAATGACTGGCCCAGAGGCCTTGTTGAGCTTCTCGCCCACAAACATCTCCAAGTCCTTCTCCTCAGGGTTGCTCTCAATCCATTCTTCATCTAGTTTGTAGTTGAGCTTGGGATTATGCTAACCCATACTGCAATAAGTGGTTAAAACACTTTCTGAAACAAGTGGTCTAGAAAATTTTGGGTTCATCATAGTTGGAAGTCTTCAAACCCAAGATGAACCCCCAAACTGGATATCCCCTATGCAGTCTGTTCCAGATGACCTAACTTGTACATAGTGCTTTCACTAATTGATGTCTTAAAGTTCTTCCTTTTTTCTTCTGTGATTTATGATTATTCTCCAAATACAAGTAGCTTAATTACATATATATAAAGAAAAAGGAAAAAAGAAAAAAAAGATGACAGATCATTTTTCTATACATCTTAGAATTGAAATTATGCTGTAGAAAAAATAATTATAATATTTTTCAACTTATTGAAAAAATGTGCAAGATTCAGTACCCTACACATCAATACCTTCTTAGGTAATGTGTGATATTTCTCTTGAGTGCAGTTGTTGCTCAAAAATATTTTAAATTCTGTGTCATAACTGCCAATTTAATGCAGATGTCTATGAGACCTTAGAATATCTCAAAATGGTGCCAGGAACCTATGTTTAGACTCCTTAGTTCCTTTCAAAAATATTTACGCTTGGAAACTGAAGGCTTGTATGAATTACAAACAGAAGACATGAGTTGCTACCCAAAATAGAATGAAGCCTGATTCAAGTAGAAAGCTGGATTTAAGTGTTGTTGACCAATGTGTTTGTGTATAGAACTGCAGGTGGGATAACCTGTAGTCCTGTCAAAAAATGTTGGCAATTAAAAGACAGAAGTGATATGTGAGCCTGAAGGCTTTTAAATACTTCTATTAAAGATAAAGAATTAAACATTTCACTAATAAAAGAAGCTGCTGGGAGCAAAGGAACTTCCACTTCCATATTTTACATTTATCTCAGTGAACTTTTAAAATATCTTGTAGGATTATAACAGGTCCTGTAGGAATTGTGAAGTTGTTCTACATAATTTATAAAGCTTGTAATAAATCTTTTTGCTTACTTGCATCATTCAGATGCTTAAGTCTTCCACGAATTATCAGAGAATTGAAAAATTGAATTTATCCCAAGTGTGGTTTTAAATTTTATACATAGCAGATAAAATGAAGCCTAAGATTTAAAAAAAAAAGACATGTAAATTATCACTGTTATAATGGTGACAAAAAGCAGACCGATGAGCTGAAAATTTCTTTGACAAAGATAGAATATTGACTGAAGAACAGGTGAGGGAAAGAATAACTAAATGTCAGAAATCTGTTGTGCCTAAGAATAACTACTGCACTGATAAGCATTAGAAAAAGCAATGCCATTAAATGTGACTTTTAGTACTGCTTGAAAAAGCTTTGAACTCTGAAGCTTAGCCAAGGCATAATAGGCTGGAAAGATCATTGACACAAAAGGGGTAATTTTGCATTATTAAATATATATATATATATAAAAAGGTATATTAAAAAAGGAATTATATAAAACTCCTTTCAACCTGCAATAATCAAATATATTAATATTCTGAATTTTGCTTGGATTTGAAGGGCCATACTCAGGTTCTTGATTTAGAAAACTACTGTAACAGGATCACCCATTGTGACTCTCCTTCAGACAAAGATAGTAACTTCTGGAGTACAGAAGGAAGGAAAAAGCTTCTTGATTCCTCCTAAGAGGTTGATATGGGTGTCTCAAGCGGTTCTTTGCAGAATGATGGGTAAACTAATGTCTCTGACATCTTTCTCATCATGTTTTCTAAACACCATTGAGCATATTCAAGTGAAATGAATTAAGTATCAGTAACTACCTGGAACTAAAGCTGAGGTTTCTTAGCCTTTAGACATTTATGATCTTAATATATACTTTTCTAGCATTCCTATATAATTAATGGAGAGATACAAGTGTCATTAAAGAACAACTTACACTAACTTCCCTAAAAACCTCTGTTAGGATACAATATATTGCCCTGTGAAATTCATTAAGACGGCAGAAAATCCACTGTAAAGAGCTATATTGCACTACTTAGTTTAACCTAAAAGCTTCACTTTTAGACCTAGTGGTGCACCATAGCACTAGGCCAACACAGAGATGTAAATAATCTACCTTTGGAACCAGAAAGTTCAACAATGTGACTGTGTGAGGTGACACAGTGGTAGCTCAATAAATATGCAAAAATATATTATGATCTAGGAAATGAGCAAATAAGCACATTATAAAAGAGCTGTAAGAAAACTGAGCAACCCAGCGAAAATACTTTTGAAGTTAAATGATAACAAATACAACACAAAGTTTTAGGACAAATGGTCCTAATTCCTGGCAGAAGGAAAAAATACGATGGGTTGCCCAGGGCTATGCTAGTTAGTTAATGCTCAGGAAAGAGGTCTTGGAACCTCAACAAATTCTTTGAAATCCTTAGGTCAAATGTCACCGCCAATAAGAGAGACAGAAAACATGCTAGTGTAGATTATCAAAGGAAGTTAGACTAAACTAACTTTGACTTACACTGCTGTCCACATCTTGTGGAGTTGCTCACCCCATTTAAAAAACGATCAGAAGTATTACATACATAGATGTTAACAAAGAAATTGCCAAGATAAATGGAAGACATGAAAGTAAATACTAGCTGAGATTTCTCAGCAAAGCTCAGTAAGGATGACATAGACATTTTTTTAAAGGAACTTGCTGCACTTACTCTCCTGAATTCACATCCAGAACCTTTCATCAAAATAGACCCCAGAGACATCCCTGTTGACTAAAGCTTGGAGAAACAAGTAGCTATTATTTCCTCATCTTTGAAAAAATAATTTTTACTGAGTTCTGAGAAAATCCATTTATGAATCTTTACATAACTCTTAGTTATTCCAGAGCTGATATAATACCTATGCCTGCAGAGAAATTTCCTAAAATTTACATGAATGCAGAATGAGATTTGTCTTCTAACATTTGCCCCAGTTTTAAATTTCTTGTACCTTTTACACATTGTGAAAGACAGACAAAGTTACTATGTAAGTCTTAACTTTTTCGTCTTCTTGTCTCTCTTTTATGAGTAAACACTTCATGTTACTGTGATTTTGTGATTCTGTGATTCTGTACTATATCTGAAATATGTAAAGTAGGAGAATGCCTTTGAAATAATAATAATAGGATTTTATATTTTTTGAAAACAAGGTTGATGAGCCATGTTACTTGATCATGCATCTTTTCTTATATTAAAATCCAAACACAACCAAATCATATACCTGAGTAAGCAATAGTATGAAACAAAATCCTAATCTATTCTCACACAAAGTAGATTTCAAGCAACAGAAATTTGATGGAAATGCAGGACTGATTCCTGTATCAGGATGAATTTTCTTTAAAATACTTGTTTAATTTTTGTGCTTCTCTCAATTTTTCCTCTGTGGTGAAGGTAAATAAAACATTTTCCTTAGAATGTATCTGCTTTTCATATTTATTTCCATATGTGGGGTATGATACAATGTGAATAGTTTTACATAGCATAAGTCAGTGTTGTGAAAAATATTATGCTAATTCTAAATGATAAGGCTTCAGGTTTTAGTGATAGTTTAGCCATATTAGAGAATTAATGCATACTCCGTCTAATAGATGCTGCTTCTTGAACTGTGCTACTAGTGTTATTCATTACTTGAATTAGCTCACCAGGAGCTACACTCAGCCTTTTGTATGACCACAGAGATATGCTGGGTGGTATTCTGACCAAATGTAGACGACTATTGTATAGATTAATCATCAAAGGTTCTTTCCCATCAGTGGAAAAAACCAGCTACTTGTATAAGACAATTCATCTTGCCCTAGACTAGGTGCCTAAAATAGGTCAGATGAATAGCACTCATAGAGACTATTTCTCTCAACTGTCAGACTGACAGTCACTAAGGAGGTCTAGGGAGAGTGTTGTACATGTAATGTCCATGCTTTGTACTACCAAGTTGGTAGAGGTGCTTCCCATGTACCTCATGAGGTACATATACGAGGTGTGATCTTGCATAATGCTCAGGACTTGTTTTGTACAAGGGAACATTTAAACCATATGCTTATTTTAATTGTGTAAATAGTCCTGTTCATTGTCTGCTAACTTAGTTAAAACTTAATTCTAACATGAATAAACAGTCCGTAGTACTTTTTATAATTATACATATTTTAATATTTTCAGCAATGAAACAAACTACTTTTCAGTGGGAGAGGTCACTTTATAACAAAATGTACCATCAAATTGAGAAGGAGGTATATCTCATTCATGTCCCTGTAGTCACAGATTAATTATTTCTTACTTATCTACTTCATAGTAGCTGTAGACTGATATGAACATTCTGATTTAACCTTCAGGATTTCTGAATGCACA
This sequence comes from Heliornis fulica, assembly GCA_013399135.1. NCBI lineage: Eukaryota > Metazoa > Chordata > Aves > Gruiformes > Heliornithidae > Heliornis > Heliornis fulica. The sequence goes on along the minus strand of VXBZ01001049.1, from coordinate 50,238 downwards.
CAGCTTTCTCTCAAGAATTTACAGTGGAATGACCAACAAAGAAAACAGCTACCAACATTAACCATCAAAAATGAAAAGATTACTAATAAAATATGAAACGCCAGCTTCCAGTTACTTTGTGGCAAATATTTAAATTCCATATATTCCATTATATATGAGCCAAACCCAGAAATTAAATGTATAAACCCACAGACTGTTTGGAAAAAAAATAGATCAAGTTATTCAAATTAATAAAAAAAAAAAATAACAACAACAAAAAAGTTTAAATTATTACAAAAGATACCATCAGATCCTAATATACTTTATTTATATTATTTATTTTCTGAAATATGTGTGATACAATAACAACCCACACCTTTTTACTTATTTTCAAATATAAAATTCCAAAAAGAAGTAAGAAATTATAATAATTTATTTAGAGAACAAGTACAGCATAGAAAGAGATTATCCTAATGTCTCGTGTTCTTGAGATGAATTGTTGCACACTTGCTCTAGAGCCCACAGGGACATTTAAAGAAGATGATCACTTCCTTGACCATGTTGTAGGTGCTTCTACAAATCTTTTTTGTGGCTCACAATAATTTTATATAAATAATCTTTATACATTTTAAAATAGAGTAATATGACCTAGAAACAAGCAGAATTATTTAACCCTAAATCTACAATGAAAGATGCATTCTTCTCTCCCATATAGGTCTGAAGAAATTATAATTCCTCCTCAGTAATTTGTTAAACAAGGTGGTATAACCTCTGAATGTTGAAAGAAATTATTAAACAAGAGCTGATATTGTAATTTAATTTTTGGTTCTTAGCAATATTTACAGGCAGCACAAGTACTTTGTTTCATCATTTTGCTTGTAAATACTATTAACACTAGAGACAAATGGAAGGAAATATGTTTTATCCTATGTCACTGCCTGGAGGCTATAATATCCTGAGTACAATCAAGGTCAACTATGTGTGAGGGCTAGAAAATGTAAAAAAAAGTTTTATTTGCATGTTAGTGTGTTAAAATATCTTTTATAAAATATTCTGAGACGCTATTAAATTTATGCAGAAAGTTTTAACACCAACTTTTTTGCATATATGAATTAATGATGATTTAATTATCCCTATTTAATATTTAATTAATGGAGTTCATTAATTGTTTGCAGCACATAAACATCACCTGAAACATGTATAATTGTTCAGGCTCTCAGACCAGCTCCAATTCTATAAATAATCGCCTGCATTTTGGCAGCAATGTCAACACTGAAGGCTAGCTAGCCAGTAAATGTTTGGGGAGGGTTTATTATTTTTACCGAAAAATAGCAGAACACTAACATAAAATTAATTTCTCAGCTTCCTCTGAAGTATCTAAAATTACTTAAATTATTTATGTAGATTTATTTTTTTCCTTTTAAATCCAGCATGCCAAGCATAACAACTTCAGTACTATTTTGGGGTCTGTGTTCAAGCAGTTAGTTTGTGATGATGATATTTGATGAACCAGTAGCCTTAGAGAATCAGGAAAAGTTCCAAATCCAATGCTAACATTATAAACATCACAGTTTGTGGATTTCCTGTTTTCACTGCCAACTACTTAATGTAACCACCCTGCTTTTAATGAGCATCGGACCTAAATCCTTGTATCAATATGCACCATACTTCTCAAGTGTGACATATCACAGTCACAGTTGCATTAATGAGATTGTAAAACTTTGCAGTTCCACAAAATAACTTTAACTGAGTTTGTTTTAGAGATTGATACAAATCCCGAGGCTTGAAGTCTGTGGAATAATTCCCCTCAGTCAATGTTTCTGCCTCCAAAACAGTCTAGTATTTAAGCATAAATAAGATCAATCTCACAGATTTTGTATGTGAGTATAGTAGCTTAATATCTTGGATTACAAAGAATGTTATTCCTATAGCATTTTCTGTGTGGAATAAACATTATTTACACAAATGTAATTTTCTGAGTTGGTAAATACATTCAACAGATTTCAACTGGAAACGGTAACACATCCTTAGAGATCAAATACTCTAAGAAGACTTTAAAAAAACTTGATGAAACAGGAGTAGGAAGAAAGTTCCTAATTTATAATAGAAAAGAATGTGAATTTATAGAATCATCTTGGAATCAGTGTCATAGAATGGTTTGGGTTGGAAGGGACCTCAGTGATCATCTAGTTCTAAGCCCCTTCCCAGGGATACCCTCGACTACACAAGGTTGCCCAAAGCCCCATCCAATCTGTTCTTGAATACTGCCAGGGAGTGGGTGTCCAAAATTTCTATGGGCAACCCTTTCCAGTGACACAACACCTTCATAGGAAGATTTTTTTTCTGTTACCTAATCACATAAACCCTCTTTCAGCTTAAGGCCATTATCCCTTGTCCTATCACTACATGCCCATCTAAACAGTCTCCCTCTATCTTTCCTGTAGACCCTCTTCAGGTATTTCAGGGCTGCAATATGGTCTCCCTGGAGCTTTCTCCAGGCTGAATAAACCTAACTCTCTCAGTCTGTCTTCATAGGAGAGGTGCTCCAGCCCTCTCATCATTTTTGTGGCCAGTCTCTGGACTTTCTTTAACAGTTCAATGATTTTCTGGGACCCCAGAGCTGGGCACACTACTGCCAGTGGGGTGTCTCCAGAGTAGAGGGGCGGAATCTCTTCCTCGGACCTTCTGGTCACACTGGTTTTGATGCAGCCCTTGACACAGGATTGCAAGTGCACATTGTCAGTTTTTGTTAAGCTTCTTGTCTGCAGGCATCTCATAGCCCTTCTCCTAAAGGCTGCTCTCAATCTATTCTCCACGCATCCTGTATTTGTGCTTGGGATTGCTATGATCCATATGCAGGACCTTGCATTTGGCCTTGTTGAATTTCATGTGTTTTGCGCATGCCCAGATCTCTAACCTTCCCAGATCCATCTGGACAGCATCCATATCCTCAAGCAGTAGACCACTCCACAGAGATCAGTGTTGTCAGCAAAGCTGCTGAGGCTGCAATCAATCTCACTCAATTCTATCTTTATCCTCAGTAGCATATCTTATTCTCTCATTACTTGAAAAACTATCATTATTGAATATGTTTAAATAATGGTAGCTGACAACATCTCTGCAATAAATATTTTTAAAGCCTTTGTAATTCGTTTACTATTGGATGTTTGTTAAAAGAGTTTTTAAAAGTAATGCACCGATGAATGCAATCTCTGTAATGAAAATAAAAATAAAATTTAAAAAAAATCAACCCTAATTAAATTTTCAAGAAATGCACTTGTGGGCTACGTTTATTTTTTTTTCCCCCAGGACTTTAGATATTTTTGATTACTCATATAGGGGTATAAATGGACTAAGAAAGTGAAATACACTTATTACCCCTCCTTCCTTCCATTATCGATTTCTCAGTTTCTGTATCTGTAAATCGAAGATGACAGAAATTATAATTTTCACTGATATTCCATGAAAATACTAGATTTATATTTTCTTCTCATTTAAATCACACTTTTTGGAACTGGTATTGAAATGACACATATTTATTATTTTTTCAGTCCAAATTAGGTAGAAGCAACTATGCTCAGTGGAAAACAACATTCAGAGTGGACACATCAATCATATTTTTTGCAAGGTAGATACATTCCTCATGCTCTAAGTTTTTATAACTTCATCTGTAAGGCAGCTATAACCATTTCAGTTTTGATGTGACAAGACTAAAATAATGCTTAAGCTATCTCATTAGATGACTTCTTTAACATGGTCTGCAAAACTTTTTATAAACAACTTACATACATGAGCCTCTTCATAATTAACAGGTTTTACTGGAATTATGTAGATGTAAGCATCACTGATTGCACCTCCTCCCACATAAATATCCACTTCTGTTTTCACTATAATTGAAATTCTATTCCTTTTAACTTAATATTGACATTTCCCTTCTCTGCATTGATAGGAATGTTCCTGTTAGACACTCTCACAGCTTTTATATTTAGCAGCTGAAAGGCAGAACAGATGAGCTTCATCTGTGGAATTAAACTTTTCCATATGGAGCACTCACTGCTCTATTTGCTAAAAGCAAAATCCATTACAGAATTTGGCCACCTCTGAGTTCAGAGCTGTGACACATAGGTTGTAGGTACCAAGGTAGAGATTAGAACTGAAAATTTAAAGGTATTGTTAGGTCTTATACACGGTAAAAAAAGTCTCCTGGAAATAACTAACAAGAAAATCTAGGTAACTGAAACATGATGTGTGTCATGACTTTAGAATGACTAGTATTCTTGAGTACATGAAATTGAGGGGAAAGAGGCTTAAGTTTGAAAATATGGCAAACATTGGTCATATCTATTTAACCATTCATATCTTAAAGTAAAAAAAAGATCATGCTTGTAATCCACATTTCCTGATTTATTTGTTTTTTTCGCCAGAATGATTGTTTTCTTTCCTCTATACTAATTTTTTTTTTTTTTTTTTAAGAATTCCAGGGAAACCATTATTTACAAAGTCCTATGTCTGAAGCATAAGAAATTTGGACTACAATATTACCTTACATGGAATCAATCCTTTAATTAATGAAGAAGAGAGAATTGCAGGATAACCACAAAAGTTGTAAAAGATAACATATCTGAAAATATAAGTACTCTTACCCCAGTGATTTTCTTTTCAATGAAACATTTACAATCAAGGATTTATTTCCTTGACTAATAGGATGGGAAGAGTATTTCATTGGGAAAAGAATTTCACTAAATGGAGTACACAGAGGATTTTGTTCCTTAACATCTTGACCTCTTTAGGCAACTGAAATACAGGGCGTGCCTTTCTGACCACAAAACTGACCAAAACCAGGGGGGGGAAATAGGAAGTACAGAAAGTAAAAGTTAGAAAAATATTCTGTCCTCAAGGAATAGAGTCAGTATACTTAATGTGTGCATACCTTTGCTTATTTGTTGCTACCCCACAGTATCAGCTGAAAGGAACCAGCAGACATGTAGCTCCAGGCAGCATCCTGTACCTACCTGAACACTCTCATTTCTCCCCGTTAAGACTGGCTGCCATCCTGGGAAAATAACACGCTGAATGAAATTGCTGTGCAGTGCTCTCCTGTCTTCCACTTCTGTCACACGCCTTCAAAAACTGTATCAACTATTATTATGGCTTTACAGTAGCCATGTTGACTCCTGGGGTGATTCATGTGTGAATGCTGACTTATTTTGTTTGGGTCAGTTAATGTAGAGCTATTGGCAGTGATGGTCATTATATTTCTAAACTTGAAGTTCTGTAAGTGAAGATGGCAGTACAAAGACAGAGCCACACAGAGTCCACAGACATCCACCTCCAGTGTAAAAGTAGATGTGTACATATTACTACAGCTTGATCTTTATGTGTTTTTCTTTTAAATTAATTAAAATAGCTATATTTCTGAAGCATATATAATCTTCAAAATAAGGAAAAGAAATGTAAATAATATTCTATAATAATCTGATTAGGAAATGCAATTATCCCATGTTGTGGCTCAAAAGGTATATATTTTGTATATATAACTTTTTGAGCCACAACATTTTATATGTTGTTATACATGTTACCATTCATATTTATTCAAATAAGTACTTGTACAGTTTGGTGAGGGTGTTGTTTTATATAAATATCTGAGTTGTTTTCAAGGTAAATTAAATTTGATTGGAGTATAAAAGCAAAGGAGCAATGGGAGGGGGTAAACTTTTCTATAGTTATGCTTAAATATATTTATTAATTTCACACACACACAATGAGCTTTTCATAACTTTCTGATTCTGTGGTTATTACCTTATTTGTAGACACAACTGAATAGAGCAGAGGTTAAAGGACAGGAGAATTCTTATATCAAAGAGGTATATAATGACTGTATTTTCTCTATTAGCTAATAGAGATGCTATCATAGCTATATCATAGCTATGATTTCTACGTAACAGGAATATTAATTTGTGGAAGTCTAAGATCTTTAAACAGCAACCATTGAGATCAGGTGATGTAGTCTATTTATTTATTTATTTGTTTTTCTAAACATTTTTCAATTGGAACCATTGGAAAACAAAAATATCCTAAAGAATCACAATGACTCTTCTCATGGTAAGCCAGGTTTCCTCTGCTTTCAAAAAAACACCTTTTCCTTTTTTAATCTAATATGAAACACGGTAGAATGGAAATAAACTGTTTTAAAGGCAGCAATGAAGTTCTTTGGTACAAGGGCACACTGCATGAAAAAGCAATGCTAAGATTTAGGAGAACATATTAAACAGAAAGAGTGTTGGCTGTATGACACAAAAGCATAAAAGGAAGTGGTTGGTTTTCCCTGATTATTTAAGGTACCCACAGAAAGTAAAGAAAATACTCATCATTAATGGATGTGCTAGGAAAGGATTCAGGGCTGGCCACTGCAGATGAAAAGAAATTCTTTTTGTCTCTTTCTAAGTGAAGATATTTTTCTAGAGAGTTGTGAGTTTTTTGTTTTATTTTTTAATGGACACCAACTGTGCCACATATTCAATACTGCTTTTCAAGGGTGAAAAGTGTCTTTTAACATACAATACAGATTTCACTAACTTTTTATTGTGAACTATTGAACTATTTGGAAGGGGTTAAACATTTAACTATTTTAAAGAAAGAATATAGTCTAGTTTTAGATCACAATGTAATTGAGAAAATTCAATCAAATTTTCTAACATTCTTTTTATGTACATACTCCCAAAATATTTCAGAGCAGTGTATGCAACCCTGAAAGAGAGTACATAAAAATGGGGGAAAAAAAATAAAATTTTTAAAGATGGACAAAGATAGTTGTTACTTTTTGTATATTTGTAGTTAATTAGAATATAAGGTCACATTTTCACATTAATGATAATGTACCTTACTTGCAATTGTTTCCACAGTTCCATGAAATGGTCTAACATCCACATTAAAAATCTGTTTAAGAATCTCTTTCTAAATAATTTTCTTTATGAATTGTGAATGTCAGAATTTCTTAAGGTGTTGCTTGCTTCATAAAATAAGTAAAAAATAATTAAAAAGTAATCATGCACACTGATACTAAAATTATAAATGTACTATTAGAATATATCTTTAAATTGTCAGTTGTTCATTAATCTTTACCTTTTGTTGTTTTAAAGAAGGTGCCTGTGTACAAAAATAAAAGATAAAAATCATTAAAGTCTGCCTTTGGTACAATAGGAACAACATACTACACACATTTTTTTCAGATACTTTTTTCTACTAGTACCTAGCAACATTGTAGGTAAAAAATAAAGCTCTCTTTAAAGTTGAGCAGGAGAATCACTAAAGCTATTAGACATATGTGGTGGGTTGATCCTGACTGGAGGCGAGATGCCCACAAAAAGCCACTATGTCTCCTCAGTGTCCTGTTTCCGGCTAGGATAGAGTTAATCCTCACACTCAGCTAGACAGGAGAGAATATATATAATGAGAAAGCTTTTGGGTCAGGATAATAAAAGGGAGAGATCACTTAACAATGAATAGCAAAAGACACTCAACACAGAATAAAATGCATCTGCTGTATTATTTAATATATTACAATCACAAGAGAGTAGGATAATGAGAAATGAAAACAAATTTTAGAACAGCTTCCCCAACACCTCCCTTCTATCCAGGCTCAACTTTATCCATGATTTCTCTCCCTCCTCCCTTATAAGCAGAACAGGGGGGTGGAGAACGTGGGTTGCCATCAGTTCATCATGCGTTGCCATTGCTGCTCTTTCATTCTCAGTTGGAGGACTCCTCACACTCTTATCCTGCTCCAGTATGGAGTCCTTCTTACTGGAGACAGTCCTCCATGAACTTCTTGAATGTGAGTCCTTCACACGGAGTTGTCAGTTCTTCATGAACTGCCCTAGTGAGGCTTTCACGGTGTGCAGACCTTCAGGAACAGACTTCTCCAGCACTGTCTCCCATGATGTAACATTCTCCACAGCAAACATGCTCTGTTGTAGATTCCTCTCTCCATGGGCTTTCCACCAGGTCCCAGCCTTCATGTGTTTCCCATCTGCTCCACTGTAGGATCCTCCACAGGCTGCAGGTGGGATTTCTGCTCTCCATCATCTTCCATGGACTGCAGAGGGACAGCCTACTCCACCATGGTCTTCTCCATGGGCTGCAGGGGAATCTCTTCTCCAGCACATGGAGCACCTCCTCTCCCGCCCTCTTCACTGACCTTGGTGTCTGAAATGTTTTTTACAGATTCTCATTCCCTTCTCAGTTGGGAAAAACCTGCTATTTGGTGGGTTTTTTACCCTTCTTATATCTGTTATCACAGAGGTGCTGCCACCATTGCTAATTGGCTTGGTGGCAGTTCACAGAAAACTGCTATTGGCTTCTTGTAGCTTCCTGCAGAAGCCAACCATGAAGCCCGCTCCCTGCTACCCCAAAACCTTGCCACACAAACCCAAAACACCCTACTAATACTCTTAGAGGTATCATCTTACTAAGATGCATTCATCTTACTAAGTTGTAAATGAACCTGACTAACTAGCTAAAACTAATGCAATATCAAATCAATAGGAAATTACAAGTTATTTTTAATTTATCCTATGCAAAATCTATTTATGCAAATATATTTTTAATATCACTGATTAAATATTTAGAATCATAGAATCTTTAAGGTTGGTAAAGACCAATAAGATCAAGTCCAACTATCTGTCCAATACCATCACGTCAGCTAGACCATGTCCTGGTGTGCCATGTCTGCATGTTTTTTTTAACATCTCCGGGGATGGTGACTCTACCATTTCTCTGGGCAGCCTGTGCCAATGCCTGACCACTCTTTCAGTGAATATTTTCCTAATACTCAACCTAAACCTCCCTGACTCCACTTGAAACCAGTTCGTCTCATTGTAATGCTAATTACCAGGGAGAAGAGGCCAACCCCCACCTCACTACAACCTACTTTCAGGTAGTTGTAGAGAGTTATAAGGTCTCACCTCAGCATCCTCTTCTCCTGGCCAAATAACCCCAGTTCCCTCAACTTCTCATTAGACTTGTGCCTTCACCTTCTTCATCTCCCTTCTCTGGACACACTCCAACACCTCAATGTCCTCTTGCAGTGAGGAGCTCAAAACTGAGCACACTATTTGAGCTGCAGTGATAATGTGAGAGTTTATAGATTAACTTGAAATGATAAATCTTCCAGGCCTAATGTGTGTTGAGTCATCACACAGTAAAGAGGAGAGTGACTCAATTTTGCACATATCATTAGTTCACTCAGATGAAATCTGAAGACTTTATTCCCTTTAACAAACTAATAAATAAAAAACAAATTATAGCTACATGTCATTGCAGTTAAGTTTTTTTCCCTTTTCTTAATATATAAATAATTTTGAAAGCTACAATAAATAACTTTCATTCCAAGAAATAAGACAACACAATTAAAGTGCATATGGAATTTCAGCAGCAATCTGTAGTTTTTATATTTCACTTCATCTGTTTTCCACACTAGAAGGCTTAACAAACTCTAGAAAAATAATTGTACTTTACACCTCTGTATCAAGTAATGCACAGAGTTTTCATGCCACGGTTTCCAGTCTGTGAGATGTGATGTCATAAAAGGTAAAGTAGCTCATAGCTGAAAACTGAATGGTGATCTGTTTGTCACAGGCTTTCTGTCTGACCTTCATTAAATTGCTCATGTCAGATTGAGGAGGGAATATAACCACATAATGAATTTTAAACCAAAGTTTAGAGTTTATTTACTATTCATTATTCTTTGTTTGTTCTATTTGATTTGTTCCATTAATCCAAAAGAGGTTTGTGAAACCATTGTGACCTAGGTGATCAATCACTTACAATGAATAGTAAAGAGTTACTATTAAGAACTCAAGGACAACTGTCAACAGATAAAGCATTTGACGTCTTTTTTTTTTCTTTTCCTTTTTTGATCAAACTTCTCTCAGGTGTTCCAGGTTTCGCCCGCATGTGATTAGAACTTGAACCTCACAATTCTTATCTGATGTCCGAATTTAGTATACCTCTCTGTTCCTCATCTGTTTTTTTGGCAATGAATCAACTAAAATAAAACTAAAAGCTGCCAAACTTCCTTGTGTGCCCAGATTTAAATTTTGGGTTATCATCATGTAAATTTCCAACATCCATTTGCAGAATAGATCAAAACACTCAGATTCTAGAATTAATTAGAAATCTGAAAAGTTAGAAATAAACTTGTCCCTGTCCCTGTTGGAAAAGTGGTTGCTATAGAACTGTAGGTGATTATTTATCTTCTATACATTTTAACCACTTTTAAATTTTATTTTTTAAATCCAGTTCAGAAGTCAATTTTTCTTTTCCAGGGTGATGAGAAAGAATATATATTGTACAAGTAGATAGAATCATGAATGGATGAAGGCATATATATACATACATATATTTATATATATATATATGAGCTTCGTTTAAATAATCAGACTAAGTCAAAATTAAACATACATTTTAATTCAGGACTATTAAAATTTTATGCCGCTTTTTTTTTTAATTTTGTTTTTAATGCACAACCTGATGAGACCTTATACTCCAAGCAGGTTTTCTTTCGAATAGAAAATGTACCTCTGGTGCTATAAAGAATTTGGTCCAGCATATTAATTTTTTTTTTAAACAATGAAATAAAAAACAGAAATTGTTCTAATTTCATAAGACAAAAAAAGTATTTTTCAAAACAGTATCATGAAAAAAATTCACAGAACTAACTCAAGTGTCTTAGAATCAAGTTTAATTACTGGGCACTACAATGGCTGCTCTATTTGTAGGTTTTAACTAGTTGTCAGTTCCAGTCTGAGAGGCTTAACATTCTTCAAACCAAAACCAAAACCAAAACCAAAACCAAAACAAAAACCAAAACAAAAACAAAAACCAAAACAAAAACAAAAACGAAAAAAAAGCAACCATGTTTTCGCAGTACCGTTTTTTTGGTTATCAGCCAACTCTACAGTGAATACATTGATTCTTCATCACAGATCTGCAGTAAAGTACTGTAATCACTCTCTGAACAGTGGCTGTTATATACTTGCAGCACAAATAAGCAAGAAAAGAGAAAATATTTGATGCTTTAGTAATGTCAGAAAATTCACCAGGCAGACAAAGTCACTGAAAAATAAACAGGACTTTGATTCAGGGAAAGAAATTTTTATGGCTATCCTCTTTATTACACACCATATGCCAAACAATCTGCATTTTCCTGATCTATTTTGAAAGACCTGTCAGCAGTTGTTTGATGCTGAAACAAAAAGATGACTGGAAATTAATTAATTATATGAGAAATTGCCTGTCTACCATTAGACTAAAATGGAATAAAAAATATGTTTTGAACACACATTTTTGATATTTGGCACCTGTCAAGAAATGATGTAAACTGCATTACCTGCCTGAAAAGGCACAACATAGAGACATGTTTTCATTGTCTTATTAAAACCACATTTTATGACACTTTAAAATAAATAACTCCATGTCTTTTCCATGTTTTTTATGTACCTATAGATTGGTAGAGGAAAATTAACTTTCCTATTTTAATCTCCTAATCATGTCTCTTCTTTCTGTTAATAATGTATGATACAGAGAAACCTAAAATTTATGGGATGAACTTGAATAGTGAAGTAAATTAAAAAGAAAAAGATATTTACTCAGGTAGATCAAAAGCTAATTTAGCATTTTATTAAATACAGATAAATATCTGGTGACCTCAGCTCATCGAGCAATTTGCTTTCTTTTAAAACTTCAGCTACAGACATGATTTTTTTCTTACTTTTATTGAATTTCTAGATTTCTCGATTTGTGATCTCAATGAATACTATGAATGTCAAGTCTGGAAAGTTTATAAATACTCTGTACATTTTCATATCTGAAAGCACTCAGATAAAGCTCTTGCCGGGACATAGTAAGCTCAAGTTTCTCCCTTTTCATAACAACAAATACCATACTTCTAAGGAAACGTGTGGTTTCATTTTTAATGCAACTTGACACTTTGACAGGAAAAGATAATGACAGTGTAAAATAGCTTTCCAAAAAGTTCAAAGACTAAAAAAGGCAGATGAATGCTATGTAGCTGTGAACTGTTCAAGAAATTGAAAGAAAATTATTTATGGTGCCCTTTGAATGCAAATAACATGTATCTGTTATCAAAAAGAGGAGACTCCAAATGCTAGTTACAGCTAGAATAATCTGCTTTCAACACCCAAACACAATTTTCTCATTGCTCATGCAGTTATAAAAGTGACTGGAAAAATGCATACAGGGACACTTACTTAGTAATAGAAGTTTTAATCCACCACAAAGATCTGAGTAGCTGGGATAGGCTTATTGAAAAATTCTAGGCCAGGGTTGCTCTTACAAGGCAGACACTTTTATTCATAAGACTGCAAGTCTCTATGCCAACTTTAGAATTATACAACCTGATTTACAATGCAAAACTTTATAGAATTATAGCTATTCTGAATATTGCCTTTCACTATTAAAACGACTGGTGGAATTCTGCATAGACACATCCAATATATAGCTATGCATGAACTTGAATCTCAAGATTTAATTCTTATGTTACTCTTTGATTTAGGTGTATCTGGAACCTGCTTTAAAATTTTACAGCTATCAATATAAAATGCTATTCCTACAGTCAAACAAAATGAAGTGCTAAAGTTTAATGTTCTGATCTTTCTCAAATGTATGCAGCTGTACACAAAAAGTCATGAAAAAAGCATACCTGAGTTTTTTCTGCATACTTGGCTGGCAATGCAAACCTGATATTTCAGGGAATCATTCTGGAATTCAGACTAACCAAGATTTAACCAATCACAACTTTAGATGAATGCATTACTATATTGATAAAAATAGAGAAAAGAGCTGAAAATACTTTCACTTTAAAAATTCACAGTATTTTTTTATTAATCTTTCTACATATCGTAAAAAAAAAAAGCAGAGGGGGTTGGGTGGTGGGAGGAGAGAAGTGGAATTTCTTCAAATATTGCCTTAGAAGCTTAATATTACAGAAGTTATTTTGTAAGTTCTAATATTAATCCAATTTAAAAGATGTTAGAATGATAAAATTTTAAATTCACAGAGTAGTAGAATAACACAACTAATTTCTTCTGGAATAGATGTTCTGCAGACATCTTGTACAATCTCCTCATCAAAGCTGGACTAAACTGAAAGCTCAACCAAGGCTTCACAGATCTGTGTCCATCTGAGGTTTGAAAATCTCTGTAGGAATGAATCTATAAACTCTTTAGGCAACTTATTCATGTAAATGTACCCAATGTTGAGTACTTGTGAGGAAAAACCAAAAAAACCCACCAAAATGTCAGAATACCTTCACAATAACTTAACTTTCTCAGAAACTGTTATAGAATCCTAGAATCACTTAGGTTAGCAAAGACCTTTAAGAGCATCAAATCAATCTGTTAACCCAACATTTCCAAGTCCAGCACTAAACCACATCCTCATGTACCATGTCTAAAAGCTTTTTAAACACCTTCAGGAATGTTAACTCAACCACATCCCTGGGCAACCTGTTACAACACCAACACCTGGGTACAACCTCCTTTCAGGTAATTACAGAGAGCAATGAGTCTCTCCACAAGCTCCTTTTCTCCGGGATAAAAAAAAACAGTTCTATCTGCCAGTCCTTATAAGTCTTCTGCTCCAGACCCGTCACCAGCTTCGTGACTCTTCTTTGGATAGAGTTATTACACCAGCACTTGCAACTTGATAAGATACAAGCTGATTATACTATTCTAAATGTGAAAACGTAGTCTGTTCTAGAGAAATAATTCCAGACCTAGTAGAAAACAGTGGTTACAGACTTGTAAAAACAGAGAGAAACATACACTTCTGTCAAAAGAAACTGAACACTTTTTTGTGTCATTTCAAAGAATACACTGTAGAATAAACTGACATATCTTTACTGCTTTTTGACTGAAAAAACAAGAGAACTTTATTGAAAATGACATAGTCTTGATTAATTATTGATTTGGGCAAGTATAAGAGAGGCCTACTGGACATGCGGGTGAATTACAAGTGTGTTAGAAGGATACGTAATTGGTAATGTCAATACCATCAAATGCTGCAGGAACACTGGATTTGGCAGAAGAAAGCTATGTTCTTTTCATTGCAAAAACTAATTTGTTGTGGAATAACATTTCCAAAGAGTGTTGAATTGCCCAGCTAAGAGAACTTGGCAACTCATCTGCAAATATTTTGGCTTTTATTTTAAAAATTATGTACACTGGGTCAAGTTCTACAGCTTTCCCTGGCTGATCTTATCTAACTTAATTTGCCATTACACATGAACATTCATGTATAAATGTCTTAATTGGCAACGTGTTGGCTGAATAAGGAAACACAGATGTTTCCTGTGAGAAACCAGAGAACCAGAAAAATAAGTCCCCTATTGAGTTAGTTAGATTTATTAAAAAATTAAACTATTGTTTGAGAAAGGAATATATTATTTAAATAATTTTTATCTTTATTTAAAGTCACATCTGCTTATTTTAATCCCAAAGAATCACAGAATCACAGAACATAAGGAGTTGGAAGGGACCTTGAAAGATCATCTAGTCCGATCTCCCTGCCTGAGAAGGATCCCCTAGATTAAATCACACAGGAACAGGTCAAGGCAGGTCTTGACTATGTCCAGAGAAGGAGACTCCACAACCTTTCTGGGCAGCCTGTTTCAGTGCTCTGTCACCTTCACAGTGGAAATGTTTTTCCTTATATTCAGATGGAACTTTCTATGTCCCAACTTGGAACCATTGCCCCTTGTCGTATCGTTGGCCAACACTGAGAAGAGCCTGGCTCCATCCTCCTGACACTCACCCTTTATATATTTATAAACATTAATGAGGTGACCCCTCAGTCTCCTCTTTTCCAAGTAGAGATCCAGCTCCCTCAGCCTTTCCTGATAAGGAAGGTGTTGCGCTCCCTTAATCATCTGGTGACCCTGCACGGAACTCTTTCAAGGAGTTCTATGTCTCTGGAACTGCATGCAATACTCCAGATGACATCTCACCAGGTCAGATTAGAGGGGGAGAAGGACCTCTCTTGACCTATTAGCCATCCCATTCTAATACCCCCCAGGATGCCACTGGAATTTGGAGAGAGCGGCTGCATGGTGTTCAGCTCTGGCTGGGCGAATCCACAACACCTTCCTGGCCACAAGGGCACATTGCTGGCTCATGATCATCCTACTGTCCACCAACACCCCCAGGTCCCTCTCACCTACACTGCTCTCCAACAGGCCAGTCCCCAGCCTATACTGGTACCTGGGGTTGTTCCTCCCCAAATGCAGTACCTCACACTTGCCCTTGTTAAATCTCATTCAATTTCTCCCTGCCCAGCTCTCCAGACTGTCTAAATATTGTTGAATGACAGCACAACCTTCTGGTGTGTCAGCCACCCCTCCCAGCTTCATGTCATCAGCAAATTTGCTGACTGTGTACTCTATTCCCCCATCCAGGTCATCTATGAAGACATCGAACAGTACTGGTCACAGGATCTGTTATCCTTAACCTCCCTTGCAAGGAGGCCTTAGCTTTACTAGTTGCCACCCTACAGTCTTTGACTATATTCTTATATTCCTCCTGTGTAGCCATCCCCTTCTTCCATGACTTTTAGAGTCTCTACTTCCACTTACGCTAACCCAGCAGTCCTCTGTTTAATCACACAGGTCTCCTGACACCCCTTCTGACTTCTTTCCTATTGGGATGCCCTGATCTTGAGCTTGGAAGAAGTGGTCCTTGAATATGGACCGATTATCTTGGGCCTCTTTTCCTTCCAGTACCCTGTTCCATGGGATTTCCCCCAGTAAATGCTTGAAGAGGCCAAAGTCAGCCCTGCCAAGGAATCCAGATCCAGGAATACACAATATCAGAAAATCACATATCATTCTGATAGTTAAACTATTTTCTTAACTCACTTTTTGTTTCCATATTCACCTTTACACAAACCACTAAATTAAATCTGCCTCAAGGATAAAAACAAAATCATAAAAAGGGGTAATCTACCTGCTCAATGTTTTCCACATTTTAGTATAGGCGATCTCAAACCAAACCAAACTTGAGGGTTCTGAAGTGGTAACATATTGCTCAAAGCAATTTTCTCCTTGTATTTCTGTCTCTGCTTGAAGCAAGTTACACACTGTACCAGAAGGAGAAAATGTTTTTATAAGATTTCCAGCCCAAGAGGTACTAAAAGCTCTGTAACAAATTAGAAAATACAGACACATAAAACCAGTAAGAATAAACAAAGCCCACAGACACCTGGTGCCTGGTCTACCTGGTTCACAGTCTCCAGAGCCTATGCCAAGTGGGATGAAGGTCAGCTAGTCCATAGTAAGTGGTACATTTACAGAAACACAACTACAGAAGTGAAAAAATAGGCTGAGTTAAAAATTGACTGCTTGTCAACTAGAGGGATTTATCATTGCTGGTAATGAATAGTTTAGGAGGTGTCTAACGCTGTAGGGTAAAAATACAGTCTGGTGTATTTTATAGATAACGTGGTCGTCTAGAATGGGAAACGTATTGGCATAAGATCCTGTTTGTGTCAGGATTTCGTCTGGAAGGGAACCATGGGCTACTTTCATGACCAGTGCAGTATCTAAAAAAAATTACCACTTTACCAAAAAAATCTGTAATGCAGAAGTCTTTATGCAGAAGTCATATACTCTGCCTAAGTAATATCTCGCGATGTTTTGAAAAACTTTGTTAAATGTGGCACATATTGGTAAGTTTATTACAACTTTTCTTAAATTTGTATTATAGAATTTATTTATTTTATATAGATTGTATTATAGTCCAAGGCAGTCAAAGGGAGATTCTGAGTTGAAAAGTAACAAAATGTTCCCTTATCACACATTCTTACAGTAGTTCTTGACACAACACCATTCTTGCTCTTAATGTAAAATATTTAGAAATACTTCTTCTTTTCATCGAGAAGCACTTCCAATAGAGAGATTTAAACAGAAGTACTACAATTATGGTTTATGTTTTTAGTACTCTTCTAAACATCATCATCATCATCAT
The DNA here is from genome assembly GCA_013399135.1 of Heliornis fulica. Lineage (NCBI taxonomy): Eukaryota > Metazoa > Chordata > Aves > Gruiformes > Heliornithidae > Heliornis > Heliornis fulica. The sequence continues at coordinate 33,220 of VXBZ01001049.1, read as the reverse complement.
CATCATCATCATCATCATCATCATCATCCCACCAATAGTAAATAAGCTTTAAAAAATATATAACTGTGTATTACCTTTGTCCATTAAAGGGCAAAATTCTTATTGATAATGGGATGACAGATCAAATTAGAATGGGAAAAAAACTTTTAACAATGGCTGATTACCTAAAAAAAAAAAAAAAATCAGAAAAGGATTTCTAAGACCAGCACAATTTATTTCTATAAGTTACTTATTGCAATAACTTATTTTTACTTTTATTATAAAATCAGAAATCCCAAGAAGCAGAAAAATTATATAATGGAAAAATATGCTAGAAACAGATGTGTTCTGGCACACTCATGAACTTTCATTTAACACTAGTATCACAGCATGTTTTTTTGTTGGAAGAGACCTGGAAGTTCACCTAATTCCAACCTCCCTGCCATGGGCAGGGACAACTCTCACCAGACCAGGCTGCTCTAGCTCCCATCCAAACTGGCCTTGAAAACAGACAGGGAAGGGTGTCCACCATTTCCCTGGGCAACTTGTTCCAGTGGCTCACCACCCTTACAGTAAAAAATGTCTTCCTTATATCTAGCCTAAATCTACCCTCTTCCACTTTATAACCATTCTAATCATCTTCATGGCCCTCCTCTGAATCTGTTCCAACAGCTCAATGTCCATTCTATGTTTGGGACCCCAGAACTGGATGCAGTGATCCAGGTGGGATCTTACAAGATATAGCCTGCAGAACCCTATTCCAAATGGGATGCGTGTTCAGTCAGCCTTTAGTAACTAGTGTTCACGGTTCATTTAGTAACTAGCATTCCAACCTAGTGCAGCAGTGAGATGCAAGCCCTCTTCTGCTTCAAAACCTAGACCTCTAAAAGCCTAGCCCTTCAATTAGAACTGAGCAGTGTCCAGTTGTCATGGTTTTGCCCCAACCAGCAGCTGAGCACCATGCAGTAGCTCTCTTGCTTCCCAACACAGGGGAGGAATGGGGGAGAAGAGGAAAAAATTAATAATAAAATAGAAAGGCGAAGGCAAATTCTGTGGGTTGGGATAGGGACAGTTTACTGGGACAGCAAAATGAGGGAGAAACAATAACAGGACTTGGAGCAAAACATACAAACTGGTGACACACAATGCAGTTTCTCAGCAAACCACATAACTCAGACTGTACAGCTCAGAGCCATCCTGAAACTGAACTATCCCCAAGCCTCTCATCCCAAAGCCATGTACTCCTCCTTCACCAGACCTCCTTTATGCTGAGCATGACAACATAGTATGGAATAACCTGTATAGAATAAAGATTAAAGAGGTTGAATAATGTCCAGGTTTACATCTAGAACAGAGTTCTAGTTCTCCTTCCTGTTAACCTGGCAAGGGGGAATGGGTGAGCAAGTGGGTGGTGGTACTCAGCTGCCAGCTGGGACTAAACCACAATGAAAATCCATTTGCACACATTAACAAAAGAGGTATCTCTGTATAATTCATGAAAAGTGCCAGTTTAGCCTTGCAGATGGAACATTGGATAAGGTTTTACTTGGATTTGTAATCTGTAATAATTTTTAATCTGTAATTTAGACTGATTATAGTATGTGGAGCTCAAAGAATTTTAATTCTTTTAACAATTTACTTTCTGAGCAATGCTCATATCCCAGCTATGCCAGAAGACAGCTGGTTAATAAGTGAACAACTTTTCTGTCCCTTCCATTTGACCTTGCAGAACACATTCCTCTCCAGAGGAGTAAGTTACTTGAAGACTTATCTTTTGAGACATATAAAGAAACAGAAGAGAGGGAAAATATCATAATTATTATAATCTTTGAGTTTATAAGGAACACCAAGAAAGATAAGTAAATCTTTGACCACATAACTAAATTTATCGTAATTTCCATTGTGGTGCAAGAATAGCTTCCAGTGATATTAATAGTAATAATGCTTTTCTCACCATCCTTTATTTTCTGATTTATTTTCTCTCTGCATTCATTTTTTAACATGTATTCTATTTTAATTATTATTTTTCTAGCTTTGATTGTTTAAGATCACGAGATGGAAACTTCTTTTCATGAGGTCATGTCGTTGGAAAAAAAAAGAAATTCTTTAGGCACAGATTCTATTTTCATGTCTGAAAGTGAAAACTTCACAAAACTGGAAG
>VXBZ01001049.1:7512-20803 GCA_013399135.1 Heliornis fulica | reverse complement strand
ATGAAATACATAATTCATCATCAATAGCCAATTAAATTATATAATAATAGAGTATTTTATTAAAGAATTTATATCTACAGCATTTTGACCACATTATTTGAATCATCTTTTCAATGTTATTGAAAATAATTTTTGTTTGCTATTAACACCATCTCCATGCATAAAAAAAAGGTACTTTTAAAAAAATAAAATTATCCTGGATGTGTTTTCTTCCTAGGAGAACAATTGACTCAGCATCTGTTTTTCATTTAATTTAGTTTAAGCTTTCAACTTGTTTCACGTGAGTGTTTCTCTTTTTATAATTTATGTGTGAACTAATTCATAATGTTGCTTGATTTAGGAGTGTCCTATCTGCCAATAGGCTAGGAACGTATTTCTCCTTAAACACTTTATTTAGAAATTGCTTGGTTAGTCTTTATACAAGATAGACTAATTTGGAGATACTTTAATCAACTAATGCTGTCAATGCATAATGTTTCTCCTTAATTTTGAAGGCGTGTATGTAAACCTCACAGATCAAAAAGGAAAATGGAAACTACAAAATCCATTTCTGCTTTCCAGTCCATTTGATGATGAAACTTGAAAAGTATTGCTACAGAGAGCTTTTTTGGCAAACTGACCAAACCCAATTCCCCTAATTGTACACATTACTTAAAGTTACTGTGCATGAGTTTAGGTTTTCAGCAGCAGGTCTTGCAAAGAGGTTCTCAGAGGAATATGCATTTCTATCTTTTTCAGCGAGTCTTTTCAAGAAACCAAGATTCTCCATGCATCCCAGGTGATCTTGGCTCACTTGTGCAGTGTTCTTGGCTCACCTTGTATAGGAACGTCAAGAGCATGCTGGCAAATCTGCCAAAAACTTTCAAGTAAGAGAGCCTTCAGAACGGCAATGACACTAATAGGCAAACTGAACTAATGGATCCAGACATCTAATATTTGATACTTGAGTCAATAAACCAGATATGTTTAAGCACATCTTGGCATGACCAGAAGAAAATGCAAAGACACAGAGGACTTCTGCTATTCAGATATGTCTTTATGGAGCGCCATGAGGTGTATAATGAAGTGCATCTTTTATGTTATACTCTATGGCTCAATTAATGCTCCAGCAGTCAGAGGCACACATCTGCTAGGCAATTTTGTGCAGTATGATTGTCCAGAATGAAAGATCAATGGTGAAACTGCAGGTACAACCAATTATTTGGTTTTCTGTTTTACTTATACATATATGTGTATATATATATATAAAGATACACGTACGCGCGTGTGTGTGTGTGTGGGCGCGCGCGTGTGTGTGTGTGTGTATAAAAGTCACGGGAGTACTTTTACCTTATTTGTTTGCAAGGTCCTTTCCAAACTGAGTTAATGATTGACACTTATTTGGTGAAATCGAAGAAAGGTTTTCAATAGTAATGGTGGAGAGTTGTTTTCTTTGGCCAGATGCTTTTTTACTGTTAGGAGCATCAGCAGGATATTTGACAGGCAGTTGTGGCAGAATCAATATATTTAATAGAGAAAAATACATGCTGAGGAATAAGTTGGACAAATTATTACACTACAGTGAGTCAGCACTGTTTTGTCTGCTGCTAAATCTTAACTTAACCTGTGTGTGCTTCTGCATCCTATCAGAGAGCTTGCCCATATGAATGCAGAAGCACAGACGTTCAGCACATGCAGCAACTACTTTTCAGTAAATGGGTAATGACAGGCCTAGTGTCTCTCTTGGTCATTGAATATAAGTCTGTGAAGTGCATTTTCCATAGTATCAATGCCAATGTAGTAGGAAGCCAGGCTGTAAAAGGAGCTATCACAATAGAACTGCAGGAAACCTTGAGAAGGGCAGAAGCTTGGGAATGCTTAAGGGTTAAGTGTAATGTTGCTAACCATTATATATATGTTTTTGGGTTTTCTTTTCCTGGGAAAAATAAAGAAAGGAAAAGCTTCCCTTTATTCTTTTGTTTGTTTGTTTGTTTTCATACTGTCCTGATTTTGGCTGAGATGATTTTTTTATGAGGGTTTTCTTTTCTAGTAGCTGTATGTGGTGGGCTGAACTTGGCTGAAATCCACTTGTCTGCCAAGATGCTCTATCACTCTTCTCCTCAGCAGGACATGGCAGAAAGGACTAAGATGGGGCAAAAAAAACCAAACAAGTGGGTCAAGATAAAGGCAGCTTAATAAAGCCAAAGAAAAAGGTCATGCTTCAAAACAAAGGAAAAACCCCACAAGATTTATTCTCTACTTCCCATTAGCAGGCAATGTTTGGCCACTTCCCAGGAAGCAGAGCATCAGTACATGCAGCCATTGCTCAGGAAGAAAAACACCATAAATAATGAATGCCCCTGACCTCCTCCTTCTTTCTCTCAACTTTTTATTGATGAAAGAGTGAGTAAAATCATTGTTGTGGTGTATAGCAATCATAGTAATAATGGAAAACAACCTTATGTCATAATTAACATCATAAAATTAAAAAAAAGAGGTTTATGGTCACCCTCTTGAGATACGCATTGGACTGACAGCCTTACCCACCAAGTGCACTTAGGTCTCAAGCAAAAGCAATCCTGTGGATGTTTTTCCCTTTACCAAAGGTAGGACTAACCCAGGCTGTCTTCCCATATATATTCTTCATGTGCACCATAGGAAATCTATCTCCTTTTACAAGGCATAACAGATTTAATTGTTCAGGGCCAACTCAACTGGCAGATTCCTAGTGTTGACTAACCAGGTGGCATTTGCTAAATGTGAACCCCAGTGTATGAAGGTCCCAGCACCTATTGCTCTTTCACAGCCCAGTGTATCATTTGATTCTCCCAGAGGCTTGAGCATAATAAAGGATATGACACACCTCTGCCACAAGCAGATTGGACTTATCTGGATCTGTGAGTAACTGCATATTGCTTGGGTCACAATAAACCATCTCCTGCATGGGGAATTCCCTCAGATACCTGATACCTCTCTCCATGGCAGTCCACTTGCCTGGATAATATACATATTCAATGAAAGAATAAATTTCCCTCACACTTGAAAAAAGTTGTGCCCAGTGAGTAGGTGTTTGTGTCCCTTTTTCAATCACCTTGTCAACGAACACTTCCCTGGACAGGGATACTGGCTGTTCGGCTCTTTTACACTCTAATTCCAGGCTATTGGCTCCACTGTCCCAGCATCAGTGCAGATAGGTGAACTAGTTGCTCCCCTGATTCATGACTGAAATCTTTTTGGTTATCTTGCAGCTCACACAAGGACAGAGTTCAAGTGGATGTCACTGCTTCTGTCTCTTCCTCCTGTTCTTGTGATGGTCCTATTTCAAAGTTGGATTTTGTTTTCAACTTCCTTACATCAACTTTTGATGTAAAGGAGCAACTGTTTCTGGTATGGGTTGGTTCTCTGGTTCAGGTACAGTGTTCATTGCCAGGGTTTGAGCAGCTGCAGTGCTTGTCATAGGGATTGGAACATCTGCAGTGCCTGTTGAAGGACTTGGAGTAGATGCAGTGCTTCCTTAATTCAAGGACATTTCAGCTTCTCATGCCATGTCATGTGCACAAGGAGCTGGGAGAACACAACCAGAACAGCTGACCTAGACCAGCCAGAGGGGTATTCCCAACCATACGGCATCGTGCTCAGTGTTTACTTGGGGAAGCAAGCCGGGAGGTAGATTTGGTGTTCAGAAACAGACTGGGAATCACTTTCATATACTAATATTAATATCTTCCTTTGTTATCCTTTAAATTATATTTATCTCTACCATAAACTCTTTTTTCCATTCTCCTCCCCATCCCTTTTTTGGGGTGGGAGTGAGCAAGTGGCTGTGTATTGCTTTAGTTACCATTTGAGGTTAAAACATGACACACAGAAATTGTGATCTCTAAATTAGTATGTCCGGAAGATGTGTTAAAGGTAATATGGCTTCTAGGTAGTGTAATGTTTGCTCTCTCAATGATTTATATAGTAGTACTAAAGGCAAATCCTGCTTGTCTGAAACAGCCCTACAGAGGAGAGCAAGCTTTGATGTATGGGGGATTTGTATACTCAGGACACAGGGATCAAGTACTGAGAATTAATGTTTGTGAATGCCAGAGTCCATGAGAGTTCTGTGAAGAGACAAGCGGTCTGTGATTCTCTCTGCTGAGTAGCTGAAAGTCTGGGGTAGTTTTAGGTCGAACAGTAGTCATGAAAACTTGTATGTGATAGGACTCCAAGATCTATTTTCTTTTTGTGAAGGCTTTGAAAACCTGACTTCAAAAAGATTGTCCCCTCAGGAGAGGTACGTGACTTGCTGAGCTTCCATATGACCTATTAATGTCACATATATTTGATAGAGAACAAGACAAACCAAACTATTCTAGCTGAGGGAAACAGGGAATGCCTAAGTATGATATGAGCAATGGTAGCAGCCTAATCAATGGTAACAATTTTTCCTTTGGAGCACACATATTTGACACAGAAAAGACACACAGCTACACATAAGGGTTTGTGCTCGCCTTTATTTTTCTGTAACTTCCACTATTTTATTAAGGACATTTTGCCTGTAATGAGTTTTAGAGTAGTTATTTGTTTGGAGTTTTTTATATATTATTTTAAGCTGATATTAAAACATGTTATACACACTGAACATACCAGCTTTTGTCAAGTAACAAACTGCTAGCTTTGATGATTTTTTCCCTAAGTCTTGTTGGGTCAGTGTCATGTAAAGGGTAAGAGTCTGATGTGTGGCTGAGGTGGGAGGGGGACCTCACGTTGCATCATGAGGTTCAGAAAGGACCCCCTTGCTTTTTAAACTCCTCAGACAGGAGCCTAGGTGTGTCCAGGTCCAGTCTTAGTCCCAGACTTGGTCAGCTTTTGTCTAAGAAACTACATATAACCACATACCAGAGTTACTGTTTGCCTTTCAGGGCCCCCAAAAGACTTTCACTAAGACAGTTTCACAAGGTTGAGACCTATAGAAACCTTATTAAAAGTTCATGATTGCTGTTGATAAATGCAATTAGAGAAATAGGTCTAATATACGACTGACTATAATTTAAATATTATCATGGGTATTCTCACCAAAAGGGTGAAAACACAAGGGCTTACCAAGGAGGTGTCTGTCTTGGGTGAAGGTGGAGGACCACAGCCCATCAAACACTTCTTCAGAGTCTTCAATTTCTTCTCCTCACCTCAGAGGTAGCTGCCTCAATACTCATAAAATAGTCTTAGCTGTTCCCTCCCAAGGGTGACAGTTAACATGATTCGTGTGGAGGGATGAGCACTATTGTCATATATGTTTAGCATGTACTTCTTTTTGCTCATTAGCTAATTGAGGAGCATCAACTTTAATATTCAACTTGTAGTTAATGAAGCAAAAGGTCTCACTCAGGACACCGAAGCCTTCAAAATTCTGTGTAAAAACTGTTTTTTCTGCAGTCTCTAGCCAAAACAGGGCCATCCTGCTGCCGTGAGACTCCCTCCTTCGGCTGCTTCTCATACACACATTGTGGATCTCCATCCACAATATTTGCATAAGAGATAAGCAGACACCTGTGTTTTAAACCTCCTATGTGCAGTTCCTACAGTCGGAACCTATCTGAACTGTCATTGTCTATCTTATTTACTTTTACTCATAGATAATATCATTGCTACGCTTGCTTTCATGGTTTTCTTTTATTTTGCAGTTAGTCTAATTTTGTAGCCATCTGAGCGCCAGCGCTCCTACCTCCCTAAATGCATTTTCCTGAATATTTAATGGCTGTGTCATGGATGACATGCTTTACGGATATAATGCAGTACAACACTCCTATTGAATCCATCTGTGGTGATTCCTGTGCTTAGTGAGCGTTGTTTGGTGTGCAACGCTTTTCAACCCATTTTTCTCCAGTGCTTTCATTATTCTGTTTTATGTTTTCCTCCTTTTTTTAATAATTGATCATTATGCTACAAGCATTGCATGACTAATAAATGGACCTAGAGAAACTGTTCTAAGAATTACTCTCTGTAGTACCAACTTTCTTCACATTGCTAGTACTACCCTCTGCAGGTGAGGCCATACTGATCTGGTTAGAAATATCTTTTTACTCTATTACAACCCATGGATGAGGCAGCTGGAGACAAAAAAAAAATCATATGTCAGTGTAGAAATCAGATTTTTTTTACAGAATGAAAATCAGAATAGCTAATATGGGATATACAGGCAAATAAAAGACAAGAAAAATGACTTTGCAACTAAGAGGTCTGGACTCACAGTTTCAAGAGACAGAACTCTTTTACACTTTAAGTCACATAATACTCGATGGATTTTCTTCCAAACCGTGACCCTTTTATTTCCTGATATGACATTTCTCTATAATTTCCTGTATACACAGGGTTCCAACTATTTTTATGTAAATGACTCAAAGTTCTCACTTTTCACTTCTGACCTCTCTCCTTGGAATAATCCATCATCTATCATCTTCATTTTAAGATGTTTCATAATGATGTTCCTATTTTCTTATAAGAATCCTGAGGGGGACTGCTGAAAATAGGATTATTCATATGAATAAGGCAATTGAATTTTAACTTTGTCTTTTCTATCTGTGTTTTGAATCTGAGACAGACAAAGTGCAAAACTGTTCCAGTCAATGACTTGCAAAATTGTTTTGTAGTTCACACAGCTCTCTAAGTTTTCTTTTTTGCTATATATTTAAAGAAAATATGCAAGCATATAAGTACATAAGCTGCAAAGTATCTTACACTCACTTGGTACAGACTTTTACTATTATACAAAATAAGGGCAAAATAATCTTTCAAATAAATTTATTGAATTTTCCTTTTTTTTGTTTAGAGATATTTTCAGAATCTCGTTTGTCTAACAAACATTAAGTCTATGTAAATTATATTAAAATTATTCACAGCCATTTTGTATCTATTTATCTTTTGTCTGGATTGTCCCATAGCCTAATCTTATTCTCAGAGCTAACGTTTGAGTCAACAACCTGCTGTATGCTGCTGGAGGGTCTTTAGAAGCACGGTCATAGCAGCAGGGCATGTATTACCAGAGATAAATGCACAGAAGCGTGGCCCTCATCCGCACCCCAACATCACATGATTAAAGCAGCCACAGTTAGTGGCAGGGTCACACAAACATATTCCTAAGAAGTAAATGGATACCAACAGTTAAATCTACACATCTAAATTCTGGCCTCCAGGGCAAATAGTGCAGAGACTTGTAGCTGCTACCCTGACAGCAGGCTGCTATACCCACACTATCTGCTACTTACTCCTGTGAATGAAATGAAGGGGCCCCATTGGCCTTGCATGATGCTTAGCTGTTATTTTTTCGGTGTGTTTTGTGGGGTTTTTTGGTGCCTGAAGCTGTCTAGAGTATTGTGAAGGCTGTGTTGCAATTCATCAGTGTCATTATTTTTAAACCATATAATGGTCACTTCTCAGACAGTGTAACATAAGGACATGTGATGCTGTTCACAAAAATGCTGGGATAATGTTCAAAGACTGTGCAGAACATAATGCATTTGATACAAACTGTATGCTGGATACACTCATCGCACTTCATCGCCACCAGAACTAAATATGACTTCTATTCTAAAACAGTATAAAGGTTTTGTCCAAAATAAATGTTGGGAGTGAATTAGCACTTCTAAACTGTTTCGTTGTGTGACCAGGAATGAGGAGAAAGCTGTGATAGGTAAAATGCAGAGTAAGCAAATGTGCCGTATTATATTCAAGTGTCTTCTAGTAAAATCAGTTGTTATCAACAATGGGTACAAATCACAATTTTTCAGGTCAGCAGAAATCGGTCCACAAAATAGTAAATATAGTGAACAGTCCATGCCAACAAGTTCAGTGTCGGCTCTTTGCATGTTGAGAATCAAAATGAAGAGTAATCCACTGAAATTTTGAAGGACAGCAATGCTCTGTTCAATTTCTGTGACAGCAATGGTATGTCATAAAATATTTTACTGTACTTTTATGAACTCTTCATTTTTAGAAATTGATGACATAGTCTTTTTGTAAGTTTAGTTTTTCTCATTATTATTTTATTTGGTTTATCTAATGAGTTTGTTCTTGCATTTGTAACTAGTTCAAAAACTTTTCCATGTTTCTCCCAGTATCCTTTTATATTTTTTTTAAGAATGCCTCTTCTGGGAATCTTTTAATGATTGAAAAGTTTAGAACTTATATCAGATAGGTAATTAATTCTGTAATTAATTCTTTATTTCAAGGACATATTAGAGTACAAACAAACAAATAAAAACCCAGGTCTCCAGTTCAACAAATTTACAATTTGAAGAATAATTTCCTTTAAAATGATGATGGGTGTTAATAATAATAAAATAGATTCTTTCTAGTTCAAGGAAACCATAAAAGTGAAAGGTATTACCTGACTGAATAGAAAGAACACTCTGCTTTGATTTAATGATGGAATTCATTAATTTTGTTTTTCCTACTTGATTTCTATTGAAAACAGAAGGAATCCAACCAGAAAAGAACAATGTATTTCATGCCATTGCAAAGAAATATTAATTAAAAACAATTGAATTTATTGGGACAATTACTTTCTAAGGAATACACTTCAGTGCAGTTTTGTCTAAAAGCTATAATGACATAACAGATTTTGCTACATTTGGGGAAAAATATGATGCTTACAGTTTAGCAGATTTTGTAGATATTGGACATATGTTTTCTTAGATAAAAATTCATTCTGAAAAGAAAGTGATTTTATATGATTAAGGTGAAAATACTACCCAGTAAATATATATTTTAGAAGAAAAAAAAGAAAATTTGATTCCATTAAATATTAACATCTGTTTAATATTTACTCCATTCATTCATTAAATCCTATACTCCTCTTTAAGAAGATGATGCCAAGCCAGGAAAATTTAAATGATACTTTTTTTTGTCTGGGTTTTTTTTAGGGTGGGGGTTGTGGTTGTTTGGGTTTTTTTAAATTTTATTTTGGGGTTGTTGTTGGTGGTGGGTTTTAATCTTTTAGATTCTCCTTTTTCTTCTCTACTTCACCTCATGGTCTAAGGGTAGACTTGGTGGCGGTAGGTTAATGGTTGGACTGGATGATCTTAGGGGTCATTTCCAGCCTTAAAACTCTATGATTCTATGATTCTATATCATATTTGGGGAACTGACAAGGTAAGTTATAGTCCATTACAATATTTAAAATTTACAGTTTATTTTTATAATTTAACATCACAAAATTTCAGTTCTAGTACTTAGTCATACAATCGCAGAATAATTTATCCTGGAAGGGACCTTTAGAGGTCATCTAGTCCAAATATTTGCTCAAATCAGATGGGGAAAAACATTCCTAAACCATAGGAGTTCTACATATCTCCAAGGATGAATATTTAACAGCTTCTCTGGGTAGTCTATTGCAGTATTTGATCACTCTCAAGACAGGAATTATTTTCTTATAACTGATCAGAGCTTCCCTTCCTTCAGCTCATGAGCATTCCTTCTTCTCCTTTCCCTGTGCAAAGCTGAGTTTAGTCTTTCTTTTCTACAGCTATTCAATACCTATTGAAGATGACAAAATACATCCACATACCACCCCACCCCTGACTCAGTCTTCTCCAGTTTCAAGGCAGTTCCTTCAGCATGTCTTCTGATAGATTTTCCCACAAATCCCTAACCATCTTGGTGGACTTCCGCCGACTTGCTACATTTTTTTCAGTCTGTCCTTTGTACTAGGAAAGCAGATGCAGCACATCAGGGACAATCTGACAAGTTTCTGATAAAGATCATTGCTTCCTTCAGCCTGTTGTCTCTACTTTTGCCAATGCAACCCAATAAGAAGTTAGCTTTATCTCTGCAAGGGCACATTTCTAACCCATGTGTCAATTGTAAACCCAGACCAGATATCTGGTCCTTTCCAGCACAGATGCTTCATCAAGAGTATTCTCTGAAAGCAAGCCAATCAAGTTGATAGATCTTTTGTTTTCATGTCAGCTGACTGCCCGGAGTCTGCCCCTGAGCCTTGATGTCACTGTCATTTATATCAAGTTTTTGGAGTATACATCTACTTCCTACTGGCTGCATATTCCTGTTTCCTTACTCTGAAAACAAGTCACTAGAGAACTACTTCTGGGTAATTGTTATATGGCCTATACCAAGAAACTAAAAAGTGATACTAAGTTTACTCATTTAGATGAGGACTTTGACTTGGCCGTATAAATGATCTATTATATATTGTAGCACAGTAAAATTAGAAAAACTGCGAGCAATTAAAAGCTCGCCAAAGCTCCCTAATAACCCAAACTTGTGAGAGTAGATTAAATAATAAATTAGAAATGTGGGCAGTTTGCCTGAGAATTAATCGTCTTTATTTTATTTTGAGCTGAAATTTAAAGATAATTGTATTTTAGATTTCAGAATTATTTTATGCATGTCTTGACTCACTTTTCTGATGAAATTTAGAACATAGGTAAGTCATCAAGACTATGTACTAGAAAGAGACTGCTTATGGATGTAGGTGCAGGCATCTGCCTCATCTCAGTTGGTAAGGATAAAGCTGCTTTTTGATGCATAGTACTGAGGAGTAGCAATTACTCAGGCAGTATGATGAAACCATATCTTTACTTAACAATCAGTAAGAATGTAATGAATCAGAACTTGGCAAAAATCTGTTAAAATAATGCAAAGTTACAAAAGATAAAGCAGGAAAAAAGAAGAAATGGAAGGAGCAAGTAAGAGAGATTTTATCACCATGCCTGAATCCAGCAATGTCTCCTTCCAGTGTCGGGTAGCCAATGCAAATTCCTTCTCAGGTTGGTGTCTTTTTACAGTCTAGTCTCTACCTTTTGTCATTCCCCTGATGGCTTCTATGGTTCTTGACCCCAGGTGTTGCTGAATATTGTCTTCCATGCAAGCACTACTAGAAATGGGGAGGAGGGTGTGGGTGTGTCTCAAGGGAAAACCCCTTTCTCAAATGAACTCTGTATGAGCCTATGACATATATGGCAATCAGAACAGGGAGCCACCTGCCCTCTGACACACTCCCACCACGCTCCACACCAAACAGCCCCTCTGCTGTGGCTCCCCATTGCCACAAAGACCAGAACTCTTCCCTGCCACAATTGAGACTTTAACACTTTCAGCCTCTCACAGCACTTACAAGAATAAATACTTATAATCTGTAGAATAGAATTATTCTATAGAATAGAAACAGCTACCCCCTATAACAGGGGCACAGAAGGCAAATTTCTCTTAGAAGAAAAAGTAGGAAGTTTGGATTGGTTTGTTGGGTTATTTTTATAGTTTGGTTTTTGGGGGTTGTGTTGGGGTTTTGGGGTGTTTGGGTTTTTTTATCTTACACCTTTATAAACTGCCTCAGAGTTGTTCATAAAGGTCAGTTCTAGATCTGCATGAAACCAGAATGTCAGAAATCACTTGTGGTTTCATCTGAGATAAGAGTAAATTTTCTCTCTAGTAGCTGGTATAGTGCTGTGTTTTGGATTTAGTGTGAGAAAGATGTTGATAGCACACTGATGTTTTTAGCTGTTGATAGGTACCTGTAGTGCCTACACTAAGCCAAAGACTTTCCACCTTCTCACACCCTGTTAGGTGCACAAGAAGCTGTGAGAGAACAATCAGGACAGCTNATATATTCTGTAGTAGTAGTACAAATATCATTGATATCATTTTGATTTGGTTTTAGTTAGTTAGTTGGTTGGTTTTCATTCTCCTTCCCATTCCACTGGTGATGGAGAGGTAAGTGAATGGATGTGTGATGCTTAGTTGCTGTCTGAGGCTAAACCACACTACCGCTTAAGAANTTTTTAGCTGTTGATAGGTACCTGTAGTGCCTACACTAAGCCAAAGACTTTCCACCTTCTCACACCCTGTTAGGTGCACAAGAAGCTGTGAGAGAACAATCAGGACAGCTGACCCAGACTGGCCAGAGGGGTATTCCCTACCGTATAATGTCACATTTTGTATATGACAGGGAAGCCAGATTAAGAGANGGAGAGGTAAGTGAATGGATGTGTGATGCTTAGTTGCTGTCTGAGGCTAAACCACACTACCGCTTAAGAAGTTTCTATGGGTGTCTGGTTTTTCTGCCTCCATCCAACTGCTGTGCATGGATATGCTTCCTGTGCTCCCATTGCTTAGCAGAAACACAACATAACTGATTAATCTGTGTATACATTCAGGGGCACCTTTTGGCGTTGTGTATGCTTTTTAGCAACTCTTTAGTACTGTACATGCTAGATTTTTCATTTAAAATATTCTTATTCTCATGCTCCTACTCATCAAGGGTTCTTTTGCATTTGCATTTAAAAATTACTGACTAAAATTCATGAGGAAAATTCAAAGAACATATGAGACACCAGCACTTCTCCCTACTAAGACAGTCTCTCTGTCACTAGACTACAAAATAAAATTTCCTCTTGCTTACTTTCTGTGCTACATAATAAATGTTATATTATTTTCTGTACCACAATATAGCTGCAGGACAGAGTACTTTCTAATGTATATTGAAATTGGCTTCCAAAGTTGTTTAAAAAAGCCTGAAAATTCCCTCATATCATTATATACTGATTGCACAGCAGTGTTTTAGCATCTGAAGATGAACTGGACTGTATTTTGTTTCACATGTATACATTTGAATACGAATTAAAGCTTTTGACATTGCTTTCTCCTAAAATGTAACTTTCAACAATCAGGTGAAAATCCATTAAAAAATGGAGAGAAAAGCAATGATAAATGTGTGTTAGAAATTGAACGAGTCTGTTTACTGTATGAATACAGTAATTTAGTAAGTTTCTCCATCAGTAACCTTTATGATTCACTGCTGTTTCTTCAGCTTTTAATAACGCTAGAAGAGGAACACATGCTATTAAAACTGGGATTCACCTTCACAGCTGAAACAATGCTTCAGACAATGGGTTTTCTTGCAGAAAGAAGTACTTGCCTATGCTATAGATACCTTAGAATCAAAGAAAGAAAAAGACTGTATACTTGTGGCTGTTTTGAAATTATGTTAAAACATATTGAAGAGCAAAGGTGGTGGAAAAGGTTTGTCTGCAGAATTAGTGGGAAACTTAGAGGATAGCCTGACAGATACTGCATTGGCTATTGGCAGTGTGTATAGCTTATTGAAGTTTTGAGAAGGAAAAAAAATATATAAATATATATATATATACGTAAAAGCATATAATTAATGAGGAATTTATTACATTGTCTAGCATGGGAGTATTAATGAGGACATGCATGATACCCAAATCTGGCTATTTCATTGAAAGTCAGCAGATTCAATACATACTAGCTTTACAAACAGAAGGCAATTAAACTGATAAGTAGACTTTCTGTT
>VXBZ01001047.1:0-75902 GCA_013399135.1 Heliornis fulica | reverse complement strand
TTTTATGGCTTGGGTTTACAACGCTCTGAGTACCCGAATTATAACTAATAATAATTATTACAAAGGTTAGTGCTGCAGTTAGCTAACTGCAATCAGAAGTCAAAAAGAGCTAATCAGAAATGGTGGGATCTGATTGCTTTGTAGATATTGCAGCGATTTGTGGCATTCTTCCCTCTGTAACTGTGCTACTTTTTGCTCTTTGTAAACCTTGATATTTCACACCAAAAAATTGAGTACATCTCTGCTAAATATGTTAAATACAAACTGGGCACGAGGAGTGCTTTTTCCAGCACCTTGAATTCTGCAGACCTAACCAGCTAGCCATGACAAGTTATGTTCTTCAGATAGATTGACTTTGAGAGTTATTTCAAGGAAACAGAACATAGCAACGTTAGCACTTCTCTTTTTACAACTGCGTTATAATTCAGTGCTGTGAATTGCACATTTATTTCGGCTCTGCCTCCTATTTCAGGGAGAACTTTAGGCTTATGATCACAGCTGCATATGTACAGATGTTAAACACCTTTAAGATGATACCTTGTACAGCTGCAATTTTAAGATCATACATTGCATTGCCATAATTTTTCTAGACCTTGGTAAGAGATGCAATTATCAGACAAAAATACAAATTGGAATTCCAATTACAGCTTCTAAAAATACTTCCTTTTTACACCTTTCAGTTTGACTCATGTCTTTCAGGAACAGTAATGTTCGGGCTCTGACCATTCACTTGCACCCTTTGTGCTTACTGGACGCACTGTATCTGTTATTTCTCCTTAATATCACAAAGGTGTTATCTTTTCACTTCTAGTCATGAAGCTGTATAATGAAACCTGTAAAAAGTATCAAGTGTTCAAGTCAATGGCATTTTCATTAGCCTGACATCTGTCTTTTCTTTTATGAAGGGTGGTAGAGAAAGAGCTATAGAGAGACACACAGTCACCTCTCACCTTTGTGGAGTGAAACTCTCAATGAGACATGTCTCTTATGAGCCATGTGAGCCTCAGACAAGTCTCATTGCTGCAAGGCGAGGGAGCATCATGTCTCAGGAAGGTTACAACCTAATTCTAGGTGTCTCTTTGGGTTGATGCAAGAAAACAGGGTTCAAAACATTATTAGATGTAGTATACAATTAGTAGTGTCGCCTTATGCTGAAATACTACCAAAAAAATTGTCAAGTGCTTTAATATTGACCCTACATAGTCCTCCATTATCTCATTATTATTTCATCAGGATACATCATAGGATGAAAACAAACACTTGGCTACAGGTATGAAACAGTGTTGCTGACACATCAAAAGGAGGACTTCAGCATTTTTTTTTGTTCTGTTGACCTTGGGGGATTAATGTTTTGCATAAAATAAAATATACATTAAAATCCTCCAGAGATAGCCAAGTGGCTGTGTCAGTACTAAATTCAAGCTGCTGATGGACAAATGCATAACTGGAGAAGATTTGTTCTTTTTGTTAGGGGGCAGAGGTTGTTTTGGTTTGGGTTTTGGTTTATTTGTTTTGTTTTGGGTTTTTTTTTGGTGTGTGTGTGAATACCTGCAGTTTGTAAAGAAACAAAATTAGCAGACATTGCACTTAAAAGATATTTTACTAGGCTATGAGTCTCAGCACAGACATTCTGCACTTACTGGAGCTGATGTTTAGGTATTCTTCTACATATCCAGTCATCCCTAATTAAGAGTCTTGACGGTAGTTGCTACCTCCTGCAGCATTTGCCTCACGCCCCTTTCCCACATTCAGAATCAGATTTTGTATTTAACTTTTGCTACAGAGGTAGAACCATTCTTCCGAAGGCAGGTTGGAAATAGATTTTCCTTAAGGTACCTTCCAACCCAGGCCATTCTGTGATTCTATGATTCTATGATTCTATGATTCTGTGATTATCTCTTCCTAGCAAAGACAGGACCAAGATATCCACATTGTTCTTTGCATATATTTTCATTGTTTATAATCATATCTTCCATGGGATAACAAAACATTATCTTAAATATTTGGTAGGGCTTGAAAGGACAGAACACCCATGTTTATACTAATGTCTTTTAGATAAGTTGTGACAATACAGCCAATAATGAGAAGTCTTTTTTCCCTTGCAGGTTCAAAAGGATAAAAATTTTCTTCTTTCTCACTCAAGATATGTGCTAAACTATTCAGCAGTATGTTAAAATGCTACAGGTTTAAATCCCTGTCATATGCTGATGGTGCACAGCTGTATGTATTTTAGCACCAGGAAAGAGAAAACACTGCCATCCAGATTCTCATTGTCTGTAAAAATAAAGCACCAGCCAAATATCAGTGACTTGAGAAGAAGGTGGATAAGGATAAAATGACTAGGAAAGTTTTTGTCGTCTGATGGCCCTTAAAGGCATGCATACTTTGCATCAGTAACACCCAGACACACATTAACAGCTGAAGGAATGATGGCATTTGATCACTTCTATCTGACAGGAAACACTATTCACAGAATCACAGAATGGTCTGGGTTGCAAGGGACCCCAAGGATCATCGAGTTCCAAAACCATTGCCACAGGCAGGGCCACCAACCTCCAGGCTTGCATCTAGACAGGGTTGACCAGAGCCCCATCCAACCTGGCCTTGAACACCTCCAGGGTTGGGGCATCCAACACTTCTCTGGGCAGCCTGTTCCAGCACCTCACCACTCTTTCTGTGAAGAACTTCCCCCTGATGTCCAATCAAAACCTTCCCTCCTCTGGCTTAAATACATTCTCCCTTGTCCTACCACTATCTACCCTTGTGAAAATCCAGTTCCCCTCCTGTTTATACCAAGTTTACACAGGTTACATAAAGAAATCCCTACCATTTCTTCTCCACATTTTGGCCACTTAACTCTTGCTGAGGCAGGAAGGGAGCAGACAGATTCAAAATGAGTTTCTAATCTCCTTTCTAGTTTGAATTCTAACAGAGAGAGATGCCAACCAAACACCTTCCTTTTACAGACTACACCATGGAGTCCTAGCCCATGACCTCTGGAAGTGGTGCCAAAATCAGCATCAATAGAGACAGTGGTATCAGTGATCAACAACACTTTAAAAAATGAACAAAAATCTTAATCTACTGATTTTATATCAAAAGTTATTCAGATCCTCTACAGACAAAGGTAGGAAAAGTCCTAACGGGGCATACTGAGAGGTAGGAGATACTGAATGCCTTCTTTGCATCAGTCTTCACTTCAAAGACTCCCTCTCAGGTCTCCTGGACCCTGGAAGGAAGAAAGATAATTTCAGAAATGGAGAACCATCCTTTGGTCGAGGAGGAGGTGGTCTGGGGACATCTAGGTGGGATCACTGTCCTCAAATCCATGGGCCCTAGTGGGATACACTGACGGGTGCTGAGGGAGCTGACGTAGGTGATTGCTGAGCCACTCTATATCATCTTTGACAGGTCTTGGAGAACAGGAGAGGTGCCTGAGGACTGGAGGTTATCCAGTGTCACTCCAGTCTTCAAAAACTGTAACAAGGAGGACCCGGGTAATTACAGGCCAGTCAGTCTCACATCAGCCCTTGGAAAGGAGTCCTGTGTCCAGTTCTGGGCTCCCTGGTACAAAACAGACAGGGATCTCCTGGAGAGAGTCCAGTGGAGGCCACAGAGATGATGAAGGGCCTGGAGTATCTCCCCTGTGAGGAAAGGCTGAGTGAGCAGGGGCTGTTCAGCCTTGCAAAAAGAAGTCTGAGAGGGGATTTCATCAATGGTTTTAAATATCTGAAGTGTGGGAGACAAAGGGAGATGGCCAACCTCTTCTCAGTGGCCTGTGGGGACAGGACAAGGGGCAATGGCCACAAGTTGGACCACAGGAGGTTCCGTACCGATGTGCGAAAGAACTTCACGGTGAACATATCTGGTGGGTATCTGTCACCACAGAGCACTGGAACAGGTTGTCCAGGGGGGTTGTGGAGGCTCCTTCTCTGGAGACATTCAAGACCCGTCTGGACGCAGACCTGGGTGATCTGGTCTAGAGAACCTGCTTTGGCACGGGGGTTGAACTCTATGATCTCTCAAGGTCCCTTCCAACCCCTATAATTCTGTCATTCTGTGATTCCTAAACTCTATTTTAGGATGGGCTGTCAGAACTATACAAGCACTTCGCACTAAAAGCCCTTTTGCGGTGTTGAGAATTTGTTATGAATTTATTTAAACAGAAATCTGATGAAGGTTCTGCACCATTTCTCTCATAGTATACAGATCTCTAATTCACATTAACCTTTTTATATGAGAAGATAAACACGCTCCATGAAATTCAAACCTTTACATTTATCAGAGAATTTAATTCTAATAGTTTACTATGGATTAAGGATTAAGAATGTATTGCCAACAATATCCAGCTGGAAGGATGGAAGAGCAAAACTGGGTCATATCAACAGCTTTGGCCAACGATTATGTAGATAAATGCAATAATCTAAACAGAATATCAGTGTGTAGATATTTCTCTAAAAGCTGTGGTTGGAAAGATTTTAATATTGTTGCCTATTTAATGATCTATTGTAGCCACCCTACTAACCATCTGTCCTAAACACATGCTGGATATCTGGTGCCTGGATTACAGTATCTTTGTAGGCTCCAGATTTTGCTAGTCTGGAAATACAATGCCTAGATGGGTGTTTTATTAGCAGCGAAAAGATGTCTGAATATGTCTGAGTGTTCCTTGTTTTCTAAACCTTGTTGTATTCAGGTCTTCTGTAATGTATGTATCTCAAAATTAAATGTTAATTCTGATTAGATTGAACTATCTGGTTAGATTCAACTACGATTTGCTCATATGACAAAAAAAACCTTGACAGAGTCAACCGTCTTTGCTTCATATAATCTACTGTGTAACACAAGTGCTTTCAGTTACTTTGGAACTGGTCATTCCTCAAAGATATTTTTTCTTGTGAATGACAAGTTCCTGATTGTAGATAAGCTTCTGAATTCTAACATATATGGTGTTGCCCTTACTCGTAACAAAATGGGTGGCTGAGTAGAGAACTTCTGTCCAGCATACAGAAAAATAGAATAGTCGGGCTTTTTTTAACTTGAGTATCAACTAGTTAGGAAATGTAAAATAATGTATTGATTTCATAAAATTAGTTCAACTGTCAGATGTGATAAGTTACATTGTTAAATGAAAATGTCCAAGCAGTATTTCAATCTGTTTAATCCCCTGATAACAATCCTTTTATATGGAATGATGTAAAAATTATGATCATAATGATCTTCATAGAATCAGCAGAACTTGCTAGAAGGGAAAAAAGTTATGATACCATAGGCAATGAAATATTGTTTATTAGTTTCTTCTCACAACTCAATTTTCAGTTCAAGTCATTAGAAATTCACTGTGCATGCTAATAATGCAGTCATTCAGAGCATTATTTAAAATGGTCTTTTCCAGGTTTTTCTTCCAGAATTCATTGTTGAGTCTATGTACACTTTAAACAGCATCTAAAGAGTTTACTGACTGCACAATGAAATGTAATGACTCAAAATCAATTCTCAGATTCAAATTGCAGTCAATTGCAAAGATTATTTAGAAAATAAAATGTAAAAAGAAGTGTCATAATGAGTTATTCAAGGATTCTAAATACTCCATCAAGAGCTCTAGTTTTGTTACCATAAATGAGAAAATAAATTCCACTGCAAATGAAGAAAGAATCACTCATTTTATGAAAGAAGAAAAGTAGAGAGTGGCAGAATAAAAAAATCACTTGAGTGATGATTGTATCATTAGTGAATCCAACTTGCTGATTTTGCTCTGTAGCCTTTTCTTTAAAGTTTCCTGAGGATCTCCCAGTTCTAGGCTGGAAGGCTTCCTCATTTCTTTACAAAGTGACTGTCAAACTGTCTTTTAGACTCCTTGGCTTCTTTCTTCAAAACAAATCCTTTCTGCCTAGCTACTTTTTCAGTACCATATGAAGCAGCCCCACACACATTAGCCCTCACCTTTGCTACCCAGACATGGGAACATAAGAGAGCTGTTTTTGGGATCAGAGAGTCTTAGACTGTTTTGGGTTGGAAGGGATGTCAAAGATCAGCTAGTTCCTACCTCTTGTCATGGGCAAGAACATCTAGATCAGGCTGCCCAGACCCCCATCCAACCAGGCCTTGGACACTGCCAGGGAACGGGCCCTGCTACAGTTAAAAGAGGTTTTCAGATGGAATATAGAATTCACTCAATTTCAGGTAGACTATAAAATGTTCATAAGGATCAAACACATTTTATTTTTGAGGTTTTGACGTTGCAGAGCTGAGAAAAACAAGGTCCTACCTGCAAGGTTTCTGAAGTTACTCATTGGAGTTTTAGGATAATGCCAGCCATAAGATCAGATGGGTTTAGCAGCAAGAGTTCAGGCTGAGTTCAGCCTGGCTAGAAGACCAAACATGGTCAGTTTGTCCCCAATATTGACTACTTTAAGAATCAGGGCATCCCTAAATAGAGAAAGTTTCAGTGCAATGATATGAACAGTGTCAACATAACATGGATGTCTGGCTTGGATGTAAAAGTGGAATTAAAATAAATTCAGCTGTAGTTCTACAAAAAAGCAAATTAGAAAACCAGGAAGACTATACAGTAGCTCTGTCTGTGAGGCTCTTGATAATTTTATTTCTTTGTCAGTGAGCAACAGAATCTTAATCACTTTGTTGTTACTGTCTTGTTTTCCTTTTCCCTTTTTAAGGGGATCTAAATCAATCTGAAATTCATCCAACCCATGCAATTACTAGCATTTTTTATCCCTGAGAATCTGGAAAGAATAAATTTATCTTATCCTCTGATCAGGCATGAAATAACATATACGCCAAAACTATTCACCAAAGTTCTAACATCTATTCCTTATCTGATAACTCTTTGTTCCCCTTGTGGTCACTTCTAAGAAGTAAGCATTTGTAGATCACAATTCAACTCCATCTGGAATGATCACAGAACCACACAGTATCACAGAACATTAGGAGTTGTAAAGGACCTCCAAAGATCTAGTCCAACCCCCTACCAGAGCATATTGTACCGAAAAGTGATTATTTCACCCTCTCAACTATAAGACAAGCCTAGGTGAATATCTCTGATGTGCACATCTAACCTGGGTATGACTAGAATAAGCTGACATAAATTTGCGCCTCTGCAATTCAGACAGGCAATACCTCAGTATCTAACGCCCGTAAAAACTATAACACCTTTCTTTCACAATTACACGTGCTGATTAGAAACATGAATGGAAACCCTGTGGGGAAGGAGCAATAGCTGAACAGGGAGAAAACTGTGGGGTTTTAGAAATACCTGAGGGTCAGAAATGACTACTTGGAATAAATCAGAAAAAGTGATAGAGAAATTAGTTAGAGGTCATGCCGGAGAAGTGGTAACATTGTACCCCAGACAATTGAGTAGTCATTTACAGCACTCATTCATCATTTCTATTTAATCACAGCACCTGAAGCATAAAAGTAAATGTCAAAGCAAACTTTAAAACTGAGTTAAGTGCAGATGGCTCTATGACTTGTCCCACCATGCAGCCTTTGAGGCCAATTAGCACATAAATTCAATAGATCTATTGATTTAAATGTCTCTACTTAATTAATTGAAGGTAACAAGGAAACACTAAACTCTATGTTTTTTCATTTTACTTAACAAACCCTTGCTATCACTGATTTCTGCACAGCATAACTTGATATACATTCAAGTTAATAGAAGAAATGTATTCTGTAAAAGACATGGCAGTATGATGCTGTTTAGTTTTGATGAATGGAGCATTCAAGACAATAGAATAAATTTCTCTTAGTTTCAATCCAAGTGTTGGCATTCATAGGTGAGTACTTACTTATTCAAACAGTATTGTTGTTCATCACTACCTCATTAGTTATATTAAAAGTAACTGCAAATGTAAATATAGAAATGGGAAGCAAATTAAGCTTTAAATGTGGAAGTAGCTATATCAGGGATAGGCATGTGGTGAGTGGAAAAGTTGTCTATATGATGCCGGGCATTCTGCCAGCCTTGGAGGTTATCTCTTACTCAACTCCAGACATTTGAGGTTCACAAATTCATATTCAAAACTAAATAAGTCTTGGCAATGTCATTTTATTCATTAAAATATTGTGCCACACTGGAATCTGCTCATGGACTAATTTGTTAACCAGTATCCTAGAGCAACGAATGCAGAATTAAAAATGTTCAATAGTCCACATCAATCATAGGCTAACAGTTCTGAAAGAGTTGGCTTGTAAATGAATTACAATAACTGTAATCTAGAATGCAGATGGAAAGTGCAAACAGGAGAAGAAAAGCTACCTTCCAAGGACAGAACATGAAATCAGACAACAAAACTTGGGGGCCATATGCTCAATTCCTGGTGTTAAGTGTCTAGGTATTCAGGTGTGTTAAACTTATTAAAAACCAGAAAACCACAAAAAATCCCTTTCAGAGGACTGAGTAATATAATAATGTTATGCATATTGAAACACAAAAGCAAGACAATCAAAGCCAGCCAAGTTAGAAATGGAGAATGTGGTTACCCACCACATTATTTTTTTTTTTGTGAGAAAGCTTCTGTGCATGCTCACTCACCTTCTCACAAGCAGTCATTTCAGTGCAGTTGTGTTGCCAACTAGAGATGTCCTATATACACTAACCCTGAAGGAATCCAGTCTTAATAAGCCCAGATCTGCCCCTCAGAAAAGATGAAGAGGAAGGGAATCAGGATCAGGAATTTAAGTGTTTCCACTGCCCGAAAACTTACGAGCGTAACTAAACGTTCTGAGATTACCGAAAGTCAGCTCTAATGAGCTATTTAGCCCAAAGTTTTGTGAATTATTTCTGCTGGAAATGATTCCTCACTCAAAATCTCACCTTTGTAATGCTAACATGAATAAACTAGTATGCTGTCACCAGATATCCACTTAAGCTATTGTTAAAAAAAGTAGTCTCCTAGTTACTGTCCATGATCTCACCCTTGCCGGAAAAGTCCGTACTACACATGGGTATAGTCTATCGTATGACCAAAATTCTAGCTCTTGTGGTTATAAATTGCCATTTATTTAGATTTCAATAGCTTTCAAATATATCCTCCCTAGATATTTTGTCGTAGTGAGTTTACTATACAGTCTAAAAATACATTGTCTGTAACAATTCTGCATATCAGCGGCATTAACACTTTGATCACTCATCTTGTATATTAATGAATTAATGAATGGGTCCTTGATGACATTTAACCTGCCCTTAAAGTAGTTTTAATATTAATGATTCAAGACAGAAATTAATCTTCTATCTTTATTACTTCTGTAATCTATCACAAAGACTTTTTTGTTAATTAAAGAAAAGCAAGACTAAAGACTGAATTAATTAACTAACTCAAAATATTGGCAGTTTGTAAGGCAGATGAACAAATATTTAAAGCCTGTACATTAGTTCTTTTCTTTTTTAACTGAGTTACACATTAATGAAATAAATGTGATTTCCTTTAATTCCAAGATAACAATGCTGGCTGGTATTTTTTTCAAAAGGGTAATCCAACTCATGGCAGATCTTCTGGCACCTGGGAGATAGCCTCTAAGGAGCTTCTATGTCTATAAGGAGATTCTTTTTTAATGCAGTCTGGTTTAGCTTATATCACAGAGGATATTAGAAGAAAGGAAGAAAAAAGGCTTTTTGATACCTTACATGAAAAAAAAAAACAAACCCAATGCAAGACAATGAGTTTTCCTTCCTCCGTTGCCTTTTCAAGTATATAAAAGTTTTATTACAATCATTTCCAATATTGTTGCCCACGCTTAACTTGTGGAGGAGGTAAGATAGGGTAACAAGGAGAACATGAAAGCAGCCTTAAGTAGGGTTACTACGTTTTGTTGAGAAAATGTCCTTATCTATTATCTTTTTTTTTTCATAGTGCTTTGTCAAACAGGGATAGCCATTGTCCTCATACACAAAAAGCAAACTGAAATATATTGCTTTCCTTTCAGATAGTAACTTTCATCTACTCCAGAATAAACAAATTTACAATATGTAGAGACTCTAATGAAGAATTGTGGATATTTATTTATTTAAAAGGAAATCTATAATGAATTTCACATTACTTTTCTTTTTTTTTTCCAATATGCTATTTTGGATCCTCATAGAATGGCCTTAAAATATAAAAAGCTGAGTTTTCTCTTCATCCTCTGTTGGCATAGGTGTTGTAGTTTAACCCCAGTGGGCAACTAAGCACCACACAGCCACTCACTCCACTCTTCCCTGGTGTGATGGGGGAGGCAATTGGAACAGTTAAAGTGAGGAAATTCATGGGTTGAGATAAAGCAATCTAATAAACTGTCTGTCACCACTTCCCATGGGTAGACAGGTGTTCAGTCATCTCCAGGAAAGTAAAGCTCCGTCATGAATAATAGTTACTTGGGAAGACAAACACCATCATTCTGAATGTCTCTGTTCTTCCTTCTTTGCCCAGCTTTACATGATGAGAATAACATCATATAGTATGGAATCTCACTTTGGCTACGCTCACCATGTGTATGCTCACTTACCTTCTGTGTGATAATTGCTAGAGACAACTTAAAAATCAAACTTATGTTCACATTTCCAAGAAAGTTTCGGCATTTGTGAAGGCATTCCACAGGAATGAGCAACTGATGTGCAGAGCATCCTTATTACCAGAAAATTCTTAAACATCCTTTATTTGCAATAAGTTCCAATCTCAAATTTTGGTAATGTCAGGGGAGCTTGACATCTCTGACTCTGAGATACCCCCCATAAAGGATGAAGTGGACACATCATGGCCAAATTCTGTGATAATATTGGAACTTGAAGGTTAAATGGAACTAACAAACTGCATGTTTGCTACCATGAGCCTCCAACCTGCCATGAATTTGTCAAAACAGTCTGTAAGCCTTGCTTATTATAATGTTATTATAATACAAAAACACACTTCCATCCCAAAAGCTACCTGCCTTCAAGGTGTGAGCACTCCTCACATAGCATGCAATTTTAATTTTGTTAATCTATAGCTTTAAATGCAAAGCGAGAGAATTTTACACCAATCACATTAAAGCTATTAATGACTAGAGTTACTAAAGCTCCACCTTAGAGGTAAGAAATAACATAAAAATATTGTACAAGAGAGGTGATGTTAGGGAAGGAACCACTGTGTACCATCCTGACCTCTGGGACCAGCTGTCAGACTGGAAGAACCTCTCTTCCCCTGCATTGGGATACCTTTGAGTAAGATTCAGATACTTAGTTATGCTGGGTGTCAGCTCAGGAAACTTAGAAGTCTCCAAAAAAAAAGTAAATTTATAAGTTTTAGGTACCAAATATATTTTTATAATGCATTATTAGTTAATATCTTTTGTATTTACAAGTGCCTTGCAGACAGTCTGTCCATCAAAAATACACATCTGTCCAATTTAGAGACAAGGTTGTCATGTGGAACAGTGTCAAGACATTAGCAAATGGAGTAGAAAGCCCTAATAGCTCTTTTCCATCTTTCAAATAATTAAAATAACTCTTGTTACTTTGCTATTAAGATTTCCCAGACTGCTAAGCATGATAGCAAGGATTCAGCATTTATGAAGATTAGGTAAATATGTATTTTAATATAAGCCAATAAAATTAATATATATTAAAAAGTTCTGATTTTTTTATAGGATCTCATTCTCTTTTACTAGAATCACAGAATCATAGAATCTCCTGACCTGGAAGGGACCCATAAGGATCATCAAGTCCAACTCCTGGCTCCACACAGGGCCAGACAAGTCAGAGCATGGGACTGACTGCACTGTCCAGATGCATCTTGACCTCAGTCCAGCTGGGTGCTGGGACCACTTCCCTGGGGAGCCTGTTCCAGTGCCCGACCACCCTCTCAGTAAAGAACCTCTTCCTATTATGCAGCCTAAACCTCCCCCGTCGCAGCCTCTTGCTGTTCCCTGGGGTTCCAGTGCCAGAACTTCAGTGTTACTGGTGACTAATAAACTAAGTAAGAATGTTGTCCCTGGTTGCCATATAGTTCTGAATTATGCATCATGTTTACCTATAATCAATGTTTTCATGGCTGTGCTAGAATATTACTGTAAAAGCAATTTGGGATTTCTTTTCCCAATAATGCCAGAAATCACATAGTCTAAATATTTCCCAGCTTTGTTTCTTTTCTTCTCTTCAATCTGTATGTACCTTGAGGAGGAGAGAGAACATCTGTATGACTAATCCTCCTTTTAAGTAGGTAGATATTGTGGTTGCTTTTTAAAAATTTTGTTCAATAAATTGAAAATCAATCAAAATGAGACAGTCTTAACATGCAGTTTATGTATGTGTGCTGTAAACATTCAGCTTTGTAGGATACAATTTCACTTTGAAAAAAAAATTAAAAGAAAACATCTGTTCTTAACACTTGCATTAGCACATATGGTATTAATACTTTGTATCAAGTAAGTTACTTGTAAAATCAATGTCAGTCATAGCATTGTGCTTTACACCATATATTAAAAAAATCACGCTTTAGGAAGAAAATTCCCTTGATGCTATGAAATCTGAAAAGGGGGCCGTTTTGCTTACTGGCTCTTCCAGCTACAGAAATACACTATAGAATTTAGTTAAAGGCAATACTGCAGCACATCTGTTTCAAGCAGATGTATGGTTTCTATCATCAGCACAAAAACGCAGACACCAACACAAATGACCACATATCCTTATGTTACTGACACTTAGTTTTGTCACTTGTGAAATATAAATTTTATGCAGCTAACTTAGCATATTTTAAAAACAAATACATTTTTGTTCATATACCTTTTTCTTAGTGTTATTTCTTTGTTTCATCTTCCACTAATGTGAGTTCATTGTTCTCAAGTGGCAACAGAATTGGGAAAATATAGTAAGCTTTTAAAAAATGTGCATTCTTGCAGAAACATTTCCTTTTTTTTGTTTGTTTTAGAAGGCTTGGATTGCAGGACACTATATACTGTCCAAGGTTATATTCACAACCTGGACAGTCTGTCCACTTGCTGAGTCCTGTCTGCAGCAATGAGTTTGATCACACTGTAAATTAGGTTTCTACAGTTTCATGCTGATTAAATTATTCCATTGTATGGGATTCATGATTAGTAAAACAAGGATCGAGTAAAATTTGCCAATAATTTCTGCTATTGGTTACATTTCCAAAGTACTGGTTTCATCAAAAAGAGAACAGCAGAAGTTGATGTTAGCAATATTTCCTTCATTCCATGTCTCTTTTTGCTTGACTTGGGTTTGGATGTTGTCATAGAGTCTGTTTCTGTATGGATTTGTATGTATGCAAGGAAAAGAGTATGAACAGAAGAACAGAGCACCTAAGGAGGTTGCAGGCTCCCTGCTGCTGGAGAGTTTTAATAACAGTTTAGATAAACTAATGATAGAAAGTGTACAACTATAGTTTATTCTGCTGTGAAATGAACAGTGTTTTAAAGGTTCCTGCCAGTCCTATTCTTCTCTGGTTCTGTGATTCCATGGTTTGTTGAGTATTTATGGAAAACAAGTTGGCAAGCAACACAAGTGTGCAATCCTCATAAATGTGAATATTGAGGGCACGACTTTTTCTCCTGCTGTTCAGATGGAAAGGAGATTTCATGACTTCCCTAGGCCACTGCTTTCAACAGCTAACTACCTGGATATTTATACATATTTTCCTAATATCAAGCATAATGTTCTCCACGAAGCTCATTTATTCTTCTGTCCCTAATGAACACAGAAAATAATTTTTCACTAATGAAGACCACTTTATATTAGCATAAGAGAAAATAGTGAAATATAGTGACTAACAGCTCCACTTGATGCTCTTAGAGATCCTGACAGTGAAGCCTTGCTTGTATCAAAATTTAGGTGAGGTAGGAGTCAGAAGATTTCATATGTATGAAGTACTGCTGCCGTTATCACAAGATGCTACAATTGCAGTTATTTCTTTCGATTGGATTAATCATCATTCAGAGTTTTGGTGGTTTTTTAAAATAGCTTTTGGTCCCACAGAGATACTAATAAGATATAGGCATATATGTTACACATATATATGTATCTGTAGTGTGTATATGTATATATATAAATACACACACACATATATATTATATATACATACATGTATATATACATATATATCCTATGTGGATGTTAGGAAGAAATTCTTCCCTATAAGGGTGGTTAGTCACTGGCACAAGTTTCCCAGGGAAGCGGTGTCTGGTTCTTCCCTGGAGGTGTTCAATGCCGGATTGGATGGGGCCTTGAGCAACCTGGTCTAGTGAGGTGTCCTTGGCCATGGCAGGAGGTTGAAACTTGATGATCTCTAGGGTGTCTTCCAGTCCAAAATTTAAAATTAAAAAAAATTACCCGTTTATTGTTATCATGTCTTTATATATTGGCTGTCTTAATCAAAAAGGGAAGGATTGCACATTGTCAGTATATATTCACATCTTGAAAATATCAGAGATGTAAAATGTTACCATGATTTAACCCCAGCTAAGCCCCACACAGTTGCTCGTTTACTCACCCCTGAGATAATTGTAAGGGTAAAAGAGAAAAATAGTGTGAGAAGCTTTGACTCTATGTCAGCACTGCTCAGCAATAGTGAAAATGTCTCTATATTATCAATGTTCTTTTGAGCACAAATACAAAGCAAAGCCCAATAGTAGATACTATGAAGAAAATTAGCTTTATCCCAGCCAAAAGCAGCAAAGGATATACAAGCACACAAGTCACCATAGAAATTTATCCCCATGCTAATTTTTAATCTTTGCTGAAAATGTAATCGACATTTTATTTGCTCGCCCCAGGCATAATGGAGAATTCATTTTCATTATCCTTTGCTTGAAAATATTTCCTAAGTTGTAAGGTTGTCTTTATTTCCCCTTGAACTCTTTATTTAAAAAAAATAATTTTCTTAAAGCTTTTCTAGTAGACCCATTTTCTATGCCTTGATTTAACCTGCTTGTTTTCCTCTGTTATTTTCCCTGTCGTTACTTTCATTATTGAAGTGTAGTGTCCCCACCGTCTAAAACAGTCGTAGATCTGGGGCCTCACAAGAGTCAACTAGAATGTGTATTATCCTGTGTACCTTATTAGTCATGTAATTTCTGTTAGAGACAAACTAGATTGAGTTGCTGTTTTTCAGTAACTGCGGAGCACTACTGAGTCATTCAATTTATTATCCATCACAACTCCCACATCCTTTTGTATCATGTCACTGCTAACCAGTTACTCTTCATTTTGTATCTGTGCATTTTTTTTTCTCCTTTCTAGCAGCGGTACTTTGCATTCATCTTTATTGAATTTTGTCTTCTTGGTTTTTAGCCATTTCTTCAATTTATCAAAATCATGTTGAAATCCTATCCTATCCTATCCTACAGAGTTCTTATAAAATCTAATAGCTCATATAATCTACAAACACTTTTAGTGTACTTTAATCATTGAAGTCAATATTTTTTTAAAGGTGCCTAGAACAGACAGCTAATATGCTTTCTCAATAAAATATGGCTAATAATTCTGTGAAAACAGCAGTCTTTGAAGCCAAGTAATTTTTATGAGTCACAAAAAGGGACTGTCACTGAATAAAAGAATATCTGGTGTAATCAAAGCTCTCTGTGTAAGTTTCAGGGGAAATTTGTAATGTCATGCCTCCAGATCTCAACTGATTTCTGGTTGCATCAGCTCAGGATGAGAGCTATAATGTCACATAATCCTGTATCAATGTCAGAAGTTTTTTGTCACTATCTAGAGCATTTACTGCTGTGTTCTGTTGAAGGAAGGGTATTAAGCTTGATGACTCTTCTATCTGATCCAGTGCTGCAAAATCTAAATTCTGAGCTGCAGTGAGAAAAAAAGAAACCTTTGAGAGATAGCACAGATTGAGAAAGTTGGCAGTGTAGTGCTGCAGTACTATAAAGACCTAGCAATGTACAAATATCAAGTAACTTTTTAGGGAATGTTGGGTGGTTTTGTTGGGGTTTTTTATTTTTTTTTAAATAGATTTTATTTTGCTTGTAAATGGAGCAGAGTTGATGGGTGTATCATCAAGGGACAAGGGTGGAATACTGAGATGCTTTTTTGCTGGAGTTATTTTTCAGGGAAGAACTGGTCTTCAGAGCTTTTAGAAATTTTACCGTTGCAGAATCCAGATGGTTTTGGAAGGCAAATAATAAAGCATGCTGACAGTACTTTAATGCATGTGTGCATTGTAATAGTGTCAAGAGAAGTCATGTTGCAGAGGGAGAGAAAGTCTCAAAAACACAGGCAACACAACCACTCAAATTAATTCCTGCAGGGCATTGATGTAACTGGGAATTCAAGAAGGAGCTCTTTCCTTTCTCTTCTCTAGCAAATTTTCAATTTTTCAGCTGCTAGTTTGCTCCTTTTGACCTCATTTAAGCTGTTAGAAGTAAAAGCTGTCCCCACCTCCCTGGCCTCGTGGAAGGCACATCAGAGGAAAGAGGAATTTGTTTTCAAGCTGCAGAAATGTTCTGCTAAACTTTCACGAACAAATCACTGCTACCACTGTGTTTGATATGCTTTTTCTTGCAGAAAACAGATCAAGAAAAGGTGGAAATTAATTCCTTCTCAGCCCTTTTCCCCTTGAAAGGGAGCCCTGTCGTCAGAGTGGGAACTGGTGTCCTCAATTCAGCTATGCTATACATCACAGAAACATTTGGACTAGGAAGCATGGACTTCATTCCAGAAGATAAAACATGATTTTTCTATAAAGCAAAGGAAACAATGAAGAAGGGTCTTTGTTTTCTTCATTGTTTGTCTTTGGAGTTGCTGAGATCAACCAGTTTACCCATCAAGCTGATGCAGTATTTTCCATAGACTTGGGAATGAGAAATTTCTAATAATAGAACCAGTCGAGGAGGAACACGGATGTAATTTCCCATGTTTCAAACTAGTAAGATGCTGTGTGATGGTGCTACTCTGGTCACCGGACCCAAGTTGTTAGTTCCTGAGGAGAGTCAGGGTACATTATCAAGGACCTAATGTTTCACAACACAATCATGCAGTTTCTATATTATAGCTAGCTCATGGCCAGCATGAGATAGAAGCAGAACAATGGTATGTCAGTATAGGCATACTGTAACTCATTCTAGTTGGGCACTGAAATAATCTTTTGCTAAACTCTTATCATCATTACAACCATCAGCAGTTCCAAACCATCCCACCAAAGTTTTCTGCACTTTTTTTTGTACATAAAATGTAGAATAGTGACCTGGGAGTAATTGAGATGAATGACACTCTATTGGCAAAGGTAACCTGTGAAAGATATATAAATAGCTAGAATCAAGTAGCCTGTACAAAGTGATCTTGGAAAAAGTCACGAAAACTGTATAACAGATACTGTCTGTATACACAATTCACAGTCAACCATAGCAGTAACTGCAGGCACTGTACATGCTGTCCAGTAAATGTGAAGAATAGACATAAAGATGAAGATGTGAATTAGAAGTCTGAACAGGAGAAAAGTATTTTGTCCACTTTTTCTTTGCTTATCAATTAATACAAATTCTAAAATATTTGTCATGAACATTTAAAAAAATCACAGTATGTATCATGAATCTATAAAACTGCATTGTTCTCCCCAAAGATTCCATTATTTTCCTCATATGCTGTGCACATATGTCTGTGATTCTGTTGCCCGCAGGCTTGAAATTTGTAGTGAAGTGATTATAAGATTTAGCTTTAAAAAAATTGCCTAAAACATTTTGGATCTTCACAAATATTCGAGATTTTTCATATAGTAAGTTATGCTGAAATTCTTATAAATCTATTTTATCCTTTTTCTACTCTTTGCCCATTCTTCTACCCTTTCTATTTTTAACCACTCAGTGTAGAAAGCTCATGCACATTTGGACAGACTGTACTTGGCATTCTCATAGGAAGCATCCATTTAATCAGTTAAAGAACAAGACACCCAAGTGTTAGCAATAGCCTGTTCCAGGACACACATGCAGTTCAAATTGTAAAGAAAATACTTTCTAAAGCAGGCACAGTTGTTCAGCTCTGCCAGGTTCATCTATCTATCTATCTATCTATCTATCTATCTATCTATCTATCTATCTATCTATCTATTATCAATATCAAGACATTCTAGTGAAGTACCTTTCTCTTATTGCAGTATTAAGAGCTAAATGTTTCCAGTGAACATAAGACACAGCAGTAGTTGACTGATTTGTTATGAAAGGGCTGTCTGATATGAAATAATTCAATTTTGTTACTGCATTGTAATAGAGATAATGTATTCCCATTCCCAAAGGATCATTCATTTATTCCACAGATTTAAAAGAAAGAAATCTTTAAAACATAACATCAAATTACTTTGTTTACATTGGAAAAGTATATATTCTCTCCCAGTGTGAAACTGTATTTATTATCATTGGTGTCAGGTCAATAAATGTCAGGTCAATAAATGATTATAATAGTGATGTTGCCAAGAGAAGTAACTTTTTTTCTTTCCCTACATTTTATGCATTCAATCATAAGTTCCTCAGAAGATTTATTGTTGAATCTCATTTAAATAAGAGGCTACCACTTTAGAATGATTTAAAAATTAAAATATATGAGAATAAAATCTTATAAAGGAAAAGGCATGAAGGAAGACATCATGCTCTGAAAGAAAAGTAGCTTTTAGGAATCAGATCAACTCTGTTTTTATCCTTTAGTCCTATCTCTTCTCCTCTGTTTTGGACACGAACACTAGATCCGTTATAAGAGGTTTGCTCATTTGTTTTCCATCTGCAAGTAAAACTTTCGTTGAATTTGGAGAATTGAACTTAAGGTAAAGAGGAGTCTACTCTTGCTAAACCTCAAGTCAAAAATTAATCAAAACATTATATGAATGAAGAGAGGGATAGAAAGTAATGAGTGAATGGAGACGAAAATGATGAAGAGTAGACTGACTTTCACAGAAGCAGTTGGCCTTGGAAGACAGGAGTGGACATTAGTGTATTATGAACTAAAACAAAGATTAGAGACCTCTTCTTTTTCTATTTTATTACATTTGAACACATCAATTTTCAGTGAAGATAGTGTTCAGGGTCACTGAAGGTCACCCGGTAAGATTACAGGTTATTTAATAATTTGTGGAAACATATAGGACTCTGAAACACACTCTTATTGAGCATCCTTGAGACCACAAATTGAAATCTTGTTCCAAAGACAAGTGAGTAATTGTATAAATACAAAACTATCTAACAGAGTTATCATAATTACTACAACTTTGGAAGGTATATTAAGTTGTATTTGTATGTTTAAGGCAATCTCAGAGGACAAGAAAACACCTACCGAAGAACATGCTATCACAGTCTTCCTGCAGCTAATATAAGATTCCATTTTAGATACTAGAATTTGCCAAATTGTGAATGTAGAGACTTTTTTTTTTGTGAACCTCACAAATCTTTGGAATATACAACATTCATGAATTTTGCTGAATGCACTTCCATTACAAATTGAATCCACACCTACCTATAATAAAATTTATATTAATACTGATTGAGTCCTCAGTTTGTGCATGGAAAAAGAGAAAATTAGAACCTAAGTAGTGAGTGGATTGAAGTAGTTTCAACTACAGTAAAGAATGAATCGCTTTTCTGGTTATATCCCTCTCTTCTGTTTGTGTTTTTTTCTATAGTAACATAATTGGTGGCAGACACAAACCTTGTGCACGTGGTACAGCAGTGCTTGATTTTGGCCTTATTTTGCTTCAATTATATGAATGAAGATCAGTTTATAAACTGATTCAGTTTTCAGTGTATTGCATTAGGATTTATGAGGAACATTTGAGATTTGTCTAAAGAGTATATTCTCTTACTTTAAATTGAGGGTTTGAAAATTACTGATAAAACGGTCAATTGTGGTTGCAGCTCAGTAGATAACTAACATATTGTTGTGTATTCAATGTATTTTAGATTAATTTTATGGAATGAAATAAGTGCACACTTTTTATTATCATTTTGGTTTTAAGTTGTGTGTCAAATTTTGCTTAAATTCACCATGCCTTGAACATTATAAATTCTGATTTCAATCACAACTTGAAGAGAACTTTCTTTTTCTTTACAAAGCACTTGAAGAGCAAATGCAGCAAAGTAATGTCACTCAGGCA
Source organism: Heliornis fulica (assembly GCA_013399135.1). Lineage (NCBI taxonomy): Eukaryota > Metazoa > Chordata > Aves > Gruiformes > Heliornithidae > Heliornis > Heliornis fulica. The sequence continues at coordinate 55,821 of VXBZ01001047.1, read as the reverse complement.
TGAATTTTTTTTTTTTTTCTAAATTGCTAAATCTCTACCTCAGTGTCAAGTAAGAGAGAGGTCATGGCATGGGAGAGATCAGAATTTGTATTTGGAATTAATTTTCTTCAGTAAATATTGGAAAGGAATTTTATTTTTAGTATCTTTAAGACCAAATTTACTTTTTAGCACCTTCTTAAACCAGTGCTTGAAAAGCCAGGAATATGAAATTCAGAGAGAAAAGCCAAGTCTTTGGAATGTTTCCAGAATTAAGGGCAATGTGTTGAAATGATGCTCAAATGAAAAAGCTCAGAGGTGAAGCAGAAACCAGGGATTTATCTCACCTCATCTTAAACATGTATATGTAGACATCAATGTCTGAGGCAAGCAGACATTGCTAATCAGATTCCTTTATAGTCAAGGGAGAGTAACAGCTGCTTTGATAGCTGGATGGATTTGATGGAGCTTGTATGTCTTCTTTAGGATGATCTAATTCCCAGCTAAGAAGTGTCTTCTTCTCTTCCTTGACTACAAAGGAATACCAAAATTATTACCTTAGATGTATATGTATAAGTACCTATGTTGGTTAAATAAATGGCACTTTAAAAAACTGCAAACAAGAACTAGAACAAATTACATATATATTCCTGACTTCTTTTAAATAAAAACTGTCTGATGCTGCTGGAAATTCAGTGACAATGTTAAGGTACCCTGTAAATCATAATTAAAAAAAACAAAACTGTGAGAGGTTATTTCTCTAAAACATTGCCTTGCTTTTAGAGAAGAAATAAATTGAAAAAAAAATAATTACTATTTAACACGTTAATTTGCTGCTAAGCAATTTTTTACAGATTGCTTTAAAAAATGCCCACAGATTAAAGGGGCTGCTTGCATTAATCAACACAACAATGTTCTGATGTGTAAAAGGAAGGAACAGCTCAGATAGGCCACAAAGAACAAATGAGCAGTATTATCAAAAGCTTGTCAGCAGTGGGTAAACCTGAAGGGGCTAGTTTGCAGCCTGAAAAGAAAGCAGCACAAATCTTTCAAAGTGGTCAGAAAAGAAGCTGTGAAGTGCCATTCAGGCTTATGTATGTGTAATCATACAGTGACTTTCATGAACTCCATTCAGTGGTAGTAACGGTGATAAACACAGCTGCGTAATTCAACCGATGTATTAATAATTATATTTATATAGGTTTTTTTAATAAAAAATTACAGTACAAGCGCTCTATATTATCACAGCTCTTATCATGTTGGTCCTTTTTGTGCAAGATCAACATGCCTTTAGTCAGCATAATGACTCTTCTCACTATTCCTCTCCTTCTTCTGTAACAATAGGATCTTGCAGCCACTTCTGGAAAAATAAGCGAGTCTGCAGCATCGATTTGCACGGAGACATTAGCATATTCTCCAAGTTGCTCATTACCTTATTTATTTTCCAAACGTCTTATTTATATATATTTACATCACTTTTTATAATTTGCAAAGAGATTTCAGAGGCATTTTTAAAAACTGAATTGAGGTTACTTGCTTCAGTTTAACATTTGGTCTGAAGTATTTAGCTTACCTGTATGTCAATTTTGTGGAGATGTGAAATCTTTTTTGGTCCTCCTAAAGTATAAGTAATGTTCTCTCATTGTAAAATTTTGCTTCTTAGCTCTCTTTTACAGTAATATAAATAAGATAAACTAATATAGTCTTCTGAGACTTTAAGATGCTTACTCTTGACCTTTCATAGGGAAAAAAGGTTGTTCAGTCATAGACTTTGACGTTGTTCCTAGACAACACCACCCTATCCCCCAAGCTTAATTAGTTCGTTTAGGACTCTCCCAAGAAACATCTTGACAAAGACCTCTTGAAAGTGTTTCTTATTGTTCACTTTCTCCCGAAAAAGTAGCACTTATATATAAGGTTATGTATTTTCTTATATAAGATAAGGAAATAGAGTATATACGTCCAATTCAAAGTTAACTACATAGTCAGTAGGTATCATCATTTCCTTGGAGTTTCTGGCTTTGAAGAATGTTTCTTATATTGATTGGTTTTAGTCCTGATTTCTTGTATTTTTATTTTTTTTTTTACTTTCAAAGTTGCAGCTAAAACCAATTATTATGAATAAAACTGCAGTGGAATCACAATTTACCAAAGTGGCATTTTTTTTTTTTAACTTTATTTCATTTAATTTCAAAGTATGATATTGGAGCATTCAGAATTGTTGAAATAACCTGTATCAATATTTTTGAATAAAATATTTAAAATTTTCTTCATAGTACATGTTGGTAAGCCTGTACCTGTATCAGTATATAGAAAACCAGTGTTCTGTTGGATCAGAATATTATTTTAGAAACTTCTTTCAGAAAGACTTTTAAATAAGACCTGGTAAATGGAAAGTAGCAAGGCTTTGAAACAATGGATTTCTCATCAGAATATTGCAGTGCTCTGAAGCAGCATAAAGTTCTTTCTGTTAACTGACTGTCTTAAAAATACCCTAAAATATGTTTAGTGGGAAAGCTGCACAGGGAAACCTTACTGGTGGTGCCATATGGAATAATTACAGTGACAGCCCTCAAAGGGGTAAAGCACTAGGATCTGTTTTGTACAGTCAAAGAAGTAAATTAATACCCCAAGGATTAACTCGCTAAAGTCTGAAGTAATCAGTATCACAATAATTGTATCACAGACACAGAATTTTACCGAGCTAAGCTGTCACTACTGTCCTTCTGCCGTGCTGGATTGCTAATGGGAACACTGTCTGATAAGGAGGAGCTGGGATAGGTCTAACATTTGACGTATTCCAAGTGACCATGTTAACCCAGGTAATGATTATGATATCAGTATAGCATCTTGTGTATTCGTCAGTTGTTTTGTATCATTCTTGTTGTGGACATGCTGATGAAAAGCCTCACAAGCCTGTGAATACTTAAATAAGGGGGAGTGACAAAATAAGCTTGTTTGTCACATAATAGTTTTTCATATCAACACTGGCACTTTGTAGCTATTCATTCAGTGTTTCATGGTGATTTCAGGCATTGAGTCTGAGGAAAGAAACATGACTTTGATCATCCTGTGTGCGTTAACAACTTGTAATGTAGCATTGTAAATTATGGCTATGTAAATCCTCACTTTTGCAGGGAACAATGTGTTGCAACACATTTAAACAAGGACAATGTTCTGAATTGTCAAATTCACGATGAAAAATAAGTTTGTCTTAGCGAGTGTGACTAGTTGTGGGTGATTTTTTTAATAAAAAGAATGGTATTCTTAAATTTCTAGAATGATCTTAAATATAGCTGAGACAAGGTTTTCAGTTATTTAAGTGCATAACTTTCTGAAATTTAATATGCTGTATAAAGACTTACGCTTTAAGAGCATATTTGACTGCAATTTTTAAAAGACTGAGTATCAGAAATTATTTTAGTATGAAACGGAACTTTCTGTATGCCAACAGAAATTTGCAGAATATATGGCATATATAAATAAACAACAGATCTGGAGAGCCTGTACTCTTCAAATGATTCAGATGATTCACTTTCTTTAAGAGCTAAATGCATGTACTGTGCTGTGCACTGAAGTGATTGTAATAAACTGTATTTACTTTTGCATCAACTAAGCTTCATTGTTTTAAAACAAAGATATTTTTGCCTGTGGAGACCTTAATTTTGGTAATATGTTAATTGCAGTGAGATGAATAAAGACACTGTCTGCTTTGTGATAAAGCTAAATTAATACCCACAGGATTAACCTTCAGCACAGTGGGGTGGTTATTATTTTAGAAATTACTATTAAATGCTCTTTAAAACAGGGTTCCACAAAACAGGTTGCTGGGGACAGGCAGGGTATGAGGAGCACTTCCAGTCCAAAATGCTGATTCCAACTCAGCTTCTTTCTACCTCTGTCATATCTGCTTTAACAGTGTCAGTTAAATGTTGGGGTGGGGGCGGTCTTGCTTGTTTGGGGTTTTTATATTCTTTTCCATCATGGCATGTTAACAAAAGTAGAACTGAAATTCTCTTACCAGCTGTGTACCAACAAAAAGCCATTCTGAACAGCACAATTTCTAACTTAAGGAATTACAGGGTTTAAAAATGACCCTTAGTTCACTTAAGTCCTTCTTTGTGAAGGAGTCTGAGGGGAGACCTTATCACTCTCTAGAGCTACCTGAAGGGAGGCTTTAGTGGGTTTGGGGTTGGCCTCTTGTCTCTAGTGACTAGCGATAGGAAAAGAGGAAATGGTCTCAAATTGTGCCTGGGAAGGTTTAGATTGGATATTAGGAAAAATTTCTTCACCAGAAGAGTAGTGAAGCATTGGAACAGACTGCCCAGGAAGATGTTGGACTCACCATTCCTGGGGCTGCTTATAAAACAGCAGACAATGTGCTGTGAGAGATGGTTTACTGGTTCGGTGGTATATCACTGACTTGATGATCTTAAAGGTCTTTTCCAATCATGATGATTCTATGACTGTATAGGGAGGGGTTGGTTTCAGCTCGCTGAAGTCAAAGAGAAAACATTGGGTCATCTCCCTTGGTATGTTTAAGAGAGAAATGACTATTGGTTTTGAGTAGTTTTCTCTGTAAAAAATATGACAGTCTACCTGAAGATAGTTAATAAATCACTAAGACCTTAGTATTTGTAAAAAATCGTGAGCAAATCACATAAGAACCTCACAAACTGTCAGCTGCAGAGAGTTCTACGAAAGCTTTTTTGATCCAACATAGAGAAGCAGTGGCTGAAAACATACAAAGTGTGTTTTTAGTGACAGATGACTAATTGAACTAGAAAATATTGGAAAAAAACGGAAGTCCATCCACCTCTATATTTACAAAGAAAATATCATGATTGTATTCCTTCAAATGTACTTCTTAGCATATATATGGCCAAAGTAATTAAATTTGGCACTCTTATTACTTAATAGAAAGACTATTTTTAGCTTTTTCATTGATCACTGAAACAGGTAAACATTACTTTATTTCCACCAAGAACTATTTTTACTGAGGTCCATAATGCAGATTTGAAACACCTACTTGAAATCCTGTGGTATACAATATGACTCATATCGAAGATTTCACATCCAGGCGAATATATGATAAATTCAGGAAGTAATAACCACGTTTTCAATCAGAGGTTATTAAAACCCCAGTCTATTAAGCTTAAACCTAAGAAATACAATCTCTTAGTTATAAAACTTTTGTCATATTAATGTATATTTGCCTTAGGCTTCTGGTCTCAACTGTGATGTAATTTTACCATCCTATTTTGGCTTAATTTTTTTTCCCGTTTAAAAAAACCCAACAAACAACAAACCAAACTCTTGCTATATTTTAAGCCCATTGTATGCTCTGATAATCATGGCCTAAATTCAATATAGCTTATGGTCTGTGCATATAATTTAAGTATTTGTATGGAAGATTTTGTCATGTCTTATATACTCAAATCTAGCAGTTTCTCTTCCCACCCTTTGAAAGTTTCTAATCTTCAGAAGAAGATTGAACCAACTTCTTGAAGAAACTCTTTTACCAGAGAAGTTACTGTCAGAATTCAGATATGTATTCTATATGTATTTCAGTATGTTACATGACATTATGAGCATTTTTCTCTCTCTTTTCAGAATAGTTGTACTAAGATATGTTGTGAAATCATTGCCCCATCCCTGGAGACGTTCAAGGCTGGGTTGGATGAGGCCCTGAGCAACCTGATCTAGTTGGGGGCCTCCCTGCTTCTTACAGGGGGGTTGGACTAGATGACCTCCGGGAATCCCTTTCAACTCTAGTGATTCTGTGATTCTATGATTGTGGTTAGAGACATCTGTTTCTGATGCTGTAAAACATCATATAAATTCTGATTATTCACATGGCAAACAGATATATTTTTTTACTTAATTTATTAAAATCATGCTGAATTTGACACTTCTGGCAGAGAAGTTTCCAGTACCCAGCCCCTCTGGGGACCACCAGCCTCTCCCAGCCATGGAGCTGCTGTTAGAACTGTTCTTTGCTCCCTTTTAGTCATCACAAAGTGATGATACATGCACTAGTATCTTTGAACTGAATCTCCATGGAAGTAAGTTAGAAATGTATCTCAAAGGCAGCATTTGCAGAAGACTTTCCACGTGTTCAAAGCAAATCATGTGACTGCATTCTTTACTGGGTCAATTCCAGAGCACCTTATGAAATGCAGGCAATTTCTGAGAATTAAAAATATAAAGGAAATTACTTAATGAGACTTAAAATGTTCTACACATATCTACTGGGGGTTTACTCCAAAGTGCAGAAGTAAAGCAGGAAATAGATTTCCTTTTTTCCCTTTTCTTCTGAGAAGAATTTAAAAAGGGGAAAAATCCACATACTATAGTAGGGAATTGAATTATTTTTTGTATTTCAGCAGTAGGATAAATACCACGTAAAAGTACCTAAATATTTGAGAAAAATCTTGTGATATCTTTATGTGGTGGTTTGACCCTGGCTGGAGGCCAGACTCCCACCAGAGCCACTCTATCACTCCCCTCTTAGCTGGACAGGGGAGAAAATACATGTTGAGAGGCTTTGGAGTTTAGATAAGGACTGGGAGAGATCATTCTGCAGTTATAGTCACGGGCAAAACAGACTCAACACAGAAGAAAGTCAAGAAAACTCTATAATTTATTACACTACACTACACTACACTACACTACACTACACTACACTACACTACACTACACACAGAGGGAAACCAGAGTTGGATAATGAGAAGTACAAAACAGCTCTTAAAAAACCACCCCCTACCCCTCCCTTCTTTGCAGACTTCACACACTATTCATGATGTTCCTCTTCCCCAGGATGGTACAGGGGGAAAGGGGGAGAAATAGGGAATGGAGGCTTCAGTCTTGTATCAGTTCCTCATGAGTTGTCCTCATTCTTAGGAGGAGGGGCATTTCTCACACTCTTTTCCTGTGTCGCTGTGGGGTCCCACCCATGGGAGAAAGTCCTCCATGACCTTCTCGTGAGTCCTCTCCCACAGGGCCTCAGCTCTTCACCAACTGCCCCAGCGTGGGTCGCTGCTATAAACTTATAAAATGTCTCTCAGTCCCAGACTGCTGGGCCCAGCCTGGTCCTCCACAGAGTCATAAGCACCCCCAGCAAACCTGCTCTGGTGTGGGCCTCCATATCTCTCTCTTTCTCTGCCTCTTATCTCTCTCTGCAGGCTTCAGATGCTGCCAGGGGCTTGATCCAGTGTAGGTCACAGATTCTTCCCTATTCCTCCACGGGCTCCATGGTGGGCTCCTGCCTGGGCCAGGTAGTTCTCCACGGGCTACAAGTGTGGTCTCTTTGTCCTCCATGTGTTGCAAGGGAACACCTGCCCTACCATGGTATTCTCCACAGGCCGCAGGGAATCTTCTCTCTCTGCCTCCTCTTCTTCCCCTTCACTGACCTTGGTGTCTGCAGAGTTTCTTACATCTTCTCACTCCCTTCTCTGGTGGCAAAATGCAGCTGTTTGTGTTTCTCTCTCTCTAAAATGTCATTCCCAGAGGCCTGTGACCGGCACTGATTGGCCTGTCCAGCCTTGTCAGTAACAGTTTTTGGGAGTTTGGCCTTGGAAGCCAACTGCTTTGTTGGACCCTTAAACTTTCTAGCTTCTTCTTAAAGAAGTCACGTTGCAAACCCACGACACTTTATTGCACAGTAAATTTTCTATGCAACACATGTACATTGTTCGCAGGTATGAACACAGTACTTGGGGGCTAAATTGGTTTATATAGTACGCACCCTACTTTCTCACGTACATTTGTTGTCATGTGGGTATTGCTTAATATTTACAAAGCACAAACATATAGTAGTTTTATAGGCAAATGCCTTCTACTACATTTTTAAAAATGTACTGTGCTACGTATGTGAAAATTGTCCAAATGCAAATAAAGAAGCTATAATGACAGTGGAGCAAATCATGAAACCTCATATTTCTCCCTAACTCTTCAGTTATCTGGAAATTACTTTAGCTCAGTTCATTCCCTACGTTTTACATAAAAGTGGTCCATATTTCTTGGTAATCACTGTCATAAGTGAGTATGTGACAAAAAAACACAGAAAAACCAGAACCAGGAATTGCCATGGTGGTGATAGAGAGACAGACAGATCTGTTTTCACTACTGTAAGTATAATTTGCTATTTTTTGTTTGTTTTTGTAGCTATCTCATCTGATGCTTATTTACATTCCTTAGTTTTTTCTTAACTGGCACTCATCTCACTTTGAGTTTAGGAAAAAACAGTAACCTTAACTGAAAAGAAATAAAGAGAATTATAAACATAGTCACAAAATGCAACCATTTTTCAAACAGGATGAAGACAGGTACAAAAACATAGTTGAGGGTTAAAACCTGTAAGTTGTCTATGTTATATAGCTTTGCTTAGATTTATAATTGCACTTGTACACACAGAATCACTAGAAATCAATATTTCAAAAGAAACTAGGTGAGAAAACAATGACATATATTGCCTCAGTCTGCTCTACCATGCAAGTTTCTTTCTGTGTGTTACTTTGGAACTGCATTAAGGTTGGAAACTGCAGTGCCCAAGAATAGGAGGTTGAGCACAAAGGGTCCTATATGTAAAAAATAACACTTTTCCATATACTTGATGACCAGCAAAGTGCTTAGTAGAAAGGATTTAATCTCTTGGATTAAAAGAGCATTCAAAAATATTCTTCATACATTTTCTCTCTGTAATTAGGAACTTAAATCTCTCTGTATCTGCACACACCTATTGCTGTCTGTCTGACTGTTAGAGCACACACACCAAAACCAGACCATACAGTTTGAATGAACAGAGAGGTTGTATTGTAGAAAAATTGAAGACAGATAAAATCTGTCTAAAGCTAGATTTGGTTCTTACACATGGAACAGGTGGAGTATGTGGAGTGCTTTCTGGAGAAGCTGGCTGACGATCAAGACTTGACCAAGTGAAGTTGGAACGATACCAATGAAAAAAAAATCACAAACCAAACAACAAAACCAGAATTTCCTACTTGAAATATTTTAGGTTGCATTTCTTTTGAGGTTCAAGTGAGACCACAGAGTATACTGAAATGTTTTGTGGCACGTATTGAGGAGTTACATATTTTTAAAAAGTATAAATTAATTACAAGCTATACATTTGGTTTTACACTGTAAGCTATTCAGAGCTTTTAAAGATATTCTAAAAGTTTTCTGGAAGAATAATGTAATTTGGGCTAAGTAATAAGGGCACCTAACAACTGTGGATGAGGTAATTTTAAATTTTTTTTGCCTTGCCAATTATGAGAAAAGCATAAAACTTGTTCCAATGGATACAAATAAAACTACTTCATCTCTGCAGTCACAGAAATGGCCAGAGAATACTGTAGATACACTTGAGCTTGCTCTAAAGTGACTATTTCAGGTATGATAGCTGCCACCCGAGGCCACAAGGTCTGTAGTCTAAGCTACAAAACTTGCTTTAGGTGAATTTCCCCTCATCAGCTCTGTCACTTCAGGGCTGCCATAGCCTAATGCAATGCAAAAGGAAAGGCTGATGCTCTCTCGAGTCTCATAGCCATCTCCTAGTTCACATTCCTGTCTCGCACCTGACATCCCTGTAGTGCTGAGCTTTGCTGACCTAAATTCTGTGGGATACACACACTTTTCCAGAATTTAGACTAAAGGAATTTTGAAAGTTTTTCTTAGGCATTTCCATGAAGGTGTTTCCAAATCATCAAGCAGGTATATCTGTGTTCATTTGGTTTTCAGAAACTCAGCTAGATGGCTTCTGTTTGAAAACTTTAATATTACCAGGACACAAAACCTCTGATCATGATCCCTACGGTAATTTTGTTTTCATGTATTAAAACAAGCAAGTAATGATTTTGGATTTTTATTTTTTCCATAAGGTCTAATGTCTCATAAAAGTGCAGTATGGGTTGAGGGTTTTTTTGGTCTTTATATGGAAAATAAAATATTTACAGACATCACTCTCTGGAAAATTTCTAATTTGTCTAAGAGAAAATTCAAAACTTCTGAAATTAAAAAAAAAATTTAAAAAATATATGGAGGATCTGAAGAGATGGAAAACATTCTTTCCCTTCAAAAGAAGTCTTAAATCGGTGCTGTAGTGTAATGACTACCTTCAGAGAAAACAGTCTAATCACTTGCTTTGCTATCTTTTTCGATGTGAGGTCGAATGACAGGGAAGTACTCCAATACTGCCTTCTGTTCTTATAAATATATTTGTATTGAATACACTGTATCAGTATCTCAGTAGTCTGTCTATTCTAGTTCCTGCAGCAAAAGCAAAATTTAAAATTCCTGTGCACAGTAAAAAAATCTCAACAGGATGAGCTACTAAAAACACTTTCGAGGTTTTCAATTAAAAAATAAAAAATCCCCACTGTAGCAGGGTGCTTAACAATCAGTTTTCAGGTTATCTGTATTTAGATGCAACTGTAACAAAATAATATACAGCAGTTGTGGAGTATCTGAAATACTCTGTATAATGTTCCCAACCTTTACAACAAGCAGGTGATAACATGCCTTTAAAAGTTACTGCCAGTGGCTGTGGTTTAGAATGTCTATCATTATCTCCCTTTGTTAATATGTTATTCATTTTCATAACAAATATTTTCTTCAAAAATAATCTGTATCCCATACCTATGATGCAGATCCACATATTAGGACTTTCTATCCCGATTCACACAAGTGTAACTCAGGAAAGACTTAGATCCTGTAGTGAATCAAGGAAGGTGAAGGACAGCTCTGATCCCTGGAGCCACGCATTGAGGTTTGAGAAAACAAAGGTTGTAAAGAAATACTTGAAGCTCAGTGGCATTTTCTACTTCACAAATGAATGTATCATCTCCTTAAAATATGAAGTTGAAACTAATTTGAAGGTGGCAGACTGGTGCATAAAGCCTGAAAGCTGCAAACAAAATTTACTACCTAGTTATCTCCTGTAATAGTACAGGAGCTCTACTAAAACTTCATTATAATCTTTTAAAGCTGAATAAAGTAATTTTACGTTCTGCTTATTTATTAGATATTTGCATCAGTACAATGGTGAGTAGTACAGTAGTTTGAAGGAGAACAGTGTAGGTGAATCAATAATTCATGGCTCTGAATGATAGAACTAATATAGCAACCTCCTGAAATGTCAGCATGTAGTGTGAAGCCTATTAGTAAAAGGTCCTCTTTTTCACAGAGGAGGTAAGTGGTTGTTACTAGGAATGGTAAATAATAGAGTACAAATCTGAACATTTAGAGTCAGTCAAGAATTCTTGCAAGGCTTTTCTGTTGATACATCTTAGATAAATTCATGTTTACAATGCTGTAAATGTTTATCTTTACTCCAGAAAATGAGGGGGTGAGGTGTGAATCATGATGTCATTTGGTTATGTTGTCATATGAAAACCAGGGAGAGCTGCTGATCATGGATTTCCCATTTCCACTTGCATTATTAACTAGGACACAGCAGACTTGGTTTTGATCTCTCACTTTCTGCTTATCTGCGCACAGGCATGACAAAGCAAAGACACTACTTATGCCCATGTGTGTGCTAGTTCCCTTTCTAAAGAGCATATTTCATTTTGAAAGATCATAAACCAGAATATTACATATGTGATGTATATATTTCTGTTACAGTTGGAGAAGCTGAATTTCAAGATTTAGATTTTTGCAGGTGAAAGATGAAAGTAAGCTCACAGTGGACTATAGTAATGGCCACATGCAGTACTGATAAAAATAGACTTGCAAAGTGGACAGCAGTTATCACGTGGCAGTGGAAGAAATGCCAAATAGGCATCTAAATCAAAGCCTCTCCCTTCATAGTCTCTCTGGAGAGTTCACATTACCAGTCATGAGACAGGGAAAACTTTCTTCATGAGAAAAATTAATCACCTACTTTATGCTGTATCCTTAAAAGCATTGGTGTGTAAGTGGAGTATTTTGTTTCCCATGTTGGGTTTGCATTTATGTTTAGCGAACAAGGCATCAGGTGCCTCTGTTTTTCCTGCTAGACAGTTGCTGCAGTAAGTCAAAATATGTGAAGAAAAGAGCAAATCACAATAAAGGCTTAAATTTCTCACAAGTAAGTTCAAATAGCAAATAGACAAAATGCGCAGTAACTTCATAATCAAAAAGGTCAGATTTCCTGGAATGTTAAGGCTGATGAATCCATATGTGAGGTTTATGGCTGCTCTGAGTCACAAAGCAGTGCTTTGCATCTAAAACATCTTGGTATCCCTGCCCTGCTGCAGTGGAAGTGCTGCTTATCACACTTTTTTACTACTTGCATCTAATAATAAGCATTCTTTCCATGTAGCTTTCAGATCCTTTTATATCATAGCTGCTTTTAGCATATTGAATACCTTCAGATAGCAAATTATTCCAGATCGAGTTTTACTGAATGTCACTCCTAAATTTCCTGAGCGAATTTAATTATTTTTTAAATCCTGATTGAAATAGCTTTTCAGGTTAGAATCTACTGCCTTGGGTTAGATCTATTTTTTCTTTTTTCCTAAACAAATACAGCTACACTACCTTTGTGTAATGGTGTCTTGTCTCTTAAATGCTACAGTAACCAATAGAAAACATCTGGATCAGAAGCAACAGGATGGCATTCTGCAGCTACACTGCTTAAGACAGCATCAGGAGCACTTTCTAATAGCTGCTTAAGCAGTAGGAACAGAAAAAAATATGTAGGCAGAATAAGATACTTGATGTTACTTGAAGCACAGTGATAGTTCTTTAAATTGCTATCCATTAACTCCCTGCAAAGTCTAAATCATAATTTAATTGATTTCTCATGAAGTACTAAAAATATTACTGTGTGAACCAAATGTCAGTTTCGTGAATTGGAGAATGCCAAGTAAATGGAAAATAAACAAGCATCATCTGAAAAAAAAAAGGTTAGATAATTAAAAATACAGTTTTTGGTTAACTTCTCAAAATAATTTTATATCTTTTCTGAAAAAATTCTTCCTTATATCTAGTCTAAATCTACCCACTTCCAGCTCATAGCCATTACCTCTTGTACTATCGTTACATGCTCTTGCAAAACATCATCATGTATATGTATACTTTTACACATGATATATTTTCCTCTGTTAATATTTTCTGAGTATATTTCAAAAATACAGGTTTATTCTTCTTCCTCATATCATAATATTAACATCTTCTTAAGTTAGGCTTGGTGGGCTTGATCTGTTGAAGACATCCCTGCTTGTTGCAGAGGGATTGGACTAAAACACCTTTAAAGATCCCTTCCAACACAAACCATTCTATGATTCTATGATTCTGACAAATTTAATGGCCAAGGCACACTGACACTAACATCCCTGACCTAGCTCTGTTCCTTCTAGTATAGGGTTCTTGTAGCTACTTCCATGCCATACTGAGGGAAGTGCCACGATAAATAAAGCCGCAAGCTGGAAAATGGGTAGGTAACACTGCCATCTCTGAGTGCTTTTGCTAGGGGTGGGAGTCATGGCACTGGTATCAGTCCCTTCTGGCTCACTCATCTTGATGATGTGGACTTGACCAAAGACAACTCTTGAAAAACTAAGTGGAGTGAACAGGAAGAGGGAATACACAGAATGTGTAACATCTGAAGGCTTCTAATGGTCTCACACCTGAAAATCACCAAAAGTGTACATTCATCCTCTCAGTGCCTTCCAAAGGCTGATGAGCTTTCTGAACTGTCTGTGAAGGGTTAGATTCATGTTCAGGAAGCCATCAAGAGCCTAGCATTGAGTTTTTCAAATTGATTCTGATACAATTAAAGACAGAAATTGCATTAAATTTTTAAGGAATTGAACACATTTATTTTTAGGTAAGATTATGTAATATATAATAGTCTGTCATCTAGATATTTCTAAGCTGGCAAGATCTTCTCAGATGCTTTAGATGCATTATTTGTTTCACCCAATTTTAGACATCAGGAGTGTAGAAATCAGACCTCATCTAGACTTTTTTTTTTCTTGAGAGCTGAAGAAAATGATTGAAACCTTCCAGGGGCAAGACATCTCACATTTGACTTTGAAATATAGGTGAAATATATTACTAGAGGTATATAAACTAAAAAATATAAACCTCAGCAAAGACATCAAGCATTTCATCATGGTTTTACCAAGTCCTGGTCATGTCTGACTAATCTAATAGCCTTTTACAAGGATATAACCAGGTGGATGGATGATAGTAGGGCAGTGGACGTGGTTTTTCTGGATCTCAGTAAGGTGTTTGACACTGTCTCCCACAGCGTCCTGGTGACTAAACTGAGGAAGTGTGGTCTGGAGGGGAGAGTAGTGAAGTGGATTGAAAACTGGTTAAAGGAAGAAGTCAGAGAATTGTCATTAATGGAACAGAGTCTGGCTGGAGGCCTGTGGAGTTGCTCAAGGGTCAGTACTGGGACCAGTACTGTTCAGTGTCTTCATTGATGACCTGGATGAGGGAATAGAGTGCACAGTCAGCAAGTTTGCTGATGACTCAAATCTGTGAGGTGTGGCTGACACACCAGACAGTTGTGCTGTCATTCAACAAGTTTTAGACAGGTTGGAGAGCTGGGCAGGGAGAAATTGAATGATATTTAACAAGAGCAGGTGTAGGGTATTGCATCTGGGGAGGAACAACCCCAGGGGCCAGTATAGTTTGGGGACTGGCCTGTTGGAGAGTAGTGCATGTGAGAGGGACCTGGGGGTCCCGGTGGACAGCAGGATGACCATGAGCCATCAATGTGCCTTCGTGGCCGGGAAGGCCAATGGCATCCTGGGGTGTATTAGAAGGGTGAACTTTTTCACTGTAAGGGTGACAGATCATTGGAACATGCTGCCCAAAGAGGTTGTGGAGTCCGCTTCTCTGGAGACATTCAAGACCAATCTAGACATGTTCCTGTGTGATTTAATCTAGGTGATCCTGCTTGGGCAGAGGGGATGGACTAGATGATCTTCTGAGGTCCCTTCCAACTCCTAACTGTCTGTGATTCTTTGTACTTTGCCTGTACTGTGCTGATAAATATTCTTGGAAGGAAGAGAGGGAGGGAAGTATGGAATAGACTTATTATGGAGGGAATTTATTTTTTTTTTAACTTTGAACCACTTCTCTGTTCAGTCAAGAAGTCTCACTACTGACTTGACAAATAATAATTCTGAAATTAATGTTGAGTTTCACTCAAAAATAGGTAGAAAATGTCATTTTTTTCTATATTTTCCTAATGTTTTTAGAATTTTATCTTTTAAGGTAAAATATTATAATATCTGATCACAAAATTTCAAAATTGCATTTTGTTTATTTTGAAATAAAATGAAGTCAAGTGTATAATTAAGTCATAGACACTTCTTTGCATCATACAGTTCATGGAACTTAAGTTTTTAATACAAGACAGAAGATATTGATTATTAGTAATTCAACACTTATGCTGGTGAGTCCCATCACTCTGTGCTTCCTTATTATTTTTTAATTTTCTGGTTTACAAGTATTTTTACTCTGTGCTATAAAAACTTCTGCAGTCTTAGATTTGGGCAAATCTTGATTAAAGGGATTGTACTTGAAAAAGAATGGGCCAAACTGCAGTCTGACATCTCAAACGGTTGATGAGTGTTTCTCTGGTGCAGTGAATTATGAATTCTTCTCATTTCTAAACAGAATTTCTTCTAATCCATAAAGAGAAACTGTAATTAACACTAGTGTTGCCTTGGGAAAACATCTAGGCAACACACTAATGATCTCTTTTTGCTGAACACTGGCTTACTGCACACATGACTTTTGCTCTAGAGGACCTTAACTTCCAAAATAAAAACATCAACACAGGAAAACTTCCAGTGTACTTTTTTGTTTGCAGTAAGTTTTCTCAAGGATGGTTGTGATGCACGATGGTTTGCAGCATGCAGAACTTAGTAGTGAATGGTATTAAACCTTGAAGTCTCTTAAACACAGTTATTTAGTGATTCACAAAGAGGGGTATTCATTATGGTTCTATGGTGTGTCTGGTAGTATTCAGACTAGTCCAACAGATATTTTGGCGATGAAGCAAATCCAGCCTCTGACCTTGTTTTAAATAAAAGAGAGCATTATCATTTAGTATTGTGCACCAGTGTCACTAATCATTGCAATGTATGAAAACTTGGGAATTTAAGACAGTTGCAGCTGCAAATACTTCTGACTTTTATGATTTTTTTTCTTTATTATTTTTTATATATTTAAAGTTATATTAACAAAAAGCAGAAGTATAAAGTTTACTTGTTCTCTTGGATTGTAAGTATTTAAGTAACAATTGCATACACTAGCACGTATACATTACCTTAAAAACATAAGCAGTTCAATTGACATTTTGAACAAAACAAATGATAGCACCAGCCAGTATAATTTGTCAGTACTTTTATAATATTTGCGTGTTTCTTACAATATGAGAGCCTATAAAACAGTTATGTAGACTCTTTCTCCTGAAACTGTATCAACTCATGAAATGAAGTAAAATAGAAATCTTTCATTCTTAGGCAAACTGAATTTTATCACTTGATGTAACTATTAATATATATTTATACACACACTCACAAATGTTTGCATAGTTATATACATTAAGTTTATACTGTAGCTCTGCATTTACAGGAAGCCTGCATTAAACACAAAAAACCCTTTTGGTTTTGTTTTCACTGAGCATCTATTTCACACAGCAGTAGAAAACAGTTTTCATAATATGAAAATTAGCTGACTAAGATAGCAAAGAGAATTTTAGATTGGCAGCATTTAATTATCTAAATTGAAGTTTGCTCTAAAGGTGTCACAAAATGTTTATGACCTAGGAACTTTAAACAATGCTGTAGTTTTGTTACATGGATGTTTTATTGAGTCATGATGCCTGTATTGTTAAAGGCTCACTTCATGTCATGAGCCTTCAAATTCTAATTTTGACTCTATGAGACACAAAATGTGATTTCCTTTCACTATGTGGAGTCTAACATCTGCCAAATCTGTACTCCAAAGAAGCCACTCTATAGCTGCATACAATGAAATCTGTCAGTTTTAAAGATCAAGGTTAAGTGTAAAGGATATGCTGCAGTCTTGGTAACAGAACTATACCTTAAGCTTACTTCAGAAAGTCAATTATTTGTGACCAAAAGGTTGTGTGCAAATGCTGCTGATGCAGGATGGTTATTTGTTGTTTTAATCCACACCAGTCACCCCTGGGAACTGGTCCTTAGTGAAATCACAAAGAACAGCTCTTGTTTTTTTATTATATAGCTATATTTAAATTACTATAATGAACTCTGATTTAACCAGAATGAGGCAACACTGGTCTAAGCTACCAGCAGGCTTTAGAAATAATAAAATTCATTTAACTGTTTAAAACCCCCCCAATTCAAAGTCTTGTTCTGGTATGAAATATAATTATGTGACTTTTTTTCAGAGGCATCAGCAGCCTTATGACATGTTCACACAAAAATGAGATTATGGAGTGTAGTACAGTGCAGGAAGTAAACTCATGCTCGGGCATTGTATATTTCCAATTAGATGAACACTGTGAACAGCACCTATTTTTGGCATTACCAAGTTCCACTGTTTCTGTTCTATATATACACAGTAACTGTTTCAAACATTAGCATAGAAAGAACAGAAAACTTCTATATGTTAGATATGTTTTAATATAAGAATTGATGACATGGCTGATAAATCCGTGAATTATGATCCTGTCCATTCTCAAATATGTATTATATATGACATATATATATGTCATATAGTTAATAAATCTCATTTTAGTAACTATGTTTATTCTGAAATTATTGTTATAAATTTGCAAACCAATGCTTTCTTCAGCTTTCATTTATCCATTCCAAAATAGGGGCACAAATAGCCAGTGTAAATCCAAACTGCACAACCAGTGAATTTGTACGTTATGTATGCCACACCCCAGTTCAGGACTGCAATGTAAAGCTGAGTGAGCATCCAGTGAGTAAAGTTGTCTTTGAACTCACCCTTAGCCAATCTCATAGAGTACTGTTTTCATATTCAGTATTAGAGCAAACGAAGACCTGTTTTCACTGCATCCATCACCGGTGTTCCCAGGCTATGGCAGTCTTGCAAGGTATCAAGCTTTAATAAGAAATCCTCATTGCATTATTCACCTACTTTCTTTAGGAAGTGCCATCACCATTAATAGCAAGGTGTGTGGTGTCACTGGAGCCTGTCATAGAATCCCAGATCACCCACAGGTTTAGGTTGGAAGGGACTTCAAAGACCATCTAGTTCCACCTCCACTGCCATGGGCAGGCACACCCTCCAGTAGACCATGCTGCTCAAAGCCCCATCTAACCAGGCCTTGAACACAATGACATAGATACAGAGAAATGATCTTGTTAAGGTTTCCTACAGGTACAATCTACTAGTAAGGAATGACAAAATAACGGTATTGTGGCAAGCACTGGACCATCTAATTTGCGATTCATTGCTTGTAAGGGTGCTGTTCCCTTAATAACTATGTGTTTTAGTGCCTTGTACAATATCTCACTTGGAAATAGCAGGTAATCAAAAGGTTCTCTTTTCATTTAAAGAAGTAGATATTTTGGCTAATAGGCAGAGTCAAAAGCTCGTTTTTTCCATCAGTCATCAAGTTATGCAAATAGGAAGAAATAAAGCTGGGACTTCGTTTCAAAGAGTAGTCTTGCACTTAACAGAAAATATTTGTTTTCTGCTTATCTTGAAGTGTTGCAGAATGGGGAAAAAACGTTTGCCAGAGTGGGAATAGATCCATGATATAGACTTGTCTGACCTCAATCTTTCCACCATTTACTTCTGTCACCATTTAAAAATCATAGTCAATAACCTGTCCACTAGGTCTTTATATAATAGCACAATGTAGGATTAACATTAACAAGTGGAGATATCTACATTGCTGATGTCCAACATAGAGAAGAAGTCTGTATTATTTTATGCTTCATTAAAGAAGATAATGGAAGTTTTCTTCCTTATATCAAATTTGAATCTATCCTTTTCAGCTTAAAAATATCACCTTATACCTTTTACAATTTTAAGAGATGCTATACTTTAATTTGGGGTACTTGACATTGTATTTCTGAACCATTAGGAGGCAGAAAATAGCTTATTGAATGAAAACAAATACATTTTTCAAAAAAAGGAAACAGACAGCAGGATGACCATAAGCCAGTAATCTGCCCTTGTGGCCAGGAAGGACAAAGGCCTCCTGGGGTGTATTAGAAAGGGGGTGACTAGTAGATCAAGAGGGGTCCTTCTCCCCCCTCTACTCTGACCTGGTAACACCACACCTGGAGTATTGTGTCCAGTTCTGGGCCCCTCAGTTCCAGAAGGACATAGAACTCCTTGAGAGAGTCCAGCGCAGGATCACCAAGACGATTAAGAAAGTGAAACATCTTCCTTATGAGAGGACAGGCTGAGGGAGCTGGGTCTCTTCAGCTTGGAGGAGACTGAGGGGTGACTTCATTAATGTCTATAAATATGTCAAGGGTGAGTGNCTTCCAACTCCTGCCATTCTGTGAATCTGTGATTCTGTGATTTTTCTCCAAAGAAAATGACATGATTTTTTTGCTTCTAGTGTAACTTGTCTGTTACACAAAGAAACCAATGTAATAGCACTCTTAAAATTTGAAAAAGGAGGTTTTCCAGTTAGAGAAGAATATTTATATATACATATGTATATATATTTTTTTTTTTCTGAGTGAATTGAAATTGTTCCTCCAAAGTAATAAGCAACGATTACTCCATTTCCTGCTGCTGTGGGTATATTCAGTTTTACTCTCTGTATAAAAAATGCATTTTTAGCGGACATTTCTATCTTTTAAATATATATCTCGCTGCTTAAAAATATGTTGGCAACATTTCGTAACATTTTAAAGTGAAATTTTACAAGTTCTGAGGGTTTTGTAAATTTTTCTAAGCAGAATAAAATGCTTCATTAACTACATTATGAGGAAACATTCCAATCTTGGCAGTATTTCAAAGCAGTCACTCTGATGAGGCTCCCTCTAATCTTGTTTCAAATCCAGATTTTAGGAAGCTACATGGTTACTTTATTCTCATCTTTTTTGTTTTGTTTTGGCTTTTTGGGTTGGCTTCTTTTAATTGTTATAATTGATTTTTTCTTGGACTGCTGGGAAAACTCCAGTCTCTAGTAATTATAAACCTATTATGTACAAAAAAAACCCAGAAGCTTTGATTGGCACTTTTTCCAGACTCATAACTTTACTATGTAATAACTACCAATGCTGCAAAATTATTAAAATGAAGGAAATTTGTTAAAGATGTATTCAACAGCAATCCTTTCAGCATAAAATTTGTCTTGTATCCTGTTTCTTCTGGCTTCAAAAGAGTGGAAGTATTTAGGGATAGAGGAGTACGAAATTGATTTTTTAAAAAGAATACAATTTATGGGTTTTGTTTTTCAGTTTGATTTCCCAGGTATTCATGGTTTCCTAATCACCACTGATGTAGTGACTGCATCTATAATCTTATGATTTTTAAAGGAATCTTTGCTTTACCTACTGTCAAAAAGGCTGTGGCTATTCCCATAACTCTAAATTGCCATCAGACACTGTTTGCTGAGGATGCAGAGAATCCTTACACAGAACACAGTAACTGAGGAATAGTTGTCTCTGGAACTGGTTGAGCTTCATGAAGTTAAGAATGAGAGAGAGACAGAGAGAATGCAGCCATACTTGGGCAAAGAGACAATAATTTTGTTGAGTGTTAATTTATTAAATATTTTATTGTGCTTGGTCGGTGACTCATAGATATTATAAAATGTAGATGACGTCTGCTTTGACTGCAGCTTAAAACAGCTTTTCTTCTGTTTCCCAGAGGAACTGAAAAATATCTGTATGTTCTAAGTGAAAACTGAACATATCTAATGCTAATAAAATCAGTGTTTTATTATGGAGGAGTCTTTTTACAATTTCAGAAAAGAGTTTAAAAGTAACATTAATGATAACAGATGTAATAAACAATGCAGTTTAAGGGAAAAAATATCTTTCCACTAGAAAATAATGCATTGATTGTAGAACTTTACTCCTGTATAAACTGGTGCATTCCTGTCATATTTAGAGGAGTACAGGTAGCTACAGTGGTGCAGAATTTATTTCTTTAGGACTAAATATCGATATATTAGAGCCAAAATATTTTCTTGTGTGTAGTAGTGTTACTTGGAAATATTGACTTGCTGACAAATTAATCAAAAATCACTTTACCTAACACATTTCTGAGAGAATGGCTGTTTCTTGCTTGGAAGAAAACCAGGAAAGTGAAACGGAATATCAGAGATGAAGTTGTCCGTTGCTCTTGATCTTGTACATGCTGAAGGAGAAAAAGTAAAGGAAACAAAATTCATGCAGAGCTTCAGTAGTACTTTCCTATAACTCAGCACATACCTAGAGACATGTCTGCAAAAGGAGGTAACATTTTTATTACATCATCCATTCTAATTTGAAAAAGCTAAATAAAACTTCAGTCACAAGTGGTCTTCTTCCGGTCTGAAATCAATGACAGTTGGAAATATTTTCTGACTCTTTAGTCAGGTATGAACCACCTCAATGCACAACTCCAAATACACAATGCTTAGGTTTCTCTGATGTGTTTAGTGTTAACCATTTGAGTTGAAAATTCACAGCCTTACTCTCAGCATTGTTTATGGCTTGTCTGGCAGTTAAACTATGCACAAAGACAATAATGAGTTATGAGGGATGGATTTACTGGCTGGAGGAGGGAGGAAAGCCTGAATTTTCATATTCCTTAGATCTTTTCCCCATATGAATGTATCCAAAGACTTCTGCTCTTCAGCAGAGAATTACCTGTAAGCACAGCATTAATTTGTGAGCGATTTCTGTGTTTGGACTTTGGGTTGAAATTCATCTTGCTTAGCCACCAGCTTTATGTTATTGACAGAGGTCCTTCATGTAGAAAGGCATTTCCATTGGACTCCATAATTATGAACAGGAGAGAATTCCAGTTCTGCCTCTGTAACTGAACTGCCTCTACATGAATGTTGGGGAATAGCTAGCAGTACAAGGCCATGATGCTGCAGAGTATCTCTGGCCTGAAGCAAAGATCTGAGTGAGCGGAACGGTATGTAAGTTATCAGGTCCGCGTAACCTTGTGGCTGAACACTAGATGAAAACAGGAGGCTGAACATCTGTGCCTGGACCCTCAGATAGGTTGTAACCAAGCCATGACAGAAGATACTAACCTACGTAATGCCTAACCAATCACTACTTGCAAAAACAAGATGTTATCCAATCATGTACTGACACTCACATTGCTGTAATGTAACTAAAAAGTATAAAATCATATGCAGTTCCTGCAAGTAGTTGAGGGTCTCCCAGCGTCTTCTTTTCCGACACATGAATGCAACTGAAGCAAAAGGAATGATGCACATTTTTAAACAATTATCCAAAGAAAAATTTCATGGAGTATTTTCAGTGACAACAGCAGGTCTGGAGAAAGAACAGGTTATTTTAATTGAAATCAGATCTGTATGAAGGACCTTCAGGAGACTAATTGCATGAATGAACAGAAAACATGGCAAAAGATGGAAAATTTATTTTGATAGTGTATGGAGTTAGACTTTGGCATTTACATTTTAATAAAAATATCTAAATAATTAATTCGCATAAACTAGAAGGGTATTGTCATATAAATATATAAATATCGCTTAGGGATTTGCCCTGCTGGAGTTTAGATTTGCTACCACCTATACATACTCAGTAAAGCAAGTATGAAAAGTAAGGAAAGGAAACAAAGTAAGGCAATCAATTATGCTGCTACTTAATTTAACAACCTTTCAGTTTTGAAATCAACACAGAGATTAAAAGTTAGGTCATACTTAATTAATAATAATAAAAAATTAAGAATCAGCAACAACAAAAAAGTGCCAGAAGGTCTACTAAAGAAATGATTCCTTATATTCTATTTACTGCCTTCAAAATCAGATACAGAAAGAGAAGCTCGATTCCCTGCATTGCCACATGCCAGGCAAGACAAAAGCCCTTTAGGATACATGAGAACTACGTATGAATCAATTATAATAATTATAACAAATGTAAGAAGTAGAGAGAAGTCGAAATTTAAATTTAAGAGGAAAAGCATGTGAATGTCATTGCACCAGAAAAAGGAGAAAGGTACACATATAAAAATGTAAAGTGCTTTCCTGGGGAGAGGAGATAAAGAGTACACACTTGAAATGGAGATGAGCTATATAACACAGCTAAATTTGGGATATATGAACAGCTATTTAAGAGTAGGTAAGTTCTGCTACAGGGATAATAATGTGCCTAAATATAAGCATATGATATTCAGCAAAATCCTAAATAAATAAATAAAATTCATTCACAAAAAGAAAAATGCAAAAATATGGGCTTAAATGAAATCTACTGTGACAGCTAAACCTGGGATATTCACATTAAAGGGTAAGAAGGAAAAGTATTTTTGAAAATGAACTATAAGAAAAAAAGTATTTAACAAAAGAATATCTCTCATCTAACAGGAGGCTTAAATCTTGTTATATGTCACCCAAAATATTTATAGACCTGTCCTCATGCATTTATGACACATAAAAATTAGGTGAATGTATTTGATCTGCATTGTAGCTGTATATGTAACATAAATCCACTGTAGGGAGCAGGAATTCAGCTATAGTTCTGCTATTTATTATTCAATAAATACTTTTGCATCACCAGGAACAGACTAGATGTTAAGATCTGCCTTTAGTTTAATAAATTATAGCTGTTTGCAAAACTCAGATCTCATTCTTACCAAACCGTAATGACATTTAGATTCATCATTGTATTTTAATACTCCTTGTGACTAGAGTCAGCTTCTTGTGCGTGAGTAAACATAGGCATAGATATGCAGGTTCCAAATCCGCTCTTATTCATTCAAAAAACTATCAATGCTTAAAATAACTTTTAAAGAAAAAGCTCCTGGAGCTGCACTTGAGACAGCTATCAGAATCTATTTATGAAATTAAGAGTGAAGGGACATTATAGACTGAGGTTATAGCTTTGCAGATAAATGACTCTATGAGCATTATGTGAGAAGTCATCTTGCCACAGATGGCAATTGGACTGTGAAATGATGGAACTTTTAAAAAAATGTTGATACGTCCTGAGTGGTATTAATGGAAGTTTAACTATCCAAGCAAAGAGTGGAAAATGTAAAGGAAAGGAAATAAGACTGAGGGTATGTTTGCGGATGTGGTACACAATTGATTTTTAACTGAATATGTGCATCAGCTGAAAGAGAAGGAAATAATAATGGCTCTGGCATTAAGTAATACAGTGAAAGATGTACACTTAAATAACCTTATACTGCAAGTGGATAAAGGTAGAGAAATTCAATGAGGATACTTATTCATTACTAAATTTTGTAATTTGAAAGATAGGAAAATCTTCACAGCAGACGAAAAAGAAGTAATTATTTGCATGTGTAAACTTCAAGTGTCAGCAAAGAGATACCAGAGATAAAGAGGATGGAGGAAAATTAGTGACACTTAGCCCAAAATGTATTTTTGCAACAAAAATTCAGCAGAGTACAAAACTTTCTTAAGAGCACTTCTGTATTTGTGGGTTCCTTTTTAAAAAGAATGGAAATTAGCAATTCAGCTTTTGCAAGTCTCCAAGTTTGTTACTGTTTTTCTAAAGTAGCTAGAAAGAGAGTTCCCTTATTGACTGCAGCTTCTTTGCAGAGGGCATATTCTCCTTTCTGAGGGGAGAGATAAACACCAAGAAGTGAAGACCAGCCCCTGTAGCAGTTTACAATGAGTGATTTGTTTGTTCACTGTCTAGTATGTGCTATCGTATGCCCTATTTTGTACTGTTGAGAGAGGATGGACTGTGGAGAGAAAGGCAGCTTGCTATCAGGGTCAAATGAAATCCATCTGAAGCCAGCAGGGATTGCCTCTTCCCTGAAATTATTTAGAAATTCATAAGTCGCTTGAGGGATTTCTTGAGTGCAAGGTGAGATGTGCAGAAAGAAGAAAAGAGCACAGTGTAAATGCAGACCGAGCAGATAGAGCTTGACCCTAGGCAGCCACAGGGTTACCCTGAAGACCAGAGGACACACATGCATGAAGGTCTTAGTGTGGCAGGAATAACAAAGACTTCTAGGGAATTTCGTTAATACGGTGGGGACATTAACTCACCCACCTCTTCTGTTGCTCTGTCACCCTGGAGATCTCATTTTTTTCTATTCAGGGACTTTGTTTGTGTCATGGTTATTCAATGGTAATGTGTAGGCAGATTCATCTTTATGCTTTTTCTAACTGAAGTTCCCATTGCACAGCTCCCCCTTGGAACTTAGGATAAGATTCTAACAACTATCAACTGGCATATGAACTGAACTATTCAAGTTGCCTTTATTTACGTCCCACACATCTGACAAGGGATTTTACTCGTGCGCATAGCTTCATATGCTTCAAAATATTATTTTTCTATAATAATATGAACCAAATTCCAGTAGGGAGAAGCTGGCCATCAATGAATCAGAAGCTGACAGTCCCTTATTTCTCTGCCCATAATTCCTGAATCCAAAAAGGTAACATCAAAGTTCTGTTTCTGTTCCAAACCTCTGGTCTAGCTGCACATGGCAGTTTGTTTTAGTCACTGAAAATGAACTCCCAGCTGCAATGGACTACACCAACTGTTGACCAAAGCACTTTTCTGAGCTTTGACCGTATAAATAGCCTGGATTCAAATGTCTTAATGTAAGCCTGTTAGTAGCTCTCAGAAGACCACAGAACCATTTTGGTATTGGATCCAGAAAGGATTTTTTTTTTTATTTTATTCCTTTTTTTTAACTTTATGTGAGATCTTATCTGTTCTTCTCTCTTTTCCATTTGAAACAGTTTCACCATACAGTTTATGTATTAAGTCCTGGATAATCAAATCAGATTTAATTAATCACAGAATCACAGAATATTAGGAGCTGGAAGAGACCTTGAAAGATCACTAAGTCCAACCCCCCTGCCCGAGCAGGATCATCTAGAGTAGATCACATAGGAACATGTCCAGATTGGTCTTGAATGTCTCCAAAGAAGGAGACTCCACAACCTCTCTGGGCAGTCTGTTCCAGTAATCCGTCACCCTCACAGTGAAAAAGTTCCTCCTTATATTAAGATGGAACTTTCTACCCCTTGTTCTATCACTGGTCATTTATTCTTAAAATCTTGAGAAGCAATGTGGAGCTCAGATGGCCTGTGACATCTACATAGATATGTATATTTCCTATAGTACTGGAACACCTGAGCACAAAGATTGGGTGAAAGCAGTCCAAGTACAGTAAGGCAAACAGATTTAAATTTTGTCCAGGAATATACCAACCCAGTCCAAGGATATACCTACTCAGCTAAGGCTAATCGAAAAGCTCACAGGGATGAAATTATCAATACAAATACAGAGTTTAAGGATTGAACCTATTTAAAAAAAAAAGTAGAAAGAAAAGAAAAAAACAGATATTTATTTAAGATTTTCTCAGTTAAGTCCAAGACAATCCACAGAAGCTTTGTGTAACTATCTGAGACTATGCAGCTTATCCATTTCTCCTCTAGCATTTGCTTAGTTACTTAAAATTCTGCTACTGTGGATATCCAGAAACCTGTCAAGTTAACTATTCTGCAAATATTTCCTTCGGTGCTCATTCACAAATATCTCAGATCTCCAGTCCCTTGATAGATGCAGTATTTATTACAAGGCCTTTATGTAAAGGTACTCGATATATTTCACATACCTATCTCATACTGGCATAATTAAGTTCACTGATAACATATCACCATAGCTTTTATTTAAAAGTACCAGAAAAGGAGAAGGCATTGATATTACTCTTTACTTTTTGCTTAAAGTCCAAAGATGAAATCTCTGAACTACAAAGTAGGAGACTTAGGAATTCTTGTGTTTCTTAACCTGAATGGTCAAATATCTTCTGGAAACTTACTACTCCTACTAGGCACCTGCTTCATCTTTTCTGCAATCACAACTTCTCTTTGAGAGGCAACAGAAGATCCTGGAGGATAAAAGGAGGAAAAGCAGCTGGAAACTTGATTCTGTAGATAAGTGGTTAAAGCAGTCAGCTAGCAGACAGCAGACCAAAACATTGCTCTCCACATCAGCTCTTTTTTAACCCAGTAATCTAATGCACAAACACTCCATGGAAAGGATGCCAGACCTCAGGTTAACTCCTGTCAGATGCAAATTCTAATGAAGTCAGGAATCATCAGGAGAAGGATATTTCAAATGGGTTTTGGTGTTCCATTTTAATGTGTCCTCTCTTTTTAAAAAGACAAATGAGAGAAAACCATAGACAGAAATCAGCACTGACAGTAGCTGTAGAATAAAAATGTTTGTACAGTTGCAGCAAAGCTGAACAGGGAACTTTCTCACTTCCAAACTCATGCAGTACTAGCAATGTAAGAAGTTTCATGTTACAACAGGAGACTAAAAAATCACATAGAAGAGACTTCTAAATTGACAGTGTTCCGCTGAATCAGTACAAACTAGAATCACTAGGTGATACTTACCTGTCATAGTACTTCTCTGTTTTCATAAAAATTTAATAGAAGTAGAATTTGTAATTTTCTTTGATTAAAATAAAACTGGAAATTTCTACTCATTTGTGTTTACTGCCTAGGTACTTAATATATCTTGCTTAGAGATAAAACTAATACGGTTGGAGTGTGTGGTGGTTTGACCCTGGCTGGAGGCCAGACTCCCACCAAAGACGCACTATCACTCCCCTCTTAGCTGGACAGGGGAGAAAATACATGTTGAGAAGCTTTGGAGTGAGATAAGGACTGGGAGAGATCATTCTGCAATTATAGTCACGGGCAAAACAGACTCAACACAGAAGAAAGGCAAGAAAACTCTCTAATTTATTACACTACACTACAGAAACACACAGAAACAAGAGCTGGATAACGAGAAGTACAAACAGCTCTTAAAACACCACCCCGCACCCCTCCCTTCTTTGCAGACTTCATTCTGTTCATGATGTTTCTCCTCCTCAGGATGGTACAGGGGGACAAGGGGGGTGGGAAATAGGGAATGGAGGCTTCAGTCTTGTATCAGTTCCTCATGAGTTGTCCTCATTCTTAGGAGGAGGGGCATTTCTCACACTCTTTTCCTGTGTCGCTGTGGGGTCCCACCCATGGGAGACAGTCCTCCATGACCTCTCCATGTGAGTNTCTCTCTCTCTGTCTCACTCTCTCTCTCTCTGTCTCGATACCTCTTATCTCTCTCTCTCTATGGGCTGCAGGTGCTGCAGGGCCTTGCTCCAATGTAGGTCACAGATTCTTCCATATTCCTCCATGGGCTCCATGGTGGGCTCCTGCCTGGCCCCGGTGCCTCTCCATGGGCTGCGGGGGGACACCCACCCCACCATAGTATTCTCCACAGGCTGCAGTGAATCTTCTCTCTCTGCTTCCTCCTCGCCCCCTTCACTGACCTTGGTGTCTGCAAAGTTTCTTACATCTTCTCACTCCCTTTTCTGGTGGCAAAATGTGGCTGTTTGTATTTTTCTCTCTAAAATGTGATTCCCAGAGGTCTGTGACCAGCGCTGATTGGCTTGTCCGGCCTTGTCAGCAACAGGGTTTGGGATTTTGGCCTTGGGAGCCCAGCTGGGATTTGCTTTTTTGGACCGTTAAGAAACTTTCTAGCCACTTCTTAAAGAAGCCACATTGCAAACCCACCACAGAGTGTAAGGTCACAGATCACTCCTATCAGTTTTTAAATGTTTACTGCCTAGTGTATTTTTTTCCCTTTGACTGAAGCCATGCTAAATACATGCAAGCAACACAGAGAGATATTTATTGTAGGGTCTTGAGAGAGGACCTGCCTGAACTGAAAAACTGTTTGTTTTTAATACTTCTTTCTTCAATTTGGAAAAGCCCCGTTTGGAAGTACTGCAAGATGTGGCATTGGTGAAAGATTAAAATAAATATATTAAAATCCTTTGTTACGCTGTATATGAATTGTATAAATATATAAATGTATAATGTATATAAGTGTAATCGTATGTTTCACTGATATAAATTACACATAAATTCCTCTTATTTAAGCATCTCATTTTAACTATATTTTGACACACAGATGTCTATTACTGTTAACAAATTTTAGGAATTTTCAGGGATTTTTTTTTCCAAACTGGATACTTAGGAGTAAAATAAGTGCACAAGGGTATACTAGGTAATTTTTGCTCCAGTTTTTTTTTTTTTTTGGCAAAGGTAGTCTGAGATAGCTCTATTAAAGGAAAAAAAAATGTTCATAATGATAGTCAAGCATGTGAGTATATCACTGTCATTAAGCATCACCAAAACAAAGAAAACAAATTGGTTCCACACAAAACTATGCTCTCTAGGTTAACATTTGGCATTGGAAGTCAGCATGACTGGCTTCATTTGACATCCTGTGTTATTCATGTCAGCTAATAAATCATGCAGGGATTGATATTGACTCCCCTCTTCATCCATGGTGTAGCTAAAGTGTAATCTAGAGAAAGTCATGGCAGAAGTCTTGAAGTAACTGCATACCATTGAGCTATATAGCTTCATTAAATCCTTCATCCTGTAGCTATATTCGTTATACTAGTGTATCTTAACTCTTGATCATTCCCCTCCATTTCTGCACTCTCACATCCCTATGTTCCCGCTAAATGACCTTTATTTCTTTATGTCTGTGGCCATTCATTCCATACGACTTCTTCCCTTAAGTTCCCTGGACATCTCTACACAAAAAGTAAGCCCATTAATGGTAAGCCAAATAATCTTGTCCCAGTCAGCCCAACTAGCACTCTTTAGCCCTCTAATGGTAAAATGGTAATGGTAAAATTCTTAACATGCACTTTTTAAGGATAATATTTGACAGGAGATAATTTATTATGCAATCTTCAGTAAGTATATATACAACTGGGATTGGGTCTATTATACTGCTGTAAAGTAGCACTACTTTCTACTTGGAGATGAGCATATGGTGATGAAGTCTAATGCTTTGTAGTGCTGTGAACCTGCCCACTGTATTGACCACTGTTACTTCTGTCCAGCCACATGTCTACAGGCTTTTTATGCCTGAATACAATCTTTATTACAATGTGTGCAAGAAGAAAATGGTTTTCAGCACCTTGCAATAGTTCTTGCAAGTAGATTGTCTATCTCAGCACTTTCTTTCCCCTCCCCACCATCCCTTGCCCTGTTACAATTAGGCTCCCTATTTTTAATCACTATAATTACGCAGTGGCCTGTGGAAATCTGTGTACAACCATATGCCCATAATGCTCTTACCGTATCCTATCTCTTCTCTTGCTTGCTTTTCCTTCTTCCTTGGGAGCAATTTCAACAGAGTAGAAATTCTGACAGATCTGTTCTACTACTTCTAACCTGCAAGTTTTGCTGTTCTGATTCAGGGACATAGGTTAACTCATCCCTTGGGCCAGATCTAGGCTGCTACTTGGCCAGTTCCACTCTGTAGTCAGGTTGCATGAGTAGAACTTGGCTGAATGAGCAGAACAAAATGATTAGGTCCAGCACCCCAGGAATTTTAATTTCAGCTTCTGCCTTTCACTGCAGCACTAAAGGCTCAACTGAGTCCCATGATAGTCAAGCTAACATAAATTGCAGCTATTGTGAAATTCAAGCTATCATTCTGGGGTTTCTTCAGGAACCAGATTAAGGGCACTCTTAAGCAAGACTTTCAGCTGAAACTGCAAAGAAAACAGAATTTTGAAAAGAACAAATAGATGGTAAACAGAAAAGAATTTGCAGGCAAACAAGGAGAATTGTTCAAAGTTAACCACACCTTAATCATGCAATGATGCAGAGATATATATTGAACTGTAAGTGAATTCTATGTGTCGTCATAAAATTAAATATTCCTTTTCATATGGATATCTTACCTGAGATTTCTAAATCCAGTGGCCATTAGGAGATATTGTGATAAATAAAGACAGTTTAAATTTAGGCAGTCTTGAAAAACATGTTCTTGTAGTTTACGCCATAACATATAAGACTGTTGAGAGTGAATTAAATAAAAAAAACAGAGCAGTCCCTGACGGGTTTTTTCATGTTAAACTAAGTCTGAATGGTATTCAAGGTCATTAGCTGTAATGGGGTCATCAACCCCATACCCTCTGCTGAACTTCCTTTCTGTTTAGCAACTGTGTTTAACATTGAGTTTGTGCTAATGTACTAATGTATGAGTAATAACCAACTTATTTCTTTCACTGAATATGCCTTTCATAATGGCAATAATAAGAGCCCAGACAATCCCTTTTCAAGGGATTAATTTTTCTGTGACTCAGGTGATTAAAATCATTATGCCATTTGCTTGATACTTCACACTGCATGGCCCAGATACAAGGTAATTCTTTGAAAATGTGCAATTTAATGTTTTGTTATGCTGCTCAGAGGGCTAGGTAACCATGGTGGAACTTTGAATAAGCAGGATTACTATTACTGACTAAAGCTAAAGAAAGGGGTTTTTTTTGTTTGTTGTGTTTTGGGTTTTTTCCATTCTGTCTAGAAAGTCTGTTTTTCTCCTTCAGGTCTAGGGAGAGGAAACAATATGGAACTAGTAGAGCAGAAGTAACAGATGCCATTAATTGCACAGAAAGGTTTCTGTTCCTCAGGAAATAGCTGTCTCAGGTTCTTTGCAGAGTTCTTACTCTAGTGCTGTCTATTATTTTAAACCTATCCTGTGAAATAGTTTCCAACATTAAACTGCCTAATGTGAATATTTGTGGCTCTTTTCTGTCCTTGATTGTTTCTACACAATGCAAAGCACATTCTCAGCAGGAATCCCACTGGGGCATGGTGTATTGTACATATAATTGCTGAATATTGCAGTTGCCCTCCAGCCATTGGTACCTTATCTAAATATTCGCTACTATTCAGTCAAGCATATTTGCCTCATAGACAGATGTGTCTATGGGGAAAGAATTATAATCAAATGAAATAAAGAAGAGCATAGGTGAAACATCTATGTAAGCAGTAATGTATTGGCATGAAATAATAATGCATTCAAATCAAACAAAACTTAATATTATTAATCCAGTAATTTTTATCCTTCCAGGGACTGAGGTAGTGGAGTTTTTCTTCCAGCCAAAAGGCTATACATTCATTTTGGCTGGCATTACTGAAAATTTCTGCTCATGTCAAAGAAAGCATTTACAGAATTTTCATGTCACAATTTGAAATTTTGACACAATAACTCTTTTTTTTAATGTAGCATGTGGTTAAACCTCTTTATACATCTGTATCCGTTGCATTTCCTACAGACTTAACTGTAGAAATTCATTCCTTAAAGGACCTGATGAGGGCGGTTGTGAAAGCCCAGCAGTAGACCTGTTTTGGAGCATCCTATGTCAAAGTTAAAAAGACATATTCAAAGTTGCGCAGGCACAGCCTGTTTGTGAAGACCCATATAGTTTACAAGCAAATGTCAAATAAATTCAGAAAACTGTTATCTATTACAAGCTCTGAAACCATCATCGTAAATAATTATTTTCTAACTGCATTAACCCCATTTGAACTATGCCCCACAGCTTGGTTATATCTTCAATAAATATTTTATTTGAAAAATTTTAGTGTAGTTTGAACCTTTGGCCCTGGAGAGCCAAACCAACATCTACAACCCTGCAACTTGGCATAGAAAACTGCAGATCTTGCAGATTTCTCATGAAAGATAAACAGCTGTTACTCAATTCAAAATTAACAATGACATTTCATAAATATTTTAGCTGAGCTTTGTAAAATTAGGAACCTAGTACAACAATTTAGCCTGTACATTAATAAATAAATAATCAAATATTGTTTTCCTTTGGTTCAAGGTATCACTCATTGCAACTAATGCAAATACCCAGAAGATCTGAATCTAGGGCTGCTTTCACAAAGGCATTATACTTGAAAATTGAGACTAGAAAATGCTTCAGACAGAAGTAAAATAAATAAATAAAATGAAATCAGTTTGCTAAATCATCAGATGTTAGCATAGTAACTTGCCTGGGGCATATATGTAGTCATCCAATTAAAAGAACATCAATGATGCAATCTAGTAAGCTATCAAATTCAATGCTAATGATGGGGAAAATCATACATAACATGGTATTGGAGAAAAGGGGGAGACTTAAGATTTGGTTCATGTGAAATTAGTGCTTGAACAGGGACAAATGAGGTGAGCTGATTACATTCTAGCTGATGTTGGAGAGAAAAAAAAAGAGGGGGATGGTGTGTGTGTGTGGGGGTGTCTGCGTGTGTGTATTTTATTTGGAATATGGTATCCTACAGATGTCTTTACATAACTGAAGATCTGTATCTAACCTTGCTAACCCCAGCAATGATAACCTATAAATTGGTTAAAAAAAGCTGTATGTACAGAAATGCAGAAATACAGATTCTTTCCTGGTATCAGTTACTTATGCTCCTCGGGAAGCACTGAGAAAAAAGGTATGTGTTTCATCAGCTAAATTTTATTTAACACTTTAATCCCATTTTTTTTTCCCATGCCTAAAAGACTCCAGCCTTCCACTGTGCTGAAACCGCACTCTGCACTCTTAGTTAACCTTGCATCAGAAAGTACATTGGATGATTTTGCAACCTCCTTTTTCAGAAATACATGTTTTCTCTACACACACCCCACCTCCCCATCCCCCAATTATATATGTCTATTGTTCTAGAAGTTTTATATACACCTGTCAAAATCATTGCATCATGACGAATTTTTTCCTGAACTGGCAAACAGAACTCAGAAAATATGGATGAGAGGTGACCTGCTCTAGACACTGCCATCACCTAGTGGGAATAGCCTTTTCTGAATAAGATTGGTTCTTCAGTGCTAGGTCTATACTTGAACAATGTCTCTGTGTGGCAAGAGTGTGAACCAGGCCGAGTGAGACAGGGAAGCACAGCAGGGAATTTCTGCAAAGGCATCATTGCCTGATAGTCCCAGATTACACAACAAGTAATCCAGCCCACACAATTCCCCAGTTCTTTTGAGATCGCTCTCGAGTATGAGGAAAGCAGTGCCTTGGCCCATATAACCCTTGTAAACTCTGTGATATCATCCATGCCATAATATGACAGAGTGTTTACTATCTCCCTGGCTAGTAATATGTGACCCTAATATGGCTGACAATATATTTAAATGTGAGTTATTGAAATGGAAGTAGGAGTCCAATAAAAGCATGAAATCTTGATCCTCTAATTACTAAAATAAATTGTGACTGCTTCAGAACAAGTGTGACATGATGTTAATTAAACAAAATCTCACACAGCATTCACTAGCCAAACAGACTTTTTTTTTTCTTTTTCCCTTGCAAAATTCTTTGTAGAACTGGTATTATTTAACAGATACAAGAAATATCTGTGTTCACCTGCAATGGTCCTTTCCTGGCACTGACCTTGAACCCTTTAAAAAATAGCCACAACTGGTGGACCTCACATTGTTGGTTGCTCAGTTCCTCCTTTGCAAAGGAAGAGTCTGGAAGGAAAGCTACTTTGAAAATTCCTAAGTTCTTAAACATCATAAGACTTTAAAAATATTTTATTCAACATAAGTAAAAATTCCTACAGGAAGCAACGAAGGAGTTAGTTAGATATAATATTGAAGAATTAGAGGAATGTTGGAACACAGGTTGTTAATTCTGTGAAAGTAGCTCCAGTTCTGAAACATTTTGTTGTGAGATAACACTAAAGCACAATTTTTTAAGTTCCTTATGAAGCAAAAATATGAAAAGTATATTGGCAAGATGATCAAAACAGCAAGGTTTTGGGTTTTTTTTAATGAAATTAGAAGATTTATTTCTTAAATCCATTTTTAACTCTTAAAGAGATAACTGTATGTTCACAACAATTTTCTTCAAAATATGTTTAAAAATGTGGAGGGCAGCTTCTTCAGTATTTTATAAGCACTTGTTTGCAGTTTTGATGGAATAGAATTCTTTTTATACAACATTTAAGATTAAATAAATCAGTATTTCAGTTTAAAACTATCTTCTCTAGCATGAGTTATATGCCTCATGCTCATCAGTGCTTCCTGACAGATCAGTCCTTCTGCAAATATGTCACAGAGTACATAAAACTCATGCTATGGCCACTATGCTTAGTGACAAAATATGTGACTGTAAGAGAATCAGTAGCTCAATAGGGTCTGTGCAGGAGTTCAGGATTATGTCCCCTTGTTTCACTGGTTATTTAGTAGCAATTTGAATTTCAGGAATTGGAGGAAGTATGTAACATGCACTTTACCTTTTCATCACATGCATACAGTTACAGAAAGACATTGGGAAGCTTAGTAATTGCCAATTTCATGAAAACCTGTTGCAAAACTGCTCAGAACCCAAAGTAATCTGATTTTCATAGCCATAGCCAAAAAAAAAATAAAATCCAAAGTGTACCCGAATTTTATACTAATTTTAAAAGGGAATTTCAAAGCTCTAGTATTACCATAGAGCATGAACCCTGTACCCTGTCCAATTGGTGTTACATTGCCACAACTTTGAGTACAGAATATGGAATAAGGCCCTTTTTTTTCATTTTGTTTTAATCTTATACTTTTCCAGAAGATAAGTTGTTTTGAAAGTAGAGAAGTTTTATACCTTGGACATAAATACCAACATAATTTGAACAATTACCTAAAGCTGTTACACTCAAAGATTTTATCTTCTGTTAATGGGCTAAGCACATTAAGAATAACCAGCTAATCTTTGAAACTCTTAACACCTATAGAAAATTTACCAGCATGGTAGAAGGTGGAGACACTTAATGACATAAAGGATGCTGTAGGTGAAACAGATGTGGACTGAAGCACTGAGCAATTAAGAATATTTAACCAGAAGAACCTTCTAATCACTTACTATGCTACTTAATTTGCCCAAAAAGTGCTTATTTTAGAACAAGGAAGCTGAAGGTGATTTTTACTAAATCATTTATTTTAATAGCTGTTTAGCAGGAAGGTATATAGATTTACAAATGTTAGCATTGCTTTAGCCACTAGCAACAAGATGATAGTATTGAAAGTTAATTTGGGACTCTGGCTCTATTATTTTCTACTCTAATTACTTGCCTTAGTGAGCAAAGGAGCCTGAGGAAGATAAACTGGAATAGCACCACATCAGGAGACTGAAAGGATAGAAGCTCCAGGCTAAATGATCTGAGGTGTTGCCATTCGCAGGAAGACTTTGTGTTCTATGTCCTTTGCTTGAAGTGTATTTTCTCTTCTGAAGATTTTTTATACTAAGGCACCGTTTGATTTCATGACATCATTTTCAGTAATTTCTTAGGAATTAAGCTTTTTTTTTCTTTTCATCCTGTTGGCCTCCCTTCTCACCCAGTGATTCAGATTTGAAGAGGTAATAAGAAAAAAAAAAAAAGGAGAATTCCCTTTGAAAATATCACTTGAAGTGCTTTAATAACTCCTTTGCCTCAGAATGAATATTGAGTTGTACAGCTGATAGGCAGGGGGAAGGGTTGCACCAATTAAACGGAACCCATTGTTATTCTGCAGTGTCTCATTTTCATGCAGCGATCTTCTCAAGAAATAGGTAGTGAGTCTGTTTAGTGCTAATGACAGTTTCTGAGGAAATAGAAGGATGCCCTTTTACATACTGTGTCACTAATACAAAAAAACACGCAGAGCATTCCATTTTGTGCTAATTCAAAATACAAATACGTCTTCAAGTAGATGGGACCAGTATATATCAGTGGTTTTATTTTGATGACTAGTATGACATAAAGTAAAATTACAAATACGTCTTCAAGTAGATGGGACCAGTATATATCAGTGGTTTTATTTTGATGACTAGTATGACATAAAGTAAAATGTTAATGTAGCTGCAGTTTAATTTATGATTTGTTCCTAAAAAATTGCCACCAATATACACATCAAATAAAAAGTAGCCTTTACATGCTTCTTCTCTTCTTGTGCCTAGCTTAAACCACAGAACGGAATTTAATTAAAGTCCCTACTTACTTCAGTAAGAGAAGTCTTGTCAGTTTAATTGATTTTTGGTCAAAGTTATATTGATTGGATAAAAGCAAATCTATTCCTTTCCCAACAATTAAAAACATTTAAACAGATTCTGTCTCCTTTTGATGAAAGGACATGAAACCGCTGGCAGTTGTCCCTATGTCTGATGTCGATCATTAGCAAACGAGTTAATGTACATTTATGTTAGTATCCATCTTCTTTTATTATAATATTCTACTACATTAAGATCTCTAATGTCCATCTTTTAAAACCGAGAAAGTCATATAAATCCTTACTGCATTCTGGCATAAAACCTGTTTAAATTAGCCTCAAAACCATTAAAATTTCTGTATCTGAGCCTGTACTGGTTTTAGTTCTCTTTGTAGATATCAAAGTCTCTTAAGGGTGTTGAGCACTTCAGATACTGCCTACTTAAACAGTTTAAAAATTATTTAAATGTCATCGTTTAGTAATCAGATCTAATTTACTTGCAGATGACCGTTTTAGCAGTGCTTAAGGCCAAAAATCTTTTCCACAAGCCTTCCACAGATTTTATCCCCCAAAAGCTTGCATGGAAATTTCTACCTTTAGCTTATGGTTTCTGTTTGAGGTCTAGTATGTCTTTCTAATACTTCTGAAACTCTAAGAGTTCTAAGGCTTCTGAGAATTCACTTTCCCTAGCAAAGTAAGATCAAAAGCGAACACTGTGTTACACCTAAGGTCCATGTAAGTCTATGTTCTGTCTCCAGTAGTATCCAATAAATGTTCAGCAGCGCAAAGTAAGAGAAAGCACATGTAGAGTGATACTTCCCACTGCGAGTTATCTCTGATGTGGTCCTCCATAGGCTGCAAGGGTTCAAACTGCTTCCCCACAGTCTTCTTGGGGGACTGCGGGGGAATCTGTGTTCTGGTGCCTGGAGCACCTCTGCCCCTCCTTCTTAACTGACCTGCGTGTCTGTAGAGGTGATCCTCACATTTTCTCCATACTCTCATAGCTGCTGCACAGCGGGTTTTAGACTTTCTCCTTTCTTAAATATATTAACACAGAGACACCACTGATGACCACATTAGCATCACTTATGGTCCAGCTTTGGCCAGTGGTGGGTCCGTTGGAGGTAGTGGGAACCAGCTCTGTCTGACATGGGGGCGGGTTCAGATGTCTTCTCACAGAGGCCATCCCTGCAACTCCCTCTCCACTCCCAAAACATTGAATATAAATTCAATACTGGAAAATAAGTAACACCTGTAATTTTCTAAAATCTATGTATGTTTACAAAAAACCCTTCAAGGTAGTACCACAAGGAGAGGAATGTCACTGTAGTATATTTAGTCCTGGCCCTGACTGCTTCTGGATGTGGAAACAAATAAAAGGATTCCTAAAGAAGAACAGACCTGGGAGGAAGGGTACCAGAAGCTCTTTAAAGTTTGAATCTTGTAGGCAGTAACTTCAGACCTGAGACTGGAAGCTCTGCAGTATTGGAGTTCTCCTTTAATTTGCTCTGTGTCTGTATGTAATTAAGTTAGTGTTTAAAACTCACATGTACATAGTGGAATGAAAAAATATCATAATAAGAAAAAAAAAGTATTATGTCTTTGAAATGTCAATAAATCCTTTCTTGTAGTTGAGACCTTGTGACATTGTTTTCTTGCTGAAATACACTGCAGTCAGTGTCTTAGGGACTGCTGGAGAAAATTGCATCTGCTTCACACAGATTCTACTACAGAAAAGAAAACAGAACTAAACACCTCTGTTTTCATGACATTGCTTGTGTATGTCTATATTTATCCTCCTTCAGGTATGTGCAATGTCAAGAATGGGACTGGGAATGGCCATAGCTGTGTGCAATGAAATTTTTAGACACAACTGTCACTTTGCCAATCCTGTGAAAACCTATTCTAGTTTTGGTTTTGGTTGTTTTTTCTTTTTTTTTGTGTGTTTGTTTGTTTTAAATTTATTTTATTTCATATTATCTTAGGATGTTGAGAAGTAAATCAAATAGATAATCTTCTAGTCAGCTATTTGATTGTTAGTACATACCAGCATAATCATAGGGTTTTTGTAAAGTAATACTGTAAGATATGGGAGAAAACACGGGCTAATATTTTAAGTTTACTGTGTATGGTCTAGTTAAAATTGGCAGGTGCATAAAATAGGTATTATGGTTTGACAAAAGGAAGTAGTCACATTTTACAATGTTGACATTGGTGTGTTAAACTTCTAGGCTTTTACAAATGGGAAGCTTAGTTGCTTTACTAAACTATCTCAGTTTACTACTAATTTGATAATTAGGAATTCTAGAAAAATGAAAGCTCAAGTAGAGGTGATTTTATTTGCTCTTTCAGATTTTCACAAAATAAATAAAATGAAAACATCTGAAATCTAATTTTGTTCATGTTTAAAAGTTCTTCATTTTAGTCCCT
The DNA here is from genome assembly GCA_013399135.1 of Heliornis fulica. NCBI lineage: Eukaryota > Metazoa > Chordata > Aves > Gruiformes > Heliornithidae > Heliornis > Heliornis fulica. Next base: position 16,483 of record VXBZ01001047.1, on the reverse strand, counting down.
GTGTTGGTCAGAACTACAGCATTTCAAATACTCCACATATCCTATATTGTAGATGTGAGATCAGTCAGCTGGGATATTTCTCAGTAGAAAAGATGAAATTGCCAGAAACTTGGATAAGATGGGCTTCTGTTTTCTGCTGTCCTTCTTGGTCCCAAGAAGGTTTAGAAATTAGAAATAGTTCCATGCCACTATGTTTTTCTTAGAATAATTCTATTAATACTTCCTACATATTCATGAGTTTTCTATGTTTTAGGTAGGATTTATGTAAATGAATGAAACTTAGAGACAAGCCCCCAAGATACTACATATTAAGGCTTCTTAAATGTTCCTAAAGTCTTCTAATTGATTGTGATTTGATTTTATTTCTCAGTATTACCGGCTGGTTTTTTTTTAATGCAGATATGGCCAGGTGCAGTAGGGAGCAATGCAAAGATTCTCTGATAGAGAAGTAGATAAATACTAATAATCATGGAGGAAGATGCTTTTTTTTTTTTTTGTTTCCCCTCCAAAATATGTATCTTTTAATACTTCCCCGTGTGCCTAGCAGTATCTCTCTCTGATCTTTTTGTTCCAGATAGGGTTGGCAGGGTAGAAGTCCAGCCAGCAGGTTGCATGGCTGTATATAGTCTTTTAATTGCCATTTAACTAAGGTTTTAATAAGGTTAGAATTTGACTAAAATAATCATTAAAATTTGTGACACTACTTTTTTAAAAGCACTCAACAGGGGGAAAAACCTGATAAAAAGCAGTAATTATCTGTGAGTTAGGTCTCTGCTTGCTGCTTTGCCTGCAAATCATGACTGCCTTCAAACCATGTAAAACCATTCTACTCTATCCCAGGACCCCTGCAGCAATCAGCAGTATGGTTTGATTTCAGTGGGATTCCTTCAAACATAGCAAGCCTTTTCCAGCCTTTAACCGTTTGAAGAGCCTTTTATTTTTTTCTTTGATAGCTCTGATGACTTCATCCTGCCTAAACTTCCAGTTCCAATTTACACCAAGTGCCCTACAGAAACAAACATTTTGCCATTGAAGTGTGGCTTTCTTCTCCACTTTAGGTCTTGTGTCCACATCTCCAGCCCAGCAGTGATGTCTCCACAGGAAATGTGCTTATCTCCTGTGTCACCATATAAACAGAATCATTTTCATGAGGCAATTGAGGCAGACAATATGATCATGGGAGCAGCAGAACTCTGCTGTTGCCCTAAGTAGGATTTTTTTTTGTCACAATGAAGATTTCAGTCCAAACAGCCAGACCATGAACAGCACTGACAGTATCACTGGATATTTAAACCACAGGAGAGACCTTTTTTCTTTCTTTCCATGACACTGCTCTCCTGAGAGTTAATTTTTTATTTCCCGTGCAGTGTGAGGGAACTGGTGTGTATGTCTGTCTCCTGGGAGCATCTGTCCACCCATCTGCACGTGTCTGCAACTGATTCCACTTTCTGGGTACTTCAGGCACACAGTAGTGTGTGGTGATGTGAGAGGAGGTGGCAGGCTGCATTTCCTTAGTTTTTGTTAGTGTCAGATTAAAGACAAGGATAAAAGGTTACAGCATGTTCTTTCTTTTCTTACCTTTTAAAAGTGTATTAACCTTCTTATCGAGGAAATAAAAGCTTAACTGTACTATTACAGTCTGACCTGCCCTTTTAAAATAAGACCTGCTGACACTTCCTGAAAAATATCTAAAAGTGCTCTGTCTACTCAGTTTGGAATGTTTGATTATAGACACCTTCCTCAAAAGAAAACTAGTTGATGACTTAATTTATCCCTGCCCTTTATTCTTTATTTTCTTATCCTATTGACATCAGTTGTACCTCAGGCATGCTAGGCCTCTGATGTACCTAGATCCAGGACTGAGATTTGGTTAATGATCCAGATACCAAAACTGCAACTTTGAACTGTTAATTAAGTGCTTACCCTGAGTAATAAATAATGCAAATCTTGAGAATGACTGCTCGTAGAGATGCATCTGCTGTCATCTGACATAACCATGCTATCCAGATATCCACTGCAGACATCAGTGGGGCTGGCAGATCCAGTGCAGGGAGTTGTACCCCAATGCCTGCTAGGAGAGGTGTCTGCAGGCCTGGTTGGATTCACTGGAGAGTCTAGGATGAAAACAGGTGCCCAAGGGTGAGTGAGCAGCAGAAACGTTCCTAAGGCAACAAAGTGAGTGCCTAGATGATGTTTAAGTAGAGGGCTGAGCAGTGCTGGCAACTGTTTTCAGAGAAGCGAAATCAGACTCAAGGCTATGCTGGTAAGTATTAGGGACCCAGACATCTATTGTTCATGTAGACACATAATGCTAGAATCACACAGAATCACAGAATCACAGAATGCTAGAAGAGCACTGAGAAGAGACTGGATCCATCCTCCTGACACTCAAATTTTACATATTTATAAGAATTAATGAGGTCACCCCTCAGTCTCCTCTTCTCCAAGCTAAAGAGACCCAGCTCCCTCAGCCTTTCCTCATAAGGAACATGCTCCACTCCCTTCATCATCTTGGTGGCCCTGCACTGTACTCTCTCAAGGAGTTGTGCGTCCTTCTGGAACTGAGGGGCCCAGAACTCGACACAATACTCCAGGTGTGGTCTGACCAGGGCAGAATAGAAGATGAGAAAGACCTCTCTTGATCTACTGGCCACTCCCCTTCTAATACGCTCCAGGATGCCATTGGCCTTCCTGGCCATGAGGGCACATTGCTGGCTCACGGTCATCCTGCTATTTACCAGGACCCCCAGGTCCCTCTCACCCGCACTACTCTCCAACAGTCCAGTCCCCAACCTATACTGGTACCTGAGGTTGTTCCTCCCCAGATGTAATACCCTACACTTGTCCTTGTTAAATCTCATTCAGTTTCTCCCTGCCCAGCTCTCCAGCCTGTCTAAATTCTGTTGAATGGCAGCACAACCTTCTGGTGTGTCAGCCACCCCTCCCAACTTTGTGTCATCAGCAAACCTGTTGACTGTGCACTCTATTCCCTCATCCAGGTCATCAGTGAAGACACTGAACAACACCAGTCCCAGTACTGACCCCTGAGGGACTCCACTAGTTACAGGCCTCCAGCCAGACTCTGTCCCACTGATCACAACTCTCTGACTTCTTCCCTCCAACCAGCTCTCAATCCACCTCACTACTCTCCCCTCCAGGCTCCTTGCTCAGTTTGCCCACCAGGATGCTGTGGGAGACAGTGTCAGATGCCTGACTGAGGTCAAGGTAAACCACACCCACTGCCCTACCATCACCCATCCACCTGGTTATATCCTCATAAAAGGCTATTAGATTAGTCACACATGACTTCCCCTTGGTAAAACCATGGTGACTACTCCTAACTGCGCTCTTATCCTAGACCTGAATTCCACCATCAGAGATGCAGAAAGGAGCATGTCAGCACAGTGGAGATGTCACAGACTTGGTAGGAAATTTCAAATAGCTCTTGTTGCTTCTGGTTATTGAATTATTGACAGCAACACTGCAAGTAGGTGCTGTCTCACACTAGGATTCATAGTGACGGCACACCCCTTTCTCTGTAGAGTCACAAATAAGCACAATGCTACATTTTAAATGAATAGGGGAAAAAGGTGTGTCTTCATTGAACTGTGTAGTGGGAAGCAACTGTGGGAGTCTTCTCATGGATGTGTCTTCACTCCCCAAACAGGATGCTTCAGGTTGGGTCCCCAGTCAGGACACAAGTCCTTCCAGCAAACCCACTCCAGTCTGTAGTCCTCTCTTCACAGGGCCACAGGTCCTCCTCGAGCTGCAGGTGGATATCTGGTTCACCATCAATCTCCACGGGCCACAGGGGGAAGAGCCTTGCCTCAGCATGTTCCTGGGTGAAACTTCTAGAAGCTTTTCACAGAGAACACCCCTGTAGCACACACCCCTCTCCCCTCACCGTCCCCAACCCAGTAGAGTCTAAAGAGGTGTCCTAAGTGTTTTACTGAGTGACTTATATATGTCTATTCATAACAGAAAAATCTGACAAGTTTTTGACATTAACCTGAAGTGTAAACAGAAGCAGGAATAGTTGAACTGTCAAAACAAATTCCAGTATAAGCAGATTTGTCTTTATCTTAAAGATGAGATTTGGAAAATATGGACTGAGAAATGATACAGTCACTGGTGGTACATTCCTATTACAGATCTTCATAATTCAGTGATAGGACATTTTCTAAATCCTTCTGTCACAGTGGTTCCAACAATCCAGATCTTTCCTTTCAAAACAGAGTAAATTTGTACATACTCACTGCCTTTCAGTCATTTCTTGTTGCTCGAAATCTGAAAGTCTTTCCTAAACACACATTTCAATATAGCCATCCACAGTCAACAATTCCTCTCACTCCTGATTACCCACCCCTGTTTACATTTTCCCGTGTGTCTGGCACCCCATTTCACAGTGACTAGGGAGGTTTCAGTTGACAGTAAGCATTTCTGCCATGAGCATCCCTAATTCCTGCCATCACCTAGCATCTGCTCAGTGGTATCCTGCTCCTCAATGTCTTAATCTCCAGCTCCATTTATCCTTGGGGTAAACATCTTCTCCAAGAAGGTTTCTTTGTCTGCTCTGTTCATATCAGAACAGTTACTGCTTTCAGTAACTATGATTTGATCTGACACATACAACCAAACCCAACTGTTGTTCTGTGCAGCAGGCAGCAACACATTTCTTATTCAAGTGTGTTAATTCACTGTGGTGGTCTATGCTGTTTCTTTATTGAAGACATTTTGATAATGTCATTATAAATTGTGCGTGTCTAATGAGTTGCATTCAGGGAAATCGCTATATTAAAACAATCCTTTTTAACCCAAAATGCTTGTTTCCTATCTGCGGTATTTTTAAGGGAAAATAGGTCTGTGTTGCTTTGACTCCACTGTTTTCTAATTTAGTGGCTATCACTAAGGTTTTGTATCTGACATGAAATTATGCCAGTAGAGTGAAGTGAATAGATTTGCACCAGTTCATTCCAGCTGAGCATACAGTCCTGGTTTCAGACAACAGAGTAAGTGTCAGTGGGCCTTATGTTGAAAAGCAATGAAATAAAGAAAAAATTAAAATTAAAAAAAAGCATTTTGCCCTTACAAACTTGGAAAAGAGTAGATAGTAAAAGAGAAAGCAAAACTATTCAGCAGAATTGTGTTTCTTTTGCTTTCATAAGATTGAGATGAGAACTACACTGAGATTTGTCAGAACAAGTAATGTAGCTCATTGAAACAAAGATCCAGTAGTGTCACAGCTTTATCTTAATGATAATGATTGAGCAATCTCCAAGCACTTTTGGCTTTGGTGACCAGGTTCAGATGATTACAGTGATCTGCACAGTCAGAAATCATAAATAGACTAGAATAAAATACTTATCTGAAAAATAAACCTAAATTCCAAACTAAAATGTGAACATAAATTTTCCTAAACTAAAGCAATTTAATGGAACGATAGAATGATAGTATCACATACTGCTTTGGCTCAGAAGGAACCTTAAAGATCATCTAGTTCCACCCCTACTCCTCCATGGGCAGAGATATTTTTCACTACACCGGATTGCCCCATCCAACTTGGCCACTGCCAGGGAGGGGGCAGCCAGAGCTTCTCTGGGAATCCTGTGCCACAGCCTCACCACANTACATGATATATAATATACATTGTATATTTAAAATATAAAATGATAACATATTATATGTACATATAGATCATAGCATGTTGCACAATATTTTATATGCTTTATATATTTTATATATATTTATGCAAGGAAAATCCCTCAAGAACAAACCTTTTTTTTGCAGGGGGGGGAATGGAAAGAAAATGCAGTTTATNCATCACCCCTTGTCCTATTTCTACTCTCCTTGATAATCAGTCTCCAGTTTTCTTGTAGGCCCTTTGAGGTACTGGAAGGCTGCCATAAGGTCTCCCTGGGGCCAAATATCTCAGCCTGTCTTTCTCATACGAGAGGTCTTCCAGCCCTCTCATCAACTTCATGGACTCCAATAGCTCCATGTCTTTCTTGTATTGAGGACCCCAGAGCTGCATGCAGTACTCCAGGTAGTACTCTAGCAGAGTAGAGCGAAAGATTCACCAACTTTGGCCTGCTGATTGATGCCTGGGATGTAGTTGGCATCCTGGGCTGCAAGCACACATTTCCAGCTCATGTTGATCTTTTCATCAACCAACACCTCCCAAGTCCTTCTCAGGGCTGCTCTCAATGCCTTCCCCTCTCAACCTGTAGTTGTGCTTGGAATTTCACTGACCCATTTACAGGACCTTGCACTTGGACTTGTTGAACTGTATGAGGTTCTCACGAGCCCATCTTTCAAGCCTGTCAAAGTCCCTCTGGATGACATCCCTCCCCTTTCCTACAGAAATCATGAAGACTAGTAGACCCCTAAATCCTATGCTAGCACAAAAGGAAACTATAGGACGAAACTGACCATTACATCCAGAATAGAACCTTTCATAGTGATGTGCTATTTATTTATTCTTTATTTATTTTGTTTTGGGAATTTTTTTTATTTTATTTTTACATAGACTTCAGTTTCTGAGAACATTCTTGAATCTGTGCATATGCATTCTCTGTGAAATTGGGTGTGATGGCTTGGCAATAAATGCTTGGCTCCAGGATGATGTTATGTATTAAAAGTAATATATACATACTTATATATACTTACATATATATACACACAAATATGCATATTTGTATACATTTGCATATATCTACATGATATATAATATACATTGTATATTTAAAATATAAAATGATAACATATTATATGTACATATAGATCATAGCATGTTGCACAATATTTTATATGCTTTATATATTTTATATATATTTATGCAAGGAAAATCCCTCAAGAACAAACCTTTTTTTTGCAGGGGGGGGAATGGAAAGAAAATGCAGTTTATAATTAGTTTTCCTTTTCAAAACCTAATATCTGTGTTTGATCTGAGTTTTGTTTTTTGCCCTTCCAAGGTCTGGTTATACTGTAAAAGTTGGTTATGCATAGAAAGATATGGGACAGTTACGTAGTCACTGAAAGCCTTTATTCCATTTGAAGTTTGTTCCCTTCTCTTCAAAAATCTAGCAACTCCAGAACAGATAAATAGCATTCTTAGCATGTCCGTTCTCACAGTAAAAGCCAAGTTATATACCCTGGTCCTTTTACGCATGAACGCACTTAAAAAGAAGACAAAACTCAGATAAGGCTAGAAAGGGCAAGACAAAAGCAAGGGAGAATAACAGGCTTTAAATAGAGGTGTCATGGTTTAAGCCCAGTCAGCAGCTCAGCACCATGCAGCTGCTCATTCACTCCCTGGTGGTATGGGCAAAGAAGAGTTGAAGTGAAATAGCTTATAGGTTGAGACAAAGACAGTTTAACAGGTAAAGTAAAAGCCATGAATGGAAGCAAAGCAAAGCAAAGCAAGTTTTATCAGTATTCTTTTTAACTTTTGCCAGTACAGTGGCCATCTGCATGGTCATCTGGACATCATGACTATATAAGGGAATCAAAGGGTAAATTACATTTATTGGGAATTTTATTTCTTCCTGGACAAGATCTCACAGAACAGACTTCATGTTATTTATTCAGGAGTCTTATTTTGACAGGATTTGCTGTCAGAAGCAGTGTCTCATGTGGCTTGTTGCAGAACTGAATGACAGAAATGTAACAGCATTATATCCTCCCATTTCTCTGACCTATATCACTTCTTTTCCAAGAATGCTGCGAAGTTCAGTAGGAAATAGTTGATATACCATGTGATACAGCAAATCAAGACTTTCAAACTGAAACAATTATGGGAGACACTAATTACTTATAATGAAAATGCCACCCTTTCCCTTGCATTCAAAACATCATCTAACCTTATAGGAATCAAAAAGTATTTGAAACTGCCTTCTTTTTTATCCTTTTCTCCATTGCTTATGTACTGGGGTTTCATGGCGAGGTTTTGATAGTGGGGGAGCTACAGGGGTGGCTTTTGTGAGAAGCTGCTGGAGGAAGCTTTCCCCATGCTCAACAGAGACAATGACAGATGGAAGATGCTATCTGCAAGATGGACGTGCCACTGATCAGGGCCAAACCCATCAGCAATAGTAGTAGCACCTCTGGGATAAGGTAGTTAAGGTTAAGGAGGAAAAAAAACCCAACCAAACTTTCACAACTGCAGTCAGAAGAGAGAGGAACAATTCCACAGACACAGAGATCAATGAAGAAGTAGAGGGAGGAATTGGCTCTAGGGTCTAGAGCAGAATTTTTTCTGCAGCCTCCTCTCCTGCAGGAAAGACTGTGGTGAGGCAGGCTAGGCTGTTCACCTGCAACCCATGGAGGATGACAGAGGAGCATATAACCACCTGCAGCCCAGAAGGAAGACTCCACACTGGAGCAGGCTTTCTGATAGGACTTGTGACCCCATAGGGGGACCCACACTGGAGAGCAGTCCATGGAGAATTGCAGCCTGTAGGAAAAATTCATGTTGGAGAGGTTGGTGGAAGACTGTCTCTTGTGGGAGGGACTCCGGGCTTGAGCAAGGGCAGAGTGTTAGGAGTCCTCCCAATAAGGAGGAAGGAGCATCACACAATGTGTGATGAACTGACCCCAACACCCATTCACCATCCTCTGTGCTGCTGGGGAAGGAGGGAGGAGTAGGAGGAGGTGTTTTATGATTTAGTTTTATTTCTCGTTACCCTACGCTGATTTGATTTGCAATAAATTAAATTAAATTTCACCAAGTCAAGTCTGTTTCAAGCATGAGGGTAATCAGTGAGTGATCTCTTCCTGTCTTTGCCATGACACCTAAGACACCTTTTGTTTGGTCTTCTCTCCCCTGCCCAGCTGACGAGGGCAGTGCCAAAGTAACTTTGGGGGGCACATGGCCTCTAGCCACACCAGTTTGTCTATTTATGAGGTTTTAATGACTTTTCAATCACTTTTCTGTTTTTCTTTGCTAGCATTGTACTTCAAAGTAAAGCTTTACCATAAACTTTAAATTATGGGACACTATACAAAGTCATGGACTTTCATTAGCTGACTAGTAGGCCAGTGAGATTACCCACAATCTGAACATTTCTTTCTGAGTTGCATCTCTTCACTAGATGGTGGGCACTAAAAGGGCATGTTAACATTCTTAGAACTCAGTTCTAACGCAAATACGCTGGAGCATTCTAGGATATTTTCCTTAAGTAAGGTAAAACAGAGAGTTCCTTGAAGTCTCCTTTATTGTTAATGTAACTGGTAAAATGCTTTGGTTTAGCTTTGAATTCCTCAATATATTTTGACATACAACAAAGACATTGGGTCTGCATATGATATATAGCTTCTACATTAAAAAAAAAAAAAAGCAAATACAGTACTTGCAAATAGAACTAAGCCCAGGATAGACTTGTCAGCTTTCTTATGATAGGAGACGTTTTCTTTATTGAATAAGACTTTTTTTCTCAGATGGTGAAACATATTTATCTTTTTTTTTCCTATTTTTTTTTCTCTCTCTGCTGCTGTTGCTTTTAGAAATGAAAAAAAAAAATCACAGTAGGAAAATCCAACATTTCACTGTAACATTTCAGTACATTAAAATAGTTAAAAAACTCACACATCTGTCTTACTGTCTCTAAATAATGCTGTTCTTGATTTTTTCTGCTTTGCCTACCCCTACTGTGTGAGAGGAAGGGAAGATACATTCTCCTGTGTTTATTTCCATAAATATCATGCAGGTGCCAGTGTTATAGCAGAGCAGGTATTCTACACCAGAAGTGAATGCCATAATTCCCAGAGTTATAAACAAACCTTCATGTGTGCAACAGAGATAATAGTCCCCTACTGTGATTTTTCTTGGACTTAGGCTTTTAAAAAATAATTAATAATGTTACAGTGAGACACACATGGGTTTTCAAGTCTTGCTGTCATATATAAATGGGTTGGGGTAAGAAATGACCCCTCTTTTGTTTGCGGATGGCTCTATCTTACCCTGAATACTTTCCCCTTCCCACCTGTACACAAGAGCCTCCTAGACCAAACACTTGCCTCTGCCCGAAAAAAACCCTTTTTTAGGTGCCTGATAGATGTCAGGTGCTGTGGGAACAGCTCTGGCCAACTCAGCTCACCTGTGCTGGCTGCTAGGGGAAGTCAGCTCTGACCTGGCCAGAACCAGGACAACACCTTCCTTGAAATTTCAGAGACTGGAAAAGAGTCACTATATTAATTGATATAAATTATTAACTCTGGAATAATCTATACTTTTCCCAGTGTCTAGTTCAGATCCTACTCAGGATTATTTTTTCTATATGAACATCATATCAGCCATCTCTCCCCCATAACCAGGGGTGTTCTAATAGTGTGAGCCTAAACTGTGTTTACCATCTACATTTACATTTCCTGAAAATTTTACTCTTATCAAAAATTCTTCAGAAACCTGATGTTCTCCAGCTTTACCTGGAAGCTGCTTCTTTGGCTTTTACCTCATTCAAGGGATTGACATCATCTGATGTCTATCATTGTTTCATTTCCATAGTTCCCACATATTGCTTGTTTCTCTAGATCTCTAACTTGTATCTCAGCAGTTCTGCCCAGAGATCAGGGCTAGCTCTCCTGTTACAATCTGGTTCTACAGTCTGTCTTTCTCCTGTGTCTATTGATGTTGAGAGAACAGATACATAAAATCAGTTTCTGGTTTCAGCGGAAAAGGGTTGTATCTTGCATCACACATTGATACTCTCCTTTAACCAGCACCAATGACCAGTGCTCACTGAAGTTTGGCTGGAGGTCAAGCCCTGGGAGTTTCAAAAGGATTTAAGTGAGACATCTTGTTTTCTTCTGTTTTCCCCAGGCCTTTCCAAGTTGACAGGTTCTTTAGATCTTCTGCAGATTATTAGCACAGATTCATAATGCTCTGTGTTTAAAAAGAGCAATTACATGAAGAGAATTCTTTGCATAAGAAGTGGTGAAGGTCAGCTTTACAACGTTCACTGATTTTTTAATTAAATCATAAGGTGTGTACTTAGAATATCTTATGTCTACAAAAGAATAACTAAATACATATAGGCCATATAGACAGGTAGCTAGAGATAAGTGTATGTCAGGCTAGAGAAGAAAAACAGTTCTTCCTTAAAAGTGATTGCAATTTCTCCTTTTGTCTGTAATTACTTCAGGATGATGTTAGCAAAACATTTCCAAGCTTCACTGGCTAGATTCAGAAGACTGAAATTACATATTTTTGTTTGTTGTAATTTAAAAAAAATACCTGTTTTGTGGTCCAGCTAAAAACCCTTTTAAATCATAGATTGGCTTTTCAGTTAATTGAGAAGAAAAAAAATAAATGCAATGCACTGAAGATTTGTGGAGATACTTGTAACACTTTATTCACAGATGAAGCTTAGGAACAAGTTGCTATTTACAAGTGGGACTGATTGAAAACCTACAAAACCAACATAATTTTATTTTAGAGTTTTACGTAATGTTTTTTAATGTGACAGTGCAGTGGAACCTTAATATCTGAATGTCTTTCTTCCCAGAGGAAAAAAAAAAAAAAAAAGACATGATCATCTCCATGATAGCTACTAACACCCACTTTGGAGCCTGCAATACACAGACCATAAGAAAATGATACTGTGAAGACTGGGGACAGTCTTCCTATTGCCTATTCCACTGGCAAAAATGATCTGAAAACACATCTTGGGTCTACAGAATTATTTTGTCAATTCCTTTTTTGTGTGTGTGTGTCTTTATTTCCTGTACTCCATAGGAACAAAAGGTTCTGGAAACCTTCTGTAGGCATAGAAAATTATTGATTGTTCATTTTCCACAATGTCATCTGTGCATATCATCTTAGTATGAGGCATAGGCTAGTACAAGCTGTCAGTGTATATAGCTCTGCTAGCTACTTCACTGAAGAAGTGTTTCTGGTGGTCAAAATTAGTCAAAAATTTTTCTTGACAAGGGATTAATAAGGAGAATCCTTCAACTCAAGGGGTTTAAGTGGATTTTGTAATGAGCCTTAAATGATGATTCTCCACAAGCTCTCCTTATGAGCAGGTTTTAAGAGCAGGTCAAGATAGAAGAAGTTGATCAGTGTTTGAGAAGAGCATTCATTACCATACCAAGGGGGTCTGATAACAGGCAGTGTGCCTGAATTACTATTTGATATAATTTTTCAAATTCTTTTTATTGAAATAGGTACTTGGAAATGGCAAGCAATGATCTGTAGTATCTCTTATGGTGAGAGGTTTTCCTTCACCCAAAGAATTGGTGTATGCACTCTTTCTTTACTCTTGTCCTCAGAAGTAAGAGACTGAAGTCCCTTGAACCCCTACAAGAAGTATTCTTTCATAATTGCTTTTCTGCCCTTTTCTTTTCTTTTTCATATTTCTGTTATTCACTATTCTTAATGTTTCATTGGCACTTAATCAGCCTCTAGTTCTTTTTCTTGATATAAGCAAATGAATGTTCAGTCAATGCAGAAGAGCCATTGTAGAAAAACAATTAGTTAACCCCCACACCACCAAACCCCTTCTGCTGTGTTTTAGATGCACTTTAAGAATTAGTATATATTCTGCATAATTTTCTAGTCTTGGCACTGGCCCTTGGATTATTATTATTATTTAATTATTGAACTGAAAATTATCATATCCTGATATATTTATTACATTTGTTACTTTTGTTTCTTTACGATATGGGATATTTCAAGTACCTGTTGCAGTATAAAGCATACCTTCATTACTATCCTTTTTCTGAAAGAATTTTTCTGGCATTATACTCAATGGAGCACAATTTCTTCTATCAGTAGTATTTTTGTTGCTCTTCCGTTCATTTTCTTATTAACATTTGTCATTAAGCATCTATTTGAGGATATAAATTAGCCAGCTGTCTTCCTGAGTCAGAAGAGAAAAATTAGAATTTCCACAGGATGATGAAACTGTTCATGAGGGCATGTAGCGATAGGACAAGCGGTAATAGTTTTAAACTAGAAAAGAGGAGATTTAGGTTGCATATTAGGAAAAAAGTCTTCAAAATGAGGGTGGTATATCACTGGAAGAGTTTTGCCAGAGATGTGGGGGAGGCCCCATCCCTAGAGATATTCAAGGTCAGGCTTGATGGGGCTCTGAGGAACCTGATCTAATGAAGACATTCCTGCTTACTGCAGGAGGTTTGTACTAGATGGCCTTTAAAGCTCCCTTCCAACCTAACACTTTATATGATTCTATGATTCAGGGAAGGTACACTTTCTGGAGGTAGCTTACATGTATGACTATCTTTCGAAGTTATATTCTGTATATACCATTCTTTCCTCATAACTACTCTATTAAGATTAAAAAAAACCCAAAAAACAAACAACAAAAAAGTAATTTATAATTCCTTAATAAAGTATGATTAGTGGAAACTACTTTTTTAATTGAAATCCCAGATGAAGCATAACTTTTCATTTAAAAGCTTAATGCAAAGTCCTGCAGACTTCGGAACTTTGCAAGACTGAAAAGATCAAGTGTATTTTTGAGGACACAACTTGAAGGCACAGTATAGAATCCAGTAAATTATGACTCTCCTTTCTTAATTCCAACAGTTCAAGTCTGGCAAATAACTGAAAATAGAACAGAAACTATTAAACTTTCTATTTTTCCGTTTTCGCTTAAAAATCAAGATTTTAATTTAAAAATTAAATATTTGAAGATATTATTTGGGAATTGCTAGCATGTAATAATGCCTCCTCATTGCAGTTCTGGATGAAATTGAATGAATTCCCAAATCTTTGTAATGACTGTGATCTTAAGGAATTATGCTAAACTAAACAAAGTAGTTCGATGTCCTTCTAACATGTGCAAAACTTTTGGCCATGCCTTCAGATGCATTAAATTAGTAAAAAGTTAGTTTTCTCTTAATTAACAACAGTTTCTTGCAGGACCTTTTATGCTTATTAATTCATTTGAACTTGCCAAAAATGCTCAAAAATTTCATGTTCATGATATATGGTCTCTTGTTTCATTTTGAAGTACATCTCAAGTCTTTTGATGCTGTGGTTATCAATCAGAATACGTCATTCTATTCCTGTTTAGAAGTCAAAACTTCAATTGCATGAAAATGGATTAACTTTTCTCATTCATTTTTCTTCTGCATTCAATAAAAAAAAAATACTTATTTTTCCCTGGACTTACAACCAACAGCATAAATGTTGTCAATCCTTGTTGAACTTATTAGTGTCAATAGCTGAACCTCAAATCTTGAGGTTGACTCTTCTGAAGTAGGTTTTTCTGTTTTTCGTGAATATACAAAGTTGTGATACTACAAAGCACAGAACTAACAAGTTACAATCTCAATTAATAGTCAAGCTATAACTTCAACAGTTTTATATGAGGGAAACTTAGGTTTCATGAATCTATATTTTGAGGACATCAAATCAAGATATCTGTTTTATACACTTATTTGTTCTTTTTACCTAAAACGGTTACCTAAAGAAATTACTTAAAATTTCTGTGGGTGCCTAAGAGTTTTAAAGATCTAAGCAAGCAAACAACTGAATGGAAACAGAGCAGAAAGGACTTAAACATATCTATCAGGTTTCATAATTGTGTTCTGCCCTATTTCAATTCAGTTTAATTGAGCTGAATTTAATTAAAATATGCTTAAACACAAGTAATCTGTTCATTTCAGTGCAATTTTTCATACAGTTAAGTATACGGTTCTCTTATATTTCCACAGAGTTGAACAACATGCTTCTTGTAGGTGTTGATGGATGACAGTGCACATAAAAAATTATGTATCCATAATTGGAAAATGATTATGACATACTTTGTATATCAAAATACATACAAAATATGCAAAGTATATTTTGTAAATCATTATTTAAAACTAACTAGTAAAAAAAGTAATAAACATAACAAACCAAAATCAAATGGCATTCACAAATTAAAGTGAAGCAAAGATTACATTTTGTGTATATGATAACCATGTTGTAACAAAAATAGTTTGCATTATCTAGTAACCTTAAGATCCAAAACCACAAGAAGTGAAAGTTTTATTACTTGTGCAGCTGCTCTTCTGAGATGTAAAAATGTCTGTCCCTTTTTAAGAGTAATTGAAACAGTCATGAAAAGGTCTAAAAAGGTGTTCATGGAGCAATGTTGAACAGTTAAATGCTGATGATATTTTAGCAAGAGTTAGAAGATTAACATTGAAAAGTATTTCCTGGCCCAAGGAGTCAGTTCAACAGCATTTTGTTTTCATGATCTTGGTAGTTATTTTCTGAGTAGCTGAATGAAAGTGCTCGCAGCTGTTGGCTTTCTTCCTCCAATCATCTGGACAAATCACTCCTAATATTCACAGACAGCTTGGGCTGTCTTAATCAAAGTCTGCCGTCAATTTTGCCTCATTACATGTATCACACGGAAATGTGGTTGCTGATTTGAGCTAATTCTAAAATGTCTGGTTTGTAAACACCAAACCATTCCATAGAGTGCTGTTTGGTTATGAATAATTCAGTGCACGAAGGTTTAGTCTGCACATTATCTAGACAATAGAATTTTATAGTCCCTAATAGTCAGCAGTCATTGGTAGAGATGAGCAGCATCTCATCTTGGTTTTGAAGAATTTTACCTGGGCACAAGCTCTCAAGCTACTTAGTAAGGTGATCAATTTCGATATGCAAAAAGTTAGTTTAAAAGCCAGCAGCAACAGCAAGAAGAAACATTTCAGAAAACTTTAAAGAGAACATCCTTATTCACCTAAATTCTGTAATCAGTAAGTCTTTACTCTGCCGTACAACATTTAATCATATTTTTCTCCAAGTTGAATAACAGAGTTTAATTCAGACTCTTTTAAGTGTAGCACTTATGCCACATACATCCGTGTGAGAGTGAATCAAGAACCAGAATCCATATCTTTGTAACACAAGTCTGTACCGTGTTTCACAACATAGGGGCTTCTCTGATCACTGTGAATAGCAGGCCAGAAAGGACACTCCTAGCTCAATAGATGTAGTCCCTGGACACTGTAAAATATGTGATCTCTTTGCTGTCTTAGTGTTTGTTGCCTTGGAAAGAAAAAAGAAAAAAAAATGCTGAAAATGCTACTCTCTGTCTAGAGTGTAGTTGTTAAAGTGTAAAGGAGTTCAGCTAGTAAATCTGATGCTGCGAGAACTAGTTCTACATAGTCAGTCCCAAAGAATATAAATTCAGACAGTGAATGAATGGAAATTCCAAAGAAAAATTAACTAATATTGGAGTGGTGGAATGAAGTCTATTTTCCCAGATTTGAGTCCAGTACAAACTTAGGCATGTCTACAAAGGCACTAACTGAGGATGACAACTCTCCTTGCTGATGAACCGTTTGTAACATCATTGCACCCATTGGATTATTTGAAGTCCGAAAAAGAAAAAACTCACACTACACATTTCCTCCACAGGGTCCCTCATTAGGTTCACTGACAATATGAAAATTAAAAAAATAATTCATTTTTTAAACAACTGATTTTTTAATTTAAAATTGAGAACTGGCTGATGGGCTG